>JAQFJA010000001.1:29332215-29346741 GCA_029874485.1 Naso brachycentron
CTTGTTTATATATTAATAAATTCTGGATTTTTCAATATGAAAGAAGTAGATGTCATTACATTTTAACAGATGATAAAGTCTGTCTGAAGATCTTTAACTAACAAAAAAGTAAATATATTAAAGTGACTACGAGGAACTTTTAAATATTTATGAAACAGTCTCATGATTGCGCTGATGATTCTAAATTTCCTGCAACAGCAAAAAAGAACCTCAGCACAAAGATTTATTTTTATGTAGTTACTATTAAAGTCTGTAATCAGGTACGAATCCCAGCGAACTCTGACGAAACTTTTTTTTTTCGTTGTGCAGTGACAATAACAGAATTACACTTTATGCCTACGGCTAATAGTTTGCACCTCAGCATGTAACGTTAATGCAAATGGCTGTGTAACGTTAGCCCACAGAAAATAGAGGTAATAGGTCTCAGGGGACATTACTGTCATACAACTGGCTTATAACTTGTCTCTCAGTCACATATAAAAACATTACCTCATCGAGATCCATCCTGCAGTCTCTCTTTCACTCAAAGCAAATGCACGTGTTGCCGAGTTCTGCCTGCCTGACGCCTGCAAGCAAAGATCTTTACGACAGTAAGTGCCTGTGTCCCTACTGCTTCCAAAGGGGCCGCTAAATGGCAGATTAGTAATGTGAAAACAATTTCTAAGAGACACCATAAAGCTGAATATGTGGTCTAAACTGACAAACACATGTTTTGCTAATCAGTTTAGATAAGTTTTTAATGCTACTTATGTTGTATGCTTGAGAGTTTATTTGTGGTTCTGTGTTTCATATTGATATGTATTTTGCCTCTCAGCCTATTGTATTTTACGCTTGAATGACAAGCTTTAAAAAAAAAAAAAAACATGCATTCTCAAATCAGTGTCTGTTGTAAAATAAAATCTAACCATAAAACATAATTTAAAAATACAAAAGAAAAAAATGTTCAGTGGAGTTGAGCTCACCAATGTAAAAACAAAGAACTGTTTCCCTGGAGGACTCTGAGTTTCCAGACAGTTTGGACTCAATTTCCTGTGGTTATATGAATTGTAAGTCTTTCTTGTACTCTTGCACACGTTGTTCATGGGCAAAAAAAAAGAGAGAACAAACCGAAATGGCAGGAACCTTCCTTTGAAGAGGCAGCCTCTTTGGACCTTTGACATTCCACTGGCACAACATCATAGTTCTACTTCTCCACATATCAGCTTGTGCTGCTCTGATAATACAATGTGACTAGACCGAAATAGTCTCTTAAATTGATTGTGTTGGCACACACTACCACCAATTACACATCCATCTTTGATCCAAAATTACACCTGAATGCATCTGAGATATCAAGCACTGCCTTTAATCAAATGTACAGACTAAGGAATCTTGTAGATAGACTCCTCCTACGCTCTCTGTCTTGCTCACTCTCTCACACTCACTCTCTCTCTCTCTGTCTCACTCTCTCTGTTATGCATCACCTCATGTCACAGATATACAGCAAGACTGACAATGAGGCTGACTGACAAGAATAAGCTGCAGTATTACAGAGACAGTTGTCCTAGTTTGTGCCTGCTCATGTACTCATCATTACTGAGGGTTTTTTTTTTTTGGTATATGATTACTTTCACGGCTACAGATGTATGCGACAGTTTCCTGATGAAGTTAATACAAAGCAAACTCTTTAAAGTCCATCCAGCAAGATGTATGTTTGCAGTTAATGCAGTTTTATGGCCTGATTTGGGCTCATAAAATTACTCTTTTATCCAGCTGGTATGAAAATGATTGTGATTTTTCATTCCTTTCCCTTATTTCATTTGAGCCTAATCTTGCAACATCTAATGAAGCTGGTGATAAATAAGGGACCGGATCGGGTTTCAAGATGTGAAATACGGGGGTCTTGACAGGTTGACCCCTTGAAAGCATCAGCTACTAAATTCTGAGGGGTCTTAAGAAAAAACCTTTAAAAATAAGGATTTGTTGCTTGCAAATGTCATTAAAAATGTATTCAAAAGGTGTGCATTGTCCAGAGTTCACTGCTTATTCTAAATAGCAAATTTTTATTTCGAAATATGAATACATTGTTGTGGTGTTTCCTTGGTTACTCGGTTGTTTCTGGTAAGGCCGTCTTCCAGTGATTGGCGCTTTTGCAAAAGTTCACACTCACATTCCACCTGTCTGCAATGCAGTGGATTTTTTTCTGCTTGATATTGGCTCACTCATGGACTAAACATGGCAAAGAGAAAACAAAACTCCTTACTAACCAACTTTAGATTTATTTCTAAAAAGCTTAACCAGGACAACCAAAACGTAGGGGAGGAAGCTGGTTTAGCTGCTGCAGCGTAGGTTCAGACTGGTCCATTGTCTGACTAGCTACTATGTGTAAGACTTCAGCATAACACTGGAGCCCTAGTTAGGGGGAAACCCCCCAGTTGCCAAGGGGTATTTCACACACTGGCGAAAACCGTTCACCAGATTGATTTTAAACTTGGCAAGTGTGTTGCCGATGACTCGAGGATGTGCATGTGTGCTTTTGGTGCAGTTTGGACATGGGACAAGTTTAATATTAATAAAAAATATTGCCATTTTTACGTTTACTTGCTCTGCCCGTTGAGTCAGTGAGTGCCACTCTGCCTTTGTAACCCACTCTGTGGTCAAAGTGGGATTGCATCCATGCTGTTCACTGTTATGAAGCAACTCTGTTCTGCAAGGCTGCACAACCCTGACATGACAGAGAAGAGGAAAAGGCATCTCTCCTTGGCTTTTTATAACGTTCATAGTTTTGCTTTATCAAAACAGGAGCTGAGAGCATGAGTGGGTGACAGAAAGTCAGTGCTGGAAAGCTTGAATGATAGAAATACAGCTCTATTTTCTTTACTCTTTCACTCTTTTAAAAAACCTAAGAAAACTGTTAGGCTACCTGTGCTGCAAGGGGCAATACAATGGTCAGATAATCAGTCTGTTCCAAACAGGATTGTTTTAAAAGGGCACACACTGTAACGTCACAGAAAAGATGGTTAATAGTAGATAGCGAGACATCTCACTGACCATTAATTTCCTGTATCAGTGTCACATGGCTTGCCCCTTTAGGGGACCAGAAGCAGTTCTTAGTCCATTCATTCTTAAAGTCGAGCTGAAATCAAATGTGCATTTTCAACCCTTTTGGACCATATCCCTGCTCTCATTGTAGTCAAATTTAAAAATATATGACAAAAAATTCAAACAATGATTATTTTGTATTTTTACATTGAAGTCTGCCACTTCCATCGTTCATGTAAAAAACACCTCCTGGGGCCCCGATGTCATCGTTATTGCCCATTATTGGGTGAATCCATTTACATGACGCTGATAACACTTCCAGACGAGGTGGAGGGATGGTGGTTCCTAACTGTTTCCATGAGAGACGTGACTCCACCCACTTAGGAGACGGGAAGTGTATATACCATTTCACACCACTGGTGCAGTGTAGAGTGGGGGATCTTGCGTTAACTGACTATCTTGGGTTATGGTAGATTCCTCTGCAGCTCTGCTGATAGCAGCAACAGTTGCATAGAGGTGAAGTTCTGGAGATTCAATCTGAAAACGGTGTACACAGTTTTGCTACAGTGGAAGAATGTTTTTGATCAAAACTGGCACAGGCAGTGAGTAAATGAGATAAAAAGCTTTGTCAGTCTTTGCCTACGACAATTCTCAGTGCCCATGTGCACTTTCAGATGGATTGGGCAACTCATCAAGGAGAAAAAAGTTTGCATGTGTCCCCGGGTATGGATTAAGGCACGCAGGCACCGAGCTTGTACTTTCAATTTCTGTGACGGGCAACAGTTTTGTTGATGATACATACCAGTCTGTATCTTAGTCACTGGATTTGCATAAAGACTCAAATCGAGGCTAATTTTTGACACAACTGACCATCCAAGCTAACTAGCTAACTATCCAAATTACTGTAAAGTCAAGCGTCATCACTGCCTCTCAGGTTTGCTCAACATTCTGACACGAGGACGATCTCTGCCCACATCTGTATATTTATACACTGACACATTTTACCAGCCAACAAGCAAACATGCAAAATCTATATACAGATGAAATTGTTATGTACTCTGACAGTGTAGACATTGTGGTCAGTTTGGTTTGGTGCTGTACATACAGTCCAGTGAAAAGAATAGTATATCATATAGCTGCTGTTTAAACACATATGGTTGTTGGATACTCCATAAAAAGCCAGCTCAGACTTGGGCAGTTAAGTTGACATGTTGTAAAAGGCGTTATATTTTCAGTTTTTTATTTAATATGATGTTTTATTTTTGCTTGATTCTTTATGTGTTGTTGATTTATTTAATTATAGTTGCTGTATGTTTTTTTTTTGCCACTGTCCACATACTGTCCCCATTGTTGTCTTTGTTAGGGTTAGGGCCTTAAAGTGATGAAATTTAAATATTTGCAGCCAAAAACTGATGAGATCTGCCAATGAAATATTGCTGTGTGCTATTTTTGAGTACTCTAGCTTCCTAAAATGCTGAATATTCCCAGAAAAATAAGAAAACAAGTGTATAACTTTTGTCTTCTGAGTGGCAGCTGCATGGTCGACCCTCTGGGGGGCCACAACCCTCAGGGGGAAATGGGTCAGTGTGTTCTGTAGCAGACTGGTACAGCAGTGTCATATGTTTGTTGCTCATCAGCACTGTGTGACTCTGCTGACGCGACTTCTCCCTGATACTATGTGAGTGGGTCAAACAAAAACAAGTGACTCACAGCACAGGTAGGCCTATTCTTGTCCCTTATATAGTCACAGCGACAACAGGCTTTGCGGCTGCGAAGAAATTTTTACTTAATCTCCACTCAAGCTGTGACTCATCACACGAAACGACACTCCAGCAGATAACCCAGTGTTCCTGATTGTAAAAAAAAAGCTCGTCTTGCAGTGCGGTCTGAGGCACTGCTGTCATGACTTACCTCTGAGTCATGACCCACTATAAATGGCTGTTGGTCAATCCCTGTGAGAGCAAATTTCCTGTTGTTAGCATGCCTGCATAATCTCATTGATAGCAGACAGGATATTGAGTTGAGGTCATTCAGTTTGGGAAAGGGTGCAAAGGCAAGTATCACACAGAGCTTTGTGCCACATATGAGCCATGTGTCATTTGGTATCATTTAACAACACATGTGCGAGTCAAGCACTTGAACTGAATTGCTTTGGGATGTTGATTCAGCTGAACGCATCAACCTGATGAGCATTACAACTCATAGCGCTCAAACATTTGTTTTTCATGTGTGCGGATATGTTATGCATATCCAACAAAATCTTTTGTACAAATGACTCACTGACATGTTCACTGATGAGTCTGGTTCAGTGCACACAGATTTCATTATAGTGAGAAAATCAATGGACATTTCCTCTCTGTGATTTTTCATCATAATATGTTCAACAGGAAACACAGCTCTCTAAAGCCTCTTTACAAACAGGGTATAGTATGTGAAGATCAATAGATGAATTTGCACTTATCCATCAACATTCCTTTCACTAATCATTCCAAATTTACTTTAGCGAGTTACTGTTAAGCACAAAGCAGAGCCATCACCGTCATTTTCTCTTGTAAGGGTGTCACTAGATGAGAGGAGATCCAGCTTTTATTTTGAAGTTAAAACACTGAAGCCTCAGTGATGTATGTGGAAACAAGAAAACAGCAGAAACAGAAATAAAGTAAGTGAGCAGTGACACTTGTAGGTCAGAAGTGGGCAAATACAATCCAAGAAGATGATGAAGAGTGAATAGATGCACAAAAACCAAACAAGCACAATCTGCTAAATACTCATTTCTCCATCTCCATTCCTCATGAGTTTGTTTTCTAACTACCATCTTTTTTCACAACTAGCCCATAAAAAAACCAAAAAAAAAAAACCAATCAAAATGTAAACTGATAGCTCAGTTGGTAGAGCAGGTGCCACATGTAAAGGCTGTGTCCTCACTGCAGCAACGATGGGTTTGATTCCACCCTGTGGGCCTTTGCTTCATGTCGTTCCCTCTCTTCCCCATTTTCTGTCCAATCTTTAAGTTGTCCTGTTAATAGAGAAGGCACAAAAAGCCTTCTCATCTTTTCTCCTGTCTGTCAGTAGTATAAAAACACTATTTGTACTACTGCCTGTGACATTTTTTATTTGTAGCACACTGTGAATATGAACACAAATGCAATGAGGAAACAAAATCTCTTTATTCTCAGTTATAAACTAAAGATGGCATACAGAGGGCCTGCACTGTATCACAGTTACTGTCTGTCTCTGATGTGTGATCATGCCAAAGCACCTCATCGACATTACAAGTGATGTCCTCTCTGGACTAACACTGGGGAAGGTATCGTCCACTCTTTGTCCTCTTGCTCCTCTTCCTCTTTCCACTTTGCCTGTCTCTCCTCCTACTTCTTCCTCTTCTTCTTTCTCCAAGTTCTCCCCTTGCTCTTTGTCCTCTTAATTAAGCACTCAAACACCTCTTCCTCTAAGTCCTCCTCCAGTTTTGTCCTCCTTCGTTGTGCACACCAAAGAGCAAACCTGAATCCCATTTATGGTGATGAAGCTCTGATTTCTGTGTGATCTGATTAGCTTCGTGTCTTCTCATGTGCATTTTGAGTTCAGGTGACTGCCAACTGAATGTGGTGTTTCAGTGTCTGTGTTTAGCAACACACACAAAGTGCCAGTTTAGGATGTTGTGTCTGATGCAGAGAAGTGTGTTCAGTGTTTTGCAAAATGTGTGAGGTTAGGAATGTGCGTACAGTTGTGCAAATCTGGACTGACATTTTGCTCCCTGTGTGTCGAGTTTGAAATTTTAGTGTGTAAGCAATCTAAAAAAAAACTGTAATAATGGCACAAAAGTCTTGTCTTGTTTTTTCCTGTCTGTTAACATGTGGAATTTTTAATGTCCTCCTAAATAGAACTGTTAAACTGCACCACCCAGTGGTAGCATTGCTGTGTTACAAGCTTTTGCTCCCCATAAATATCCCATTCCCCTTAGCAGAGACAGAGGGTGTAGTTTGACTTAAATAACAGTTTTTATTAAAAGCAATTCAATCTATCATCAAAACAATATTTCTCTCTCTGACCACAAAGATTGTTATGTTGTTTTCTCTGAAGAAGATGAAACACCACGTAGAGTACATGCTATGTTGAAGAAATTGTGTCCAAAATCACACTTACATGTGGGATTTGTATGTTTTTCTCCACTGCACATCATACTTAATAAAACACTAAAGTGGATTAGATCAGTAAAATCCCTGTTTATATTATAATTGCATATTATATCCCTGTATACCAGTCCTCCATTAGCATTTATATGACAGCAAAACCCTCAGTCTCAAGTAGCATATGCATAGAAGAGCCAGCATTCAGTCACAGATCATTGCTTTATTTTGTGGCTGATATAATTCCTCATTCTCGGAAGCCCTTTTCACACACCCCTTGACAATATGCAAATAATGTCCCTGGGCCACCATTGCACTGAATGAGTGAGAGGAACTCTGTTGTTGCTGAAGTTGTTAACAGATTCCATGAGCCTTTAAAAAAGCTGCAACTTATCATAATTAGGGGCATAAACAAAGAGATCTGTGTGATCTGCCTTATGTTGTTTTGGGAATGAGAGTCCTGAAAGAAATGGAAATGAGATACTCACATTTGAAGAGCACATTTTAATTTATTCCTCCTCTTTTTCTATTCTGCAGTGATGTTTGGTCTTTTAGAGATGAAGAGATGGAACATGATTATGAGTGATAACTGAAGCAAGTCATCTCATGACGGGAAAAAAAACATAGATCATGTAACCTGTCACCAGTCTTATTGCACAGTGAGATTTTTTGTCATCACAGAAACTGAACAGACTGGTTTGGGGTATCATTGAAAACTGTTATTTCCAACTGCTTTACTTTGTGACTTTCTAAGTGTAGCTCAGAGCAGATCATCTACCAGTCAGAAGGTCAGTGGTTTGATCCCTGGCTCCTCCAGTCTGCATGTTAAAGTGTCCTTGGGCAAGACACTGAACCCTTGATTTTTCCTTATGGCTGTGTCATTGGTGTATTAACGTGTGTGTTTGTGTTCCTGATCCAGCTCTTTGAAGAGAGGCCACCTTGTTGTTAGGGTGTGACTGTGTGTGTGAATGCTGACTTTTGTTGTAAAAGCACTTTGAGTATTTGAAAGACTAGAAAAGTGTTTTAGAAATACAGTCCATCTTGTACCATTTGAACTGAAGCAGTTTCTACTCCTCATATAAAGTGACGGTTTCAGTCTGAACATGAGCTGTAAGCAGTTCAAGCAAAGAATGATTTTTACTGGCAAGTTAAAAAAGATCTTTTATTTACTCTTACTTAAGAAAGTTCCATGTCGTTGCAATCCAAGAAAAAGTCCCGGGGAACTCTGAAGTTTCAAAAAAATAGATATTAAAAATCCTTTATTGTGGCACGGATCTAACTAGTTTACACTTGAAAAACTTGCATCATTCCCAGCCTTTCCTTTTTCCAGTTTTACTTCATTATTTTTTGTTCATCTACTTTGTAATTGATGCAACACAGCACTTATTTTATTTAATCTTTTTTCATGATTTTTACCTCTCAGACTTTCCTTTTAGAAGTAAAAGCATCCCATCTTTCACAAAAAATCAGAGGGACGTCAGAAAAAATCATGACAGCTTGTTAAAGGAATATTTCATGTGTCAGTTCTTTAGCAGAAATAACAGAGAATCTTCATCATTCTCTTGTTTTTGTGTTTTATGGTTCAGTTCATGATCAGAGTACTTCCTTAACTTCCGCCTATTCCTTCCTGAATGAAACTTAATAAAGGAAAAAAACAAAACAAAACATGACTTGACTTGTTACATGTGTGCCAAAAGATGGCAGCAAAAACCTTCTGTGCTGAAAAACACACTGAACAAAGTCAGTTTGTCAAGTAGGACTGAACTGTCCACTCATTCTTTGGAACCAGACCTCTTAACTGTCTGTCTGTCTGCCATTTTGTCCATCTGTCTGTCTGTCTGTGTGAGTGAGTGAGTTGTACGTCACAACTGGAGGAATCAGTTAATACACCTGTGTTTCAGGGTCAGTTCCTCTGTCAGGTGTGTTGTTGTTTTGTCAAAGTTCATGAGCTTAATATTTCTGTTTAAGTCTCCGACGTAAGACTTGAGCGTGGGAACATAAACCTGAGAGGTCATCACATAATTAACAACAACAACAACAACAACAACAAAGTTCTGCAACACATTTACATTCATGTCATGGACTTTTCTCCAGTCTTTATTTTGTGAAATATTTGATGATTTGACATGCATGAGCATCATGAAATTTATTGGGGAAGTTCAGAGAGGAAACTTAATGAAAGAATTTAGAACATCAACAGTAAAATGTACTTATAGTCAGAGGCATAAAGGATTTACAAACTGCATTTCATTACTGAACCCAGCTGGGTGACGGTAAAGTAAATAATCTTGAAATGTCTCCTCGATGGAACCTCTAACACCTATTAGACATCTGAAACATGTTGAGGGATGCCGACACAACATCGTGTTTTTGTAAATGGCCATAACCCAAAAAGGTTTAAAGTGCCAGTGCCTCACATGTTGAGATTACATGGTAGCTGTATCCATCAATAATTTCTTCATATCCATAATTCATCATTCATTGTCTATAAATTTTCATTAATTATAGGCAAGGCAAGGCAAAGCAAGTTTATTAGTATAGCACATTTAAGCAGCAAGGCAGCAAGTGCTTTATATCAAATGTAAAAGTGCAAAAGAAACACACAATAAAAGGAAATTTAAACGCACAATATTAAAATGAGTCATTTAAAAACAAGAGAAAAGGAAATAAAAAACAGCTAAACAGAATAAAGCAGTTATAAAATTCCGGAATAAATGTTACAGTGCAGTAAAGAAAAAATAACTTAATAAAAGCAGCAGCAAACAGAAAAGTGTTCAGTCTTGATCTAAAAGCATTGAGGGTTTCAGCAGACCTGCAGTTTTCAGGGAATTTGTTCCAGATATTTGGTGCATAGAAACTAAACGCTGCTTCACCGGGTTTAGTTCTAGTTCTAGGGACACGAAGTAAACCTGTGCCAGAGGAAAATAAATGCATGGGCAAGTTTTTCCAAATCCTGCTGAGACATGAGACTTTTTATCCTATAATTTGTCAATACAAATTCCAGCAAAACTTCTCAGAAGTTCCCTTTTGCCACATGTTGCCTCTTCAAAATCACCTTTCCTGAATGCTGAATCATAGCATGATCTGTGCCTCTGTCTGGCAAAGCTGACTGTCTCAGCCCTGCAGTCGATGCACACGGTCTATCCGTCGAGACACAGCAGCTGAAGGGCATGCTCACTACATGATATCCCTGAAATGGCAGGATTAGACACCAGAAGTGCTTGGTGAGGGTTCGGAAAAAATCCCCTCCATTCTCCAGTCTGTGGTTTCTCTGCTGAGCTGTGGTCACTAATGAGAAACCAACAGCTGACCTGCAGGATCTCAACCAGCGGAAAGAGCCAAAGATTAAGTGAACTTTTCAAACAGGCTGGTATCAAAAGAAGGACTGTCTGTTTGGCTGCAGTCAGACTTGCAGCTTGTTTGCTTTCCTAAAGTCACTCTTCTCCTCCAGTGACAGCGTGTGGCTGAGGGGTGTATGGTGTCACTCTTTGTATATTTTCTAAATAAAACATGAATTAGTAATAAGTTCCTGCAACATTTCCTGTCTCTCCTGTATTAAATTTACATGTGTCAACACATGTAGGCTAGATGTGTGTATTGATTAGGTTCTGTTAGCTCCACGTCAGACTGACAGTGCAGTAGACTTTAGGGCATATTGGTTGATTTATTGCTGAACTGCTGTAGACTGTATTTGCATCCATGCCTAATTTGAACTCTGCCAGCTACAGTAATTAAATGTAGACAGACAACGCAGCATTGACAGGCATCAACGGTTTCACTGCAAATCACGTGGTTGTGAGTATAGTATGTGTGTATTATGATCATTAAGTCAATAAATCTTACAAGAGTCACTTTTTTACCTCCAGTGAGTCTCTGGCTCAGACACAAGCAGGTGTGGTGAAAACTGACTGCAGCTGATTTGCATACTATGTGGCTGAGAACAGTTTCAGGCAATGTTTTGCTGCTAGAGAGGTACAAAAGACCAATTGATAGACGAAGGCTTTGAACATTCACATACAGGCATAAATGATAAAATCTGAGGAAATGCCAGGTACGAGTTACATATATCAGTCCTTTATCACAATGTAGATCAGGGATAATTAATTTGCTTTGCTCAAGGGTTCGTTACGGAAGCCGAGAGCGGCCATGGTCGCTACGATCTATTTCCATTCTGTTATTTTCAGATAACAAAATTTTCATTGCGTTATCATGGGATAACGGAATAAATAAATTATCAGAGGATAACAAGGCTCGTTTTCCCGTGATAATGGGATAATTTATCAGGTAAGCTTCCATCACGTGTTGGAAAGCGAGTCTGTGTTTCATGATAACACAGATTTGGAGATCACTGCCAGCAGCATCAGCAAAGTACAATCATCGGTAAAGTTTCAGCCGGGCGTGTCTTCTCCTTAAATGACGAGTGCTGATCTGAAAGTTATCTCTAACAGAAAAAAATGGTGCAATGTCTGCCTGTGTTAGACCTTGATTGAAGTACAGTCTGATGCGTTGATCAATAGATACTCTGTCATGAGACATTTTCAGCAAGCCTCCTTACAGGTGTCAAGAGCATCTCCATGCTGGTGCTGGCGAAACTCCAGATCTCTGATAAAAATGATCAGAAAAGAGGAAACAAGAGGCTTTTTTATTCCATTATCACAGGAAAACAAGTCTTCTTGTTTTGTAATAGGCATAAATTTATCCTATCATCACAAGAAATGAGCTGTTATCTCAGTGACTTCCGTAATTTTTTCCATGATCTCTAGATAACAGAATGAAAAACAATAGTAGTGACCATGGCCGGTCTCGGCTTCCATAGTTATTAACCAGTAAATACACAAACAGTCATAATATTTAAAAGGCAATAATTCAATCTTACTTTACAATTCCTTATTATCAAATTAAGTGATTTACTAATTTAATTTGGTACATGGATTGACATTTGGCTTATATGATGCTTAAATCTGATATTTTCATTAAAAACGTGACGATATTTCACCACATCATCACGGTTTCTTCACTCTATATGTATTACTCCGCATCAACGCTTGCACGTTGCCATGGCAACATTCTAATTTACAGCTGTGATCAACAGTTACACTGTACGTTAACTCATTCAGCTGCTGCCAATTGACCAACCTAAAACATGGATTTCTTTCAAAACATTTGAACTGAATAATGAATGGTCACCTGATGAGGATGAGGGGAAGCTGAATCCAGCTGTGCCAACATCCAAGTTTGCCAAAGATCATCAGCCGAACTGGACAAACTGGAGAAGACCAAGAATGAGGCGAACACTGTGAGGCAGTCAAGCCAGTCAACTCTGCTTTCACCCGATACTTATTTTATGGGCTGCACAATCAACGGCAACGTGCAGATCAATTTGTATACTGTAATATCATCAAGGCTGTGATTGTCTTCGGCGCCTAGAACTAAACCACAGCCGTGACGATACAGTACATTTACTATCGCAGAAACTGTGCATTAAGTCACTGTTTCAGTTCTAAAATCCTCCTTCTTTGTTTCTGTAAATATGAGTGCTTTGCTTTATGACTGACATCAGTTTTCTACTGCTTGCTGTTGTGTTTTAGATTTCTGTCTTCACAAATAGATTTCCTTGCTGTAATGAAATAAATGGAAGTCACTGGCTGAACTGGATAATATGTGAGAGTGCTCAGGTATTGGTCTTTAAAATGAGTAAAAGCAATGTCATGTCTTTAAAAATTCCTGTGTAAAACAAAACCAAAATTCCTCAGATTCTTTTTGTAAAGTGTAAATGCGTCTTCTGTGTGGAGAGAAAGTGTTAATCCTACAACGCAGCACACATCATTTGTCAGGTACAGCATTTCATTTGCAGATTTTATCTTTAAGGTTCAAGTTTTTCACTCCAACATTTCTGTGGTTTTCCTCCATATTTCTGCAATAACACTGGTACTTTTTTTTGGTTTTTAAGTATCAAGTCTTGATTTCCAGGACTTTCCAGCATTCCAGAATGGAAATGTCAGAACAAAACATTAAGCCAAGAAAAGAAAAAAAAAATCAGATTTTAAAACATTAGCGAAAACTGACTGTAGCACTGCGGGGCATGTGTTGACAACTCCTCCAACAGTCTTAAGAACATCAGTAGTCGCAGTAATGTTGCCTTCAGGGCTCATGCTAGTACCTGCAACACCAGTGCACAGACGGGCCGACCTCCACCTCAGTTTGATTGGCAGCTTCATACAAAAGCCGAAAGAATCCTCATTAATAGGCTTCAGCATGGCAGAGCTGAGCACAAGCGCAGGGACGTTGACTTGATCCAATGCTTCACTCGCTGAATCTCTTGTTCAACACCCAAACTTCTCCTTTTGAAAGACTATCTGGTTACTGCTGCAGGAAAACAAGGCGATTCCAACCTCTCTTGTCAATACGATGAGCTGAAAGTGGGTTCTCTGAAAGTGAGACCTCTCAGTTCCACCCTTTTATTTCTGTTTTTAACACCTCACTTGAGACAAAGGGCAAGAGATGAAATATGGCTGTACACCTCTGACTGGTTCAACAGAAAGTCAGACAATACGGCTTTAAGGCTTCAGCTCGCCGCCACGGTTCAATGAAAAGCTTTGATATGAGGAATAATGTCTGTGTGTGTCCAAGAGAGAAAGAAAAGAAGAAAGAAACAGGGATGAAAGAAGTGCGTTTAATGTCTCCAGCAGTTTGGGGTTGTCTGATGTAGACCTGCACTTTCTTTTATACAGTTTAGTCTCGGTCACAAATAATGCTGATACTGCAGTTTGATGATTACATGTGTACAGCTGGCTGGAGCACGAGTAATTATACGTATGATGAAAGGCTTCAGTGCTGCTCCTCTTCTTTTCCAATGTATAATTAATGATTTTTTATGGTTTTACGAATAGAAAGGCTTGTTGCAGGAAATATATTTTAAAGAAACATATCAGAAGATTTATTTAATCAAAATGTACTTACATTTTATCATATTTATGATATAAAAAGCATCTGTGCAGCTGTAAGATGCAGTTGGATGCAGGTCAAGTGCATAAAATGTGAAAAGAATCAAATGAAAAAAATGTTTGGTTGAAGGAAAGGTTGATTTTGGCAGGTTTAAGAGCAAACAGATTTCATTCCTCACGTCTCTATGGATGGCAGAGATGATCTGTCAGTCTGCCTACTGCAGAATTCCATTCAGATTGATTTTTTTAATGATTTTTTAATTTTAGATGATTTCTATAAAGTTTTTACTGTCATGGTCCCCAGATCATGAACCCTAATGAACTCTGTGATATCCTAATTTTTCATCAAGAGTCACATTTGTGGATTTGAGTGAAATGTTTCAACTATTGGATGGGTTCAGGGTGTGTTATAACTTTGATTCTTCATCCAGCAC
>JAQFJA010000001.1:29410434-29420446 GCA_029874485.1 Naso brachycentron
TTGTGTTGCGGCCATTCTTGGTCAGGTCTCCCTTGAAAAAGAGGTTTCTAATCTCCGTGGGACCTGGCTAAATAAAGGTTAAATTTAAAAAAAGAAGAAGAAAAAAAAACAACTTCCATTGAACGCGCAAAACTAGTGACTTGCTGAATGCACAGAGAAGGGAAAGGGATATGTGTTTTTGTCTCACATTGGAATGTTGGATAAATCGGCTGAATTCCAAAAAAAGTGCAGTTTTCCTTTAAGGTGCATTACTGCCATCTACTGTGCCTACTCAGGAAGAGTTAATGTATTATTTCCATGATTAATAATACGTGTATTAACAAAATATTAATCATTTATTTCTTATATCATAGTTATTGTCAATATTGCTTATCATCAATGCCAGAAGAGCAACACTACACTTGATTGGGGATTTTCATACTGCATTTACGGTATACACACAGCCACCAGAAATTTCCTGGTACTTCATACCATATTTAACATTTTTTTATGCTAACTAACATTTTATTGATTATTTAAGCCACCTTAACAAATATTTTTTTGTTTCACATGGTCACTATATGTGGAGTTTCTCATCCCAGTATATTTAAATCCTACTTCTATTTTGGACATTGCTTACTCGGCCATTCCCTGCTCCATGTTTAAGTCTATTCCTCCGTCCAGCAGACTCCCATCCTCAGCAAACGTTGGCTTGGCCATGGCAGACATGGAGCGGTAACTCCCAACATACACTGCGAGTGCAAACACAAGCAGCAGCTACAGGAGGAAAACAAAGGTCAGTGTCTGCAGTGTGCTGTTCTCAGAAACGACATTAGATTTGAAGTGATCTGGAATAAATAATCTCACCCATGTCCAAAACGTGGATGAGCTGTAGAAGATCAAAAGATTTACAGCAGCATATATTGCCTGCAGAGGAAAAACAGGAAGGATTAAACTATGATCTGCAATGACTCAGTATATACTTTGAAAATTGATCCAACATTTCATTCATTTTTCAAGCAAAAAAAGTCAAACATCATCTTGTTCCAGCTTCTCAAATGTGCTAATTAGCTGTTTCTTTGTCAAATAGTCACATATGACATTAACAGAATATCTTAAAGGGATAGTTCAGTGTTTTTTAGGGTGGGGTTGTATGAGGCACTTATGCATAGTCAGTCTATGACCTTCTGCAGATGGAGGTCAGCAGTGTCACTTTTAAGAAGAAGGGGAAGGGAATCGCTGCAGCTGAAGTCAGTATGGTACTGCCAAAAATATCAATAACGGTTCAACTGTACGCTGAATTTAGGATTTTTTCACTGCTTTCATTTGCTGCCAGACAGCTGTTTATTTTGGCACTACATTTTTTGAACCATAGTCCCTTCGTATATTACTATGCCCACTCACTTAGTAAACATAATAAATGTCTGGCTGGCGGCAAACTAAAGCAGAGAAAAAATCTTAAATGAACAATTAAGATGATATTGATTTTTTAGGTAAGCATTTATATATGTGGATAAAAACATTTTTTCTGCAGCAGTACAGTGTTGACTTCCACTACAGTGATTTCTCCCCCCTTCTCTTAAAAGTGACACCGCTGATCTCCATCTGCAGAAGGTCATAGACTGACTATGCATAAGTACCTCATGCAGCCCCACTTCAAAAATACTGAACTATTCCTTTAAGGTTTGAGAATGTTAGTCGGACAAGACATGCAAACGAATGACATTTATTCACGACTGTTTTGTAGCTTCAATAATTACTTAAGTAATAAAGAAAATACACAGTAGATTAAAAAAATGACTTTAAAAAAAAAAAGACTTTACTTAAAGCATGCATCTATAACTCATTTTAACACATTATGAACTAGGGCTGGGCGGTATTGTCTGAAAACTATACTGCAATATTTTTAGGTCGTATCTCGTTACATGACATCCATCTTGATATTTTTAAATGTCCTCAAAATCCCTTTATTTATGCTAGAACTGGGAGACAGAATAAAACAGAAGAATATTTTTAACCAAATATCATCTCTGATGCAACAATATTGTAGGAAAACTTACAGAAAATGTTAACACAATGAGATTTTTGATCAATAATCATGAGTATAGTGGATATAATGAATAAATTGGTAAAGAAAAGTACTAGAACAAGTACAACAGTCTGGTAAACTAAAAGTTACGTAATTTTATTGTCATGCAGTCTTTAAAACCCAGGAAAAGACACCATTTCTTTTATATCACAATATAACAATATCCCAAATCCAAAACAATATACAGTCTCATATCTCCATAACAATATAATATCTTTATATTGCCCAGCCCTTCCTATTATTAACACACTAATAATGGATTACAGGTGGTTAAAGTTAGGGTCAGTGTAGAAAAGCACCCCATGAAACAGCTCAGGAAGAATTACACCTCATTGGCCTTCCTATACCAACCCTCACAGATGTGAAACCTATGCTGCTCATTGGGAGTGATCATCCCCACCTCATCACCCCCATCGAACCAGTCAGGTCGGGACCTCCAGGAGGACCTGCTGCCATCCACACGAAGTTGGGTTGGACACTGCAGGGCCCGGCTAGTGTAGTTTGCCACCTTGCCCAACCACAGCAGTGCCTCTTCACGGTGGTAGCCCCCCAGGCGAGCGAGCTGATGAAACATGTTGAGAGGCTATGGCAGGTCAATACTGTTACATTCAGGAGCAAGAAGCTCGTCTCTCATTCAAAGCAAGATCAGGAAGCCCTCAGAATCCTCGAAACCCAGAGTAGAGGTTGACGGCATACTCCGGTATGCCACCCCACTGAGTTGTCCCCGGAGGGACATGCCGCTCCTCCAGGCTACCAAAGAAGCTGTCATGCCCACCTTGAGAGGCGTGGAACGGTGCCTGGCCAAAGACCCTGCACAGGCTGCAGCCTACAGAGTGGAAATGAAGAAACTGATTAATGCAGGCTCTGTCATCAAGTGTGGTCCTGAAGCACCAGCCGAGGAAGGTTGTGAGGCCTGGTACATCCCTCACCATATGGTAAGCCATAATGGCAAGAATAGGCTGGTCTTCAACTGTTCCTACCAGTACCATGGACAGAGCCTCAATGATTACCTGTTACCAGGGCCGACTTTAGGAGCATCACTTCTGGGAGTCCTGCTACGCTTCCGTGAACATGCAGTGGCCGTCAGTGGAGATGTCAAGGGCATGTTCCATCAGGTTCGCCTCCTCCTGGAAGATCGTGCCTTCCTCCGCTTTGTCTGGCGTGACGTCGCTCGAGAGGAACCTTCTGCAGTGTATGAGTGGCAGGTACTACCGTTCGGAACAACGTGCAGTCCGTGATGTGCCACATTCATCTTACAGCGCCACGTCACCGACAACAGCCAGCCAAACGAAGATGTGAGGATCTCAGTCGAGAGGTGTTTCTATGTGGATAACTGCCTCCAGAGTGTCCCCACCATCGCTGAGGCAAGGCACCTGGTGGACAAGTTGCAAACCCTCTTGGCATCTGCTGGGTTCGAGCTACATCAATGGGCCAGCAATGAACCAGAGGTCGTAAGTAACCTACCTGAAGAGAGCCGTTCGCCCAGTGTGGAGCTATGGCTAGCGCAGGATAAGACAGATGCTCCAGAATCCACGCTGGGGCTGAACTGGCTGTTCCACACTGACGTCCTTGGCTACAAGCATCGCCAAGTGGATTATGGTGTCCCCACAATGTGCAACATATACAAGGTTCTTGCGAGTCAGTACGACCCTTTGGGGTTCATTCTGCCCTACACCACCCGGGCTAAGGTGCTGGTCCAGCACCTTTGGGACAAGCACCGTGGCTGGGACAAACCACTGCTGCCCCAGGAGCTTCTGCAGCAGTGGGAGGCATGGGAAGAGGAACTGAGTGTTCTATCACAGGTCACCCTGCCCCGACCATACTTACCTAAGGATATGGACCTTCGTGGTCTGAATAGAGAGATACACATATTTTGCGATGCTTCTGAAGAAACGTATGGCTCTGTCGCGTACCTCCGATCCACTGATAGACACGGTGGAGTGCATCTCTCCTTCCTGATGGCTCGCTCTAGAGTCGCTCCTAAGCGGTCCCACTCCATGCCCAGATTAGAACTTTGTGCTGCCCTTACTGGGGCACAGCTCGCACAGGTTCTAAGAAGAGAGCTCATGCTCAACATCGACCAGATGATCCTGTGGTCCGACTCGACGACTGTGCTGACCTGGTTGAAATCTGAGTCCTGCCGATTCAAGGTCTTTGTTGGCACCCGTGTGAGCGAGATTCAGGAGCTGACCGACGGCAATGTGTGGAGATATGTTGATTCGGCAAGAAACCCTGCTGATGATGTGACCCGCGGAAAAGGGCTGAGGGAGCTGGCCGAGCCCAACAGATGGAGTCAGGGACCCTCCTTTCCCCTGCAGAGTCCAGATTCGTGGCCTGAGGACCCTTCATCTGACCAAGCCCAAGACACATCAGAGCTGCGCAAGTCTGTCTTCTGTGGGGTCAGTGCAGTTGCATCGAGTCAGCCTACTCCGGACATTAACCAGTACAACTCCTGGAGGGAGCTGCTAGAGGTGACAGCGCAGGACTTGCACGGGGCGGCCGACTCTAAAGGCCACCCTATGGCTGAGGATTATCACCAAGCTGAGTGGTTGATCCTTCAGATAGCTCAGCTGGATGGTTTCCTACAAGAATACAGCTTACTGAAAGCAGGGAAGCCAGTCTTAAGAAGCAGCCGACTTCTCACCCCCAATTTCCACAGCATCCGTCACAGCTCCGTTCCGACTCCGGTCCAACTCACGCAGCAAACCCTCGCCCACTGAATCCATTCCAGCTCCGTCTCCGATCTGTTGCAGCGCTGAGGAGCAGGACTCGCGAGAGCACGAGATCACGGTGAACTACCAACTCGCGGGAATTCACGCGGGATTTGGCAAGTTAGTCCAGATGTAAACCGATGTAAATGAGTGACTGAGTGATAACTTAAAAAAAAAAAAAACAGTAGCGTGTGCTATCGGATGTTAATATTTTCAAAACAAAGTAGTGTTTCTCCAACGGGAGTTTGAGCATTGTGTTTTACTTTGAAACGAATGCTTTGTGTGTTCCACATCCTGTTTGCGGCGATCTAATCAATGTTGAATTGATGCATCTTGGCTCTGTGATCCGGCAAAAATCGAACTGCTGCGTATTTCTGCCGGATGCCAGAGCTGTGACGGACCAGAGACGGACCAGAGACGTACGTGGTGGAAATGTTCTGACTGATTTGAACGGGTTCTAATTGCTGCGGCACACGTACCGGAGTCGGAACGGAGCTGTGACGGATGCTGTGGAAATTGGGGGTGACTCCTCCTGCAGCACGTGTAGGGTTGTGATCCATAGGCAAAACAAAATAGTGAGCCTTCGCTTTCTACAAAAAGGGATAACATATCCTATCAGCCTGGGAAATGCCTTGGCACTCTCCAGGAGTTGTTGGAGGTTTTGGCTGGAGGTAACAAAATCTGGATTACTTTGCTTGGTCTAAAACTGGAAAAGTAAACTGAGTAAATGGATGGATGTGTGTTTTGTAGGAACAGGTGGGAGGTTGTCAGATATCAGCTACACAAGTCTGCTGTTAAAAGGGAATCTCATAGGCCTACTCTGGAATATTTGTCAAATCAAGAAGCAATGACTTCATCATAGGCACTCCCTTGTTGTAAAATATCAGTATTCATTTCCTCTCAGTAATGGGAGCATAAGATAAAAGCTGTCCTTTAGCTCTTTGAAGCCTTGATTGATTCTGTGACACTCCCAGGATTATGAGAAACGACTGTGGGGGAATATCAATGTCAAGAATCTCAGAGGTGGCCGAGAAAACATCAGTGCTCAAGTCTTTTATGTTTGAACAAAGGACAACACTGTATGTTAACATTATTCCTTCCACCTCCTGACAAGTGTGGCATAGTGATAAATCAGTGACAAGCGTATTCAGCTTTGTAATATAATAAAGCAAGTGTTTATGAAAATATGTTAAAAAGAAATAAACAATAACGAAGGCAGCAAAAGTGCTTTGGGGTGTTCTTCCAGTGGAGAACACAAACTGGCACGTTAGGAGCAATGTAAAAAATAAATAAATAAAATAAAATAAATGCTAAGTTAAACACCAGATGAGGTTAACTTCAGAAAAAAAAACAACTTGTTTTTTTTCAAAAACGTACGACACTCAGGAACTAAATTAGGATGTAACTTCAATTCTGCATTTTTACATTTTTATTTTTTTATTTATTTGTATCTGAACAAACAAAGATTGGGAAATTTGTCCAATACCATGTTCTAAAACATCTGCGGTGTTTAAAGTGCAATTTCACACACGAGAAAGCAACTCAGAAAAATATTTTATATGCAAAAAAGACAAGCAGCAGTGGAAGAAGAGACTGAAACTCTCAGAGCACCTGTTTTGTTTAAATGATAAGATACACCCTTTATAAAACACCAAGTGTTTCTGCAATGTGTGTATGAAGCTGTGCAGAGGTTAGATCAAATGCTGGGTCTGTCTGACCAACGGCCAGTGTTCAGCAATGCAAACTCTGCCTTGGTGGTTTCTGACCATCAGAAGTACAAAAGCAGGCTCTTCTTTTTGGCACATGGCCATGAACTATTGCTAAGGAAGTAAATGATGTGTGGTCCAAACACTAGAAAGTTCCTGAGTTCCTGAAGTGGTTCTTTGACCCCTGGCTAAAGGGGGGTCTGCCCTGGATACGTGCACACGGTCAACATTTGAAGTCCACAGGCCTATTCATGTTTAGACTAAGCAGCTGACATAATTATTTATTCTTTAACTCTGAAAGTTGCATGAAAATAAGAAAACACCAAAATAAAATGTCGACTTTATGATTGAGGATATTTAAATCTGCAACATGAAACTGTCTTGCTTGAAACACAAAGAAAGAAAATAATAATAATAAAAACAAAGAGTTTATGTAAATGGACTAGTTACCACTTACTTTGTGATTTATTCAACATGTAATCAAAGATGTGTCATGTTTCAGAAAAAGGTGTCCATCCCGTCTGCCTTCAGAATCAGCATGTGTGTGCAGTCTTGAGTTGGGAAGGAAGGAAAATGCTGCTTTGCAATTTCTGTATTGTGACAAAAACATGATCGTGATAATGGTCCAGAAAATACAAATAATAAAATTTAATTAAAATTAAAATTTAAAATAACCTTTTTGCACCCAAACCCAAACCAATTAAGGCCAAGATTCCATTTCAACAAAATTAAAAGAATGCTGGATTTACAGTTTTTACAGATTAACAGAAAAGGAAGATTACATGGAAAAATTTTTGAAGTAATTCATGCTTTTTCAAGACAGGGGATTCATGATCAATGACCAAACAGCTCTACTCCTCTCGATTCATTACTAAGACCCCATGATTCTCCCTTATTCTTTTATATGCAATCATGATGGGCTCATTACCTGATAGCTTTCAGGTGTTTTCCCAGCAAACCACATTTAAGCCACAGTCACCAGTCGCTCCTCCACCAGTTTCTCACTCCAAGCGTTAAACCATGGACCGCCATGCACTCGAACTTCACGCTTCTGCGACTCAGATCTGGTATACGTTTGATCACTTCTCCTTCCTCCTAGGCAATGAGTGCAGCCTCTTCAGCCTCTGAATTACCTCTCACTGCCCAGCAGTGAAGCAGGTCTTCAGGCCACCACTCTTGCTCACCCCACCATTGCCAACATGGTGACAGCGTCACACAGGCAACAGTGCGCACTTGCCTGGGGCCAAAACGCTCACCTTGCTCAGGGCCCCACTCTGCTCTGTCTGCGGACAGCCCAAACTTTAACTATGTAAACTAAACTATGCTTGTTGCCCCATTTTCAGAAACAGTTACAACAGTTGTCCCAGGAGGAGAGGGCTGAAGTGCTCCAGATGGGGGTAGCTCGTCTGCCAGGGGTTTTTCTGGATGTCATGGAGTACCGGTAAGCCACACTGGGACCGGCCGTACAAAACAGGGGACAGCCAGCTTGGTGCAACTGCCACAACTGCCGAGTCATGCTGATCTTGAAAACAAATGTTGCCAACAGGATCCAGCTTCTATAGTGTGTATTCAGTTTTTGTATTTTTACTCGTTTTTGTCAAGCACCTCGTGTAAAGCTTCTTTTTGATATGCATGCTGCTACAAACGTTAGTTGACTACTTCAAAAAAATAAATTAAAGTTACTGTAATGCAAAAAGTTTCGTTGTAGAAAACTAGAATTTCTCAAATATCTTATCTTTGTTTCTCCATTATAAGTTTCATACAGTGTATATTTACAGATATAAATATATTTTTTACAAGTTGTTTTTCTGCACATATTTATAATAAATAAATGTTGCTCGGAACCACTGTCTTTTTTTTTCTTGCTCCCCCTTGTTTAGGTGGCCAAAGGCATTTCCTAATCAGAGAGTGAGAGAAAGAATAAGCCTTCACTGTGATATACAGTATAATACATGGATAAGGAGACAGAGTTTGAGAGGTAACAAACATGTCTACAGCATTGTTGATAAGTCTGCCTTGATATTATGGTGTAAAACTAACAAATAAAGCATAGATAGCAGAAAGTTAAAAAGTTAGTAGGCTATCATGGCTCACGTTATCTGGTGAAGGAATTTAGCAAACGAGCCAACAAATGTAACTAACTTTACCCAGAGATTTGTTGGCGATAACGTCAGCCAGCATCAAAGGTTTACTGGCTAGTTGTAAGTCCACTGTGCTGCACAGAGTTAGCATTAGCTGCTTTGTAAAGATAGTTGATAAAGTAATTTGAAAAGGCAAGCCAGCAAATATAGCAGATTCATAAGCCCCAAGAGTCAGGATCATAATAAACTCGAGGTCTGAACGAGGATTATCCACTCTCAAGGCAGAATTTTGCTGAGTTCCTGTTAGCTGGCTAGCATCTGCATTTAGCAAGCACGCTATCGTTATCTCGCATTAGGCAAGAGAAAACATCACAATACATTTCACACGGTTTGTAATAATGTCTGTAATAAAAGAAAGCCAGCTTGGGATCAGTTTTTATCCCCAAAGCAGATCTGAGATCCCTCCAAGAATCAAACGCCCTGCCCATGTTGACTCTCGTCTTTCCCCAACACTGGTCACAATCCTGTTTGGCTCTTCAGACCTCACTAGATTAAAACTTTCTTTGGTTTCTTATGCTTGCATTGAGTTTGTGCCAGTGTCTGGGTTGTGCTGGAGGCCAGTCATTTGTGTGTTTGCATACTCCATCTCTAAACTAACGCTAGTAAATTTCTCTCACTGTTAGCGGAGCAAAGGAAGGCACTAGACACAAGACAAGGGAGACAGTCACATCCGTGGTGAGTCCATCTCGAGTCCTCCAACAATTAATGCACCCATTGCAGCAGCAGCCAACAACCTCGGTCCCCCCAAAAGTCCCATTCACAATGTCGTAACACTCACTCTCTTCCACCTTCCCTTGACCACAGAAGCATTACGGTGTCTACCACAGCCAGTTGCCACATGCAGCCATATGAATTAACAGAGTCTAGCCACACAAGCTCTGGCCCTGTACCTCCATACTTGTCCCTAACCACCACTCCTCACTAAACATACTGTTTCCTCCTCCAGTCCTGCTACCTTTTTCAATGCTGCTTCAGCCATAGCTCAGCTGGCCAACTCTGCCATCCAAACTGCCTCTTTGGCACATCATTTTCAGCTATTTTCTCAGTACCTTTCCATTTCAGCCCTCGATACATCCCACACTTCCATGTCAATTTGCATCACCACTTCAGCAACCTCTGTTGCACCTACAGCACCCCTCCTCACTATTTCTACACCATATCTCACCACTCCAGCACCTGCTTCCTTTTCCTCCCAGCCTCATTCATCACAGGCCACCCTGTCTGCTCCAGCCATTCCATTCACCCAGAATGATCCTGTAGTCTCCCTCACCTCCTCAGCAACCGTTTCTTCCCTCAATCAACTATTTTCTGCTTTTCAAGCACACCATGTGTGCTTGGCTGCTTCCCAAGCATACATGGCTCCTCCAGCCTTTCCTTTTTCTCAGA
>JAQFJA010000001.1:29467220-29479157 GCA_029874485.1 Naso brachycentron
ATATTGGCATATTCCAGATGTATCGGTATCGGCATATAGGTTCTCCAATAAGTGCCAATATTAAAACTGATCCTTAAGGCGGGAAAAATGCTTAGACTGGTAATATAAAATGGTGTAATCACAAAGTTTGTCCAACAGAAGACCGTCCATGTTAACTGGTCATAAGTATTTACTGTGCAGTGTACTGACGTCGGGTTAAAGTTTGTTACACAGCCTGCCTCTCCTACATATCTTGTCACACATACTCGATGACCACAGTCAAAATATTATATGAAGAATATCGGCCAATACATCAGACATCAGAATTTTCTTACTCCCTAATATTGGTATTGGCATCAGCCCCAAAAATCCCACATCAGCTGGACTGTGTGTTGCATAGTGTATACACTGCCTTTGTGTGTGAGTGTGTGTAAAACATCAGCATCTTTAACTTGGTCACTCTTAAAATGGCTGGTCATTTTAAAAAGGTAGTGTCTGTATCCCCATAATGTATGTTGTGCTGTTCAGTGTTTTCTCACTGTCCTTTGTTGGTCTGGGTCTCTGTATTTCTTGCACTGTAACTGCATGTAATGTGTCACTTTATTAAATTTAGGATGTCGGGTGGAAATCAGCGTTCCGCTAAATCTGGTGCAACCATCTTTCCATTTCTTGTAAACGATCGACGTCATTTCACAACGTTCTGTTGACAAATAAACTAAACGTTATCCAAAGTCAACACAATATACAGTCTCACATAATATATTGATATAATACTGACATACTGCTCATGTCTATTTACCTATTTGTTCATCAGTTAAGGGTTTTTTTGGACATTGGCTATTTGTCACTAACTCATTAAGTAAAAAAATTCAGTGTCACATTTGTGAAGCGACTTGCTTTTCTCTGTTCAGGTCGTTCAAATCTTCATAGTGGGATTTATTTTTGGCTGGTGGTCAGAAATAATTTGGGACTATTCATTATTCAGCAAGTTCAAGTCACTTTAATTTTCTTTTCCACACTGAACCAGCCCAGAAAATGCTTTGAGAGCGGTCTATTCCTCCACCAATGTGTTCCACAAAACAATAAGCACACTATCAGTCATTCTACCACTTATCCGTAATATCATACTTCCTGACTGTTCTGATGCCTGGTAATGTTGGCTGTTCGTTCAGGAGTGGTGGACTGACACACAGAGGAAGTTACAGCCACTCTGAATTTCAGATTATCACCGACAAAACCAGATTCAGCCTGTTATATGTTATATGTAATAATTCTACACAAACATCACCTGCAAACACAACTCGCCCCGACCAGACAACGGCTCCGCACTGATGAACAGCTGCATTAAGTCAGCCGCCTCACAGTCACAAAGGACCTGAAGTATGTGACAGTTTGTGCTGATGCCAAGTGTGTGTGAGCCAGACGGAGTCAGTTCAGGAACGGTCCGGCTTGGCGGCAGAACAGCTGCTAACGTTAACGTTAGCTCTTTCCTCTTTGTCACGACTCACAACAAGCCAGAGGACTTTAACGTTACAGCCACAAGGGCACACACATACACACACACACACACACACACTGGGGTTGGCACTGGCACGTTAGCTGCCTAACTTAGGGACCTTCCTGGATAAAAGGTCGGGACGTTATGCTGTGCATCTGCTTTATGAATGACTGAACGCAGGCTAACCATCCTTGTTAGCCCTGCCGGTCCGCTGAAGGAAAACGAAGAGCTTGCGGACCACCTTGCATATTTTTGCGCAGTAACGTTCATTAAAAATGAGGCGACATTCAGGCGGAAAACAACTTGTTTTCTTTGTTAACCTCAGCTTCGGATAACGGAGCCCATCTCAGGATGCGGAGTAACAAAAGGGAAATCAATTTAAGGTCCGTCACATCATTTCTGCCTCTTAATAATCGATTTTTATGATGTAGCATCATCTGAGCAGCGCTACCAAACCAGACAGCAGCAGCATCGTTAGCTAACTTACCTCGGAGGGTAAAAAACGAATCAGCTCCTCGCTGCTTTCAGCCGTCAGCTCTGATTTATGTTCGTGTCATTTCGTTCCGTTGGTTTGTTTCCTCTGTGTTCCGCTAAATCATGTCGGTCCGTCGGTTAGGACGCCCGCTGATCCACAGAGCCGAGCTCAGCTGCACACCAGCACAAGCAGCAACTGCAGCTCCGACATCTCCGTTTCTACTTCCTAGAAGAATCTGGAATTTGCATAGCATAGCGGCTCTCTCATTGGCTGAGCGGGCGATGACGTAGATTCCGAGCCGCAGGTCGGTGTGTTTCCACGCCTCTTATGTTTACAGATGCATCCCAATGTGGCATATTTACGTGTGCTTTCCTTCATTATGGGCTAATGTGTATTTTTGTCTTTAGTTAGGCCTCTTCTTTTTCTATCTGTTTCAAATTACATTTTGATTTAATCAAAGTATTCTGGAGAAAAAAACTTACAGTGCATAGCCACGGGTCACATGCTTTTTTGACAAAAGATCTTGTAGCCAGTAACTTAATCTGTAACAGTTTAGCACATCTGCTTTTGATTGATTAGTTTACAAGTGTGTTGATCACAGTGTGACAGAGATGATTCCTGAACGTGACAGGAACGTGAGCTGAAACAGTTACATAACATTTCAGTATGTAACCCAGATTGTGCACGGAGATAATGTTAAAACAACCGGTTACGTAGCTTCCGTTTTGTTTGGATTTTTTTCCACACAAATAAAATCAATGTTTAACTAAGTCTTCTTCATTCCACTGTAGCTTTAAAGGGACAGCTGAGTTTTAAATTAACAGCGCCCTGCAGGAATTTGCAAGGTGTCGTGAGACTCGAGAGGACAGTCCCTGTTGCAACTGCAGTATCCTACAATGTCCACATGATGGCGACAGAGTTGAGGTCTGACTTCTTTCATGAAGCTTTCATGAAGAATTTTTTAATGAAAAATTCGTGTAAGTTAAATAAGTTTTAATAATGCAAAGATTTCCTGTGAAAACACAGCAAGAGTGCAACTTCTAGTAAACAACTTAACTGACAATTTTATAATCACACCTTTGATAGCAAGTGATAATATTTTTAGTAGCCTAAGTTTTTAAATTGTCTTAACCAATTGTCATATTTTTCAGCCATCTTAAACAAAGTTCAAGTGATTTTCATGGTTGGACTAGAGTCAGAAAATTTCAGGACTGTT
Source organism: Naso brachycentron (assembly GCA_029874485.1). Lineage (NCBI taxonomy): Eukaryota > Metazoa > Chordata > Actinopteri > Acanthuriformes > Acanthuridae > Naso > Naso brachycentron. The sequence goes on from JAQFJA010000001.1 coordinate 29,470,389, forward strand.
ATGAGGCCAAAAAAAAGAGACTATTTTAATTATAGGCTACACAAAATAATTGAATTAAAACCCATCAGCATTCTAAAAGCAATTTTTTAAAAAATATTTGAATAACCTAAAAAATTTCTTTCTTTTTTTTTTAAGTATCTATATGTTTGGTGTTAGCAATGTTCTTGCCAGTGTTCTTGACCAAAGTAAATAGGCTCAAAAAGTGGAGCTGGCTGAGCTGCACTTTGCCTGCTGTGTTAATTCTTCAGCATGGTCAAGCTCTTGGCACAAGTCCATACTCAGTTTTCTCACGAGGATTAAAAATAAATTTGTGAAATCACTCCAATGTCTCGTAGCTCTTCCAAATTTATCGCAGGAAGTTGGACGTGTGCCTTCAAATCTTTTCAATAGTCCTAAAGCTGATAATTACTTTTTCTTTAAAGTGTGTTTAATTGCCATTCTAAGATACAGATATTTTCATTTTCACCTGGAATGCTTCCTGAAATAGCCCTTCAATAATCCGTGAGGCTCAGTCAAAACCCGCCTGTGCCAGTCAGGGGGGTGGTGCTGCCTTCAAATACTCATCGCAGAAGAGGTTTTTTAATAACACATTCAGTTTATTTGACAGGCCTGATCAATTAATTAATTGCAGTGATTTTAATCTGGGCCACCACGTACCAAAAGTTATGCAGATACAGTATGTGCAGTCTGTAGCTGGTGTTAATTAGACTATTACTGTAGTAAATTTACAGCCTACAGTCAAGCCTAAGCTTGACTTTTTGACCAAATCAAAAGACATCTGTTAATTAATTTAAAAAGCTAACTTACAGAAACAGCACACAGGTCAAACAAGGACCAAACATGCGCGGCTACCATGAATTAATATGCTCAAAAACGTTCCCGGTATCACGTCTCTGTTTGTTTACCGACATGGCTCCGAGGTCTCCGCCCCTCTGACGTCACACGTCATTAACTCGGGTATTATCGAAAAATCCCGGCTACCTCATTTAAAACGCCGTCTCTCCCTCACACTCCAGTCGGAGTTGGGATTTTTCCGACAGCACTTTAAGGCAGCATCGGTGAGAAGTTTACATTACCGGCGGTGCCGCGTCGCTTCGAGGAAACAATCCTGCGCGAGAGACAAAGTGAGACAAAACAAACATGAAACGCTCCGGAAATGTAATAAGAGCGACTGTCGCGACATTTACTCTTCTTCTCTGCCTTCATTCAGTCAGAGGTAAGTTTTCTCAACGCATCGACAAGATTTAAGTCTGATTGACGTTACATCAACTTCTGTTGTTTGTTTGCTCGAGTCTCGATGTTTCTTCTCCCTCAAACACCAAACTTTATTATTCACTTTTCCCATATGATCCACCGAAGGAGTGACACTGAGCTATGCCAGCTAGTCTTACTCTCCATTTTCCTTTTACTGGGTCAAGAAGATGCAGTTCTGTCTTTTCCTACTGTATGTTAACGTCTCTTCTGATGGGCTTGGGGGCTTTAATGAATAACAAACGGGGATGTGCAACAGGCTGCTCCTCTGAGTGAAAATACACGTTTTTCCTCCGAAATAAACAATTTTTAGAGCTGTTTTACAAATACAAACACAATATTTGTGTTTGGTATCAGTTTCCATCAGAAATTACTAACACATTTATAAAGAGCAGTCATTAAATGATGTATTTTCTCCTGAAAACAACTAAGCTATAGCTTCTGAGTCCTTCATCCAGGGATGACTTGTCATTGTGATGGTAGAATGAGTGTTTAAATGTAAGAATACTCTGTTGTTACATGTCAGAGTCTGTTACGACACAGTTCAGTTTACTCAGTGATTACATTGTAATCAACAGATGTGAATACTTCAGTGTGGCCTGTTTTCTTCTCTTGCAATGCACATAATTTACTGTGAAATTATCTATACTGTAGATTTGTACACATTTTATTCGTGTTTACATCGTAATGCGTCATTGCCTCAGTGGACACCTTGCTGGTGCAGATGGAGTGGAACATAACGCCATATGTGCTCCTGTCTGGTGCCAACATGAACCAGCTGTCCACTCACCTTTACCTGCCTTTGCCTCAATCTGGAACTGAGCTGCCAGCCAGGAGCACTTCAATGTCAAATGTATTATTTTGTGAATCCATTTTTTTGACTTTATGTGGCTGGCTGCTGTTCCTCTGCAGCCATCATGTTTGTGTACATTTAGCGGCTTACTGCGTCTCTTATTACTCACCTGTCAGTGAGGTGTGCCGCATGTCCTGAGCCACTTATGAGCTGCTGCACTGTCATGTTGTGTAACTGCTCATTCCTGAAAGAGCTGCATGCATCTGTGCAATCTGGCTAATCCTGCAAGCTCTTAATCCTGCACGTAGACACATTCTGCTGTCAGTGTTGACTGCATAAAAAATTAATTATTAGTGTCCACCTGTAGACAAAATAATACTTTAGACCAAGTTTTATTTTTAGAATCTTGGAGACACTAACTATTCTTCATTTATATGCTGAAACATGTAACTGCATAAACAAAGCCTGTCTGCCCGGTTCTCAGAGGCCCGACAAGACTGTCACATGTGTTCCGGTATGAAATAATGTGAGTTCACTGACTAAATCTGCAAAATCATTACATTCACATACTCACAGAGGTGGCAAAGTAGACATAATTCTTACTGAAGTGCAAGTAGCCTACAGATACTAGTGTAAAAAAAAGACTGGTAAAAGTAAAAGTACGGACTCAACTTCTTTACTCATGTCAAAGTCATAAAGTACAGGTTGTAAAATGTACTCAAAGTATCAAAGTAAAAAGTTTCTCTCTGAAGGACATTTCTGTGCAAAGCTAGCTGAAGCTCACCTCATATTAATATAATGCAAAGACTGTTAAAGGTAGAATCAGTAGGATTTGTGCGAGCTGTTCCTAAACGCACCATAAAATGAGTTGATTGTTGAGTCTCATTCCCAGAATGTCAAACAGAGACATTTTGTGTTGGTTAAGCGTCCTGAGCTCAGCCGAAAAGACAAAAGCATTCAAACTAAAGTAACAAGGCTGTTTGGAAAATGAAACGAGGAGAAAGTTCAGATATTTGTGTTCAAATGTAGAGAGGAAAAGTCAAAAGTCGTCAGAAAGATGTAGTACAGATACCTAGAAAATCAGCCTTAGTACACAAACGAGTATTTGTACTTTGTGTCCTCCCACCTCTGCATACTTAGTATCACATTTTTGTGCCTCTTTCCAGACGAGGTTTAGCAGTTGAAGTCTGCAGTATTCTCAAAGTTTCCACAGGTTTTAACACCACAAGTCCCAAACAAACTGACAGCAGAGTCCAGCAGTTCCACTTGAGGCTCCTGAGAGCTGGAACAGTTGGAACAGTGACTCTGACGTGGCAGATGAGTCAACAGGCTGCTTAAAAAATGCAGAAAAACACAAGGATTATGAACTGGACGTTTTATCGTTTTCACCGCTCTCTTGTGACCCATAAGTCGGTGCCTTGCGGCCCACACTGGAGGTCTCTGCCTTTATTTGCCTGATCCAGTCAGGATCTGTGACTCAGCACTTTGGGCCTCATGGCCGAAGCTGCAGCATCTGTTTTTCTAAATGCTGCAGACAGATGATCCAGCAACAAAGAGGAAACACAGAGGATCCCTCTGTCCCCGCCCACTGCACTCAGACTGATGTACCTGTTCAAAGTCAGGGTGCTGAGAAGAGATCTGACCAACGTGTCCGAACTCAGCATGTTATTTTAGATTTGTTTATTAAAAATAAGCATGTGTTTGCATGGGATGTTTGTATGCTGCTATAACTTGGATATTAAAGCTGATTTCAACTAATCTGACACACTGTGTCCCTTCGTCTTGTCACTGAGGGGGTTTTCATCCAGTGTGAATCCTGCTAATGTCACCAGGTTTTTCTTTTTTTTTTTTTTTCAACCAAAAAGCTTTTGTTACAGATTGTTTGCACAGAGTTTGGAAGACATGGCCATTTACCAGGAGGGGAGTGGCTTTAATGAAAAACACTATTGAATTGAATTGTGGGAAATGCAGGATCCTGTGTTTTGGAGTCTCGACCAACAGTGTGCGTGTTTCTTTTAAGTCCTCCATTGTTGTGAAAGTGCTACGCTGAGATACCGGAGAGCACCTTTGAAGTGTTTCTTTAGGTTATGAATTGTTGTCACTTGTTCTTTGTATTGCCCTAGTTAACCATATTTTTAAAAATGAGTCATTTCTCACGTTCACACTTTGCAGCTGTTGTGTGTAACAAAACAATATACATGCTAAAACAATATACATTTGAGATTAGTTTTGGACAGTTCTTTTCATGTCTGTGATACGATCTTGTGTAACTTTTACCGTTCCTTAATTGAAAGCCTCCTAACCTTTTCCTTTATGTGCTGCTTTAACAGGTTGTCTGTGACAGACAGGAACATTCTGAATAAGATCATTTAAGTGTGCTCCAAGATTATAGGAATTAAACAGAAGGACTTCGGCTAAATTTTGGAGAAACAGGCGACTGAGAAAGCAAAAAAAATCTTTCTATTCTCGGCTGAACACAGACATCACCCGTTTTAAATGACTGTTATTTTAGAGAAATTGTTTAGACATGTTTTTATCTATTGTTTTTTATTTTGCTTAATTATTGGTTGTCTGTTGTTCGTGTGGATGTATGGAGTGAGACAGCTACATATGAATTGACCACTGGGGATAAGTTAAGTTGTCTGAATCTAAATTATTTTGAAAGATCTGAGGTTGCAGTGAGTCAGGATTTTAGTGTGGATGGTCATTTTTTGCATTTCTTTGTTACTTAAAAACAAAACATATGATAATAAGATTTATTCTGGGGTCTCCACCAAACAAGCATGTATAATTATGGAGAATATGACTGGCTGCTGTGTCTGTGGCTCCACAGTGCTTCATTTATGATGGATTGTTGTGACATATTTTATCCAAAAATTTGAGCTCCTTCGTTTACGATGTTGTTCTTGGCCATATTGAGACTCTAATAACATTTGATTTATTGCTCAGCCAGTCCAGTTTGTTGTAGCTAGGGTCTCTGGTATCCATGGTAACAGGTGAAATACAAAGTTGTACAAAAATGTGTCAAGTATGAATGACATGGCTGTAGCTAGTTTAAGGTGATGCAGAATGTATTTTTAATAGTTCTTGAAGTAATTTTTCCTGGTGTTTTTTAAATCTCATTGCTCAGGTGACTACTGTGAGGTGAATCTTTGCCATAATGGAGGAACGTGTGTGACGGGAGTAGGAGATGATCCATTCATCTGCATCTGTGCGGACGGCTTCGGTGGAGACACCTGCAACCTGACAGAGACAGGTACAGCAGAGAGGAACCTTTCTGGAGGAGAAAGCACCGTTACATGGTCCACTTTAACTCACCTCTGCCCTCCTCTCTTCCCTCAGGACCCTGCAGTCCGAACCCCTGTCAGAACGACGGGTCGTGCGAGGTCATCGCTCCGACCAGACGAGGTGATGTTTTCAACGAGTACGTGTGCAAGTGCCAGCCGGGCTTCGAGGGAGTGCACTGCCAGATCAGTAGGTTACCTCTGGATGTGATTAATGAGACTGAGCTGTTTGTATTGACCTTAGCATCTAAACAACAACACGTTTGCATTTACTATAAATATCTTTGCTGTCAGTGGAGTGAGCGCCTTAAATAATCTTGTCAGTTTCTCAGGAGAGATCTTGCTGTTTATTCAGTGAATTTTGAAAGCCTCATTTAACTGCAAGTGTTGACATCAAGGGAAGGAGCAAGGAATCCAGATACAGAAATAATGCTTATACAAAAAAAAGGGAGCAAATGGCAAAAAGTGTTGTCAGATTTTGTCCGGCAGGTTTCTGTGTGTGTGTGTGTGTGTGTGTGTGTGAAAACATGAGGCTTTTTTCATCCTGTCATAGCGTCAGCGGTGAAGGAGAGATTCAGTCAGCTCAGCAGTTTCATGAAAGGATCTCATTCAGCGGGTTTTGAGGTCATTCTGTGTGGCTAATTAGTGAAAGGCCACTCAAGTCTCTTAGCATGCAGACTCCTTCCACACGGACTCAACACTGTGTCTGCTGGTTGCTTAAGCTCAACCAAATCAGGTGAAGAATTTGATGATAGTGAATTCCTTCACATCCTCTTAATGTAATGACCAAGTGGGAGGAAATTAGCTTGGAAAGAAATGACACAGAGGAATATTTTCTTCAAGTGTGAACGTCATTTAAAATCCTCTGGAGTAAAAGAAGTGTTTCTGAACTATGACTGACTGATATAATTTTGGAGCTGGAACAACGAAAAGCTTTATTCATACTGAAAAATAATATATTTCTTGTGACTTGAGGGATTTTTTGTGAATGAACAGCTCCACCCAAATCCCACAACCCGACCACCAATTGTAGAGTCTGTGCAGTCTGGTCGTCCACTCCCAAACATTTTCTAATTTTATTTCAGTCAGACGTCATCAGTTGCACTGTGTTCACATCCTGGAGTGGAATCTGTCTCATGTCTTATTTTTAATAAAAGCACAGACTAGGGATGCACGATATCAGATTTTTTGTGGGCATCTAATATGCCGATATTTTACGACTCATTTGGCTGATAATCGCTACTGATATATTTTTTCCCCACACCTAATTGCAGCGATAATCAAGTCTCTTCTGTAGTGGAGTTTACATACAGTATTGTTATGCAGACTCTTACTGTGCTGACCCACCAGCAAATGCAGGCATAAAAAAACAAAGTTTAAAATGATGTAATATTCATTCCTCGTGGAAAAGAAGAAAATACTTGAATGCCATAAACAAATGTTTTACATCACTTGTGTTATAACTGGGCGTTTAATCAAGGAAACAGCAGCTTATTATTATCAGTTTTTATATCAGCAGATATCAGCATACTGACCGATATCTGATATTTAATTTTAAAGCCAATATTGGCTCTTACCGATAATGTGCTGATAATATCGTGCAACCATTAGCACAGATGTTACACAGGTGAAACTAATGCTATGGTAGTAGTGTAAAAGTTAGAGGTTAACAAGTCAAAGGTACTTTCATCTGCAAGAAACACTAGAGACCATTGGAAAAAAAGCAAATTACTGTGTTTCTTTGATTAATGCTAATTGGAATGATTGTCACGTGAAAACAGGTGAGTAATAATCCCACAGCAATTCATTGAGGCCAATTCACAGAGCTTCTCTCGGTAGGATCACCTGTTTCTCAGTGTTATTAGCAGCGTACAGACATACAAACATTCGTTTCTCAGCTGTGTGAAATCCTCTTAGTGTTAACAGGAATAAGAATTAAACAGACCCACGGGGCATTACGTCAGCCTGTCATCTGCTTTAGATCAGAGAGTTACCTCAGGTTAGTAAAACAGGTGAAATGAGGCTGCACTAAAAGGAATTTTAAAATATATAAGCCGTGTGGTATAATATGGATTGATACAGCAGTGGTTCTCAAACGTGGAGCCACTGCAGGTGAGGCGTGGACGATCAGGAAAAAAATGTGGTTCATGTGGGTAAAATAAACAAGATCATCATCTCACTAAAATTCAGCTTGAATATGGAAAGTTTGATATATTTATTACTCACCTCTTTTTTAATTTTTAATGACTAATAAAAGTTATTGAGTCAGGAACCTGAACTTTTCCAACATCTGACGGGGGAGTGCCAGAAAAAAGGATGAGAACATCTGAGCTCAGTTATGTTTACCTGCCAACAAAGTAAATGTAAGCCTTAGTTGTAGCGATGGTAATTAAGATCCAGTCGAACCAACAATTTCCACACAGAACTACTGTTTTTGAACAGATCATCATGTAAATGTGCAAAACTGTCATTACCAAGAGATCTCAACACAGGTCCTCCAGTAACACAACACTGCAGGGTGTTCTGTTCTGTTACCTCATGTTGACACTGAAGTCTGTTGTGTTATTTGATTAGTACATTATCTGTTTAACATCCGAATAATGTTTAAATCAGTGTAGGTTTTAATCTTTTGGTTCAGTATCACCAGTCTTGCATAAAGTACCCAAAAGCCATGCTTGGGTAAAAGTAAAGATACCTTACTGGAACATGACTTTAGTAAAAGTGAAAGTCTCCTATTAGAATACAACTTGGGTAAAAGTCTTAATGTAGCTGGTATTTATTGTACTTAAATATCAAAAGTACACTTAATGTAAATGTACTTAAGTATTGAAAGTAGAAGTACATGAAAAAGCAGTCAAATTTGACTTTTTAAAAATTGTTTATTCTTATTCTTATTTATGTGTCCTCAGTCATAAAACAAAATAATAAATAAAGCGATTAAAAAAGAAATGTTTTCAGAAAGCTTTCTAAACTTTCGCAACTCCTAATGTGGGCCTGATTTGACACAAAAGGCAAAAGTTTAGTTCAATCTGAATCTGCAACTGGGCGACTGCTTCTACGTCATAATTATTTAAAATCAAACATAAAACATGACGATGGCAGCACCCAAAGTAAAAACACAGTCATTACTTAAGAGCACCTGTTTGCACTCATGCCTAACATGATTAACCAGTGATTCAACTTTGTGCAGTCTGTGATCCAACATTATTGGCTACAGAAACAAAACAAAACAAAACAAAAATACTGGCTAGTAGCCTACCAGCTTTACTCTGGTTTTATTAAGTAACCAGTAACTAAGACGCTTATGGGAAATGTAGTGGAGTAAAAGTATGTCTTTTCTTTGGAAAATGTACTTAAGTAAAAATAAAAGTCTACAGAAATAGAAATAGTAAAGTACAGATATTTAAAAAAAAAAACAACAAGCCTGCTTAAATACAGTAA
>JAQFJA010000001.1:29492578-29502771 GCA_029874485.1 Naso brachycentron
TGAGCATTATACTTTACGGAATTTAAAGTAAAATTTGCAAAATAGCATTGAGGCAAAACTTTACCAAAATTTAGAAAAAAGAAAAGCAGTAACATGGATTAAGTGGATGAAATGGATTAAGCACTTGCAGTGTTTTTCTTGCAACTGAAAGAACTTTGTTGTCTTCTCTGAAATCATTCACTTCTCGGGATGATTACATTTGAGCAGTTTCCCAGTTTTTTCTTTACTGTCATTGTATTTACATGCTGTCTTGTGCCACTGTGTGAGAAAACAAAGGCCTCCACTTCATCTTTTTCTTGACGTTATTCTCTTTCTGTAGAAAATTATCTGCTGTTATCAGTTCAGGATTAGTGCATGTAATTGCCATCTCGCTTTTCAGAGTGAAAAGCCTTTTTAAATAGGAATTATTGCAACTCTTGATGATAATTTGTGCTCAAGACAGACAGGAGAATAAAGTAAAAGTGAGTGTGCATGTGTGTTTGTCTTTTGAGAGTTAACAGAGAGAAATCTATTCAAGTGAGGGTTCACTAACAGCCAGCAGATGGCAGACGTCAGACTTTTGGGTGCATCCACTCAACAATAAAGGAGAACAAAATGTGCAGAAACTGCTCAAGTGTCCAAACTCTCTTACTTATGCCCAAAACAAATCTTTTGAGACACTAGAAGCTATCCATACCTTAACATGATTCACTAACTGCATCAGACAGAAATACTGATTTGTAGAATTTCCTAGATTTCTTGAAATCACTGTGAATAAACTGTTAAGTAATGCAGAAAATCTGGCATTTGTGGAAATACAATGAGATTAACTGTGACGAATTCAGGATGGCACAGATGTGACTTGTGAAAATCTGAGGGGAAATGTTACGGCGGGATACTGGGGGAGAAAAAAAGCAGGGAGGAACACAGTGTACAGTCGCTGAAGTATGTTCACAACCCACACAGGATCTCTCAGTTTAATGAGACGTTCATATGAGCCACTGTGCAATATTTGCACAGCGGCTGATTCAGCACCTCAGATCTTGTTAGGTTCGTGTTAGGAGACAGAGAGACAAAATCTGCAGAACAAAATGGGTCGCAGATGAAAGTTCACTGAACTTCAGTACTGTGCATCTCAGCTCAAGGGTTGTTTAGACATATAATTACATATCATAACCGTATAGACAGACAGCCAGAGTTACAATCAGGAAATGTGAAACAATAACGTAAAGTTGAGTTATTATGCAAGTATGCACACAAAATAAGGATGCAAAGATGGAAAGACAGAAACCAAAAGAACTGGAATTTGTGGAAAGGAAGCATAATGACATTCTGATCTCCATGCCAAGGACTGAAAGTGCATGATTACATAATATTTGTATGAATGGATTCATGTGTAAAGTCTTTATTAAACTCACAGATAGTTACTACAGCTGTATGGAAAAGAAATTACTACTTTAATGCCACAGGACACATGAATGAGTGCTCCAAAAACTTTCTGGCCAAAAATAAAACAAAATAAAAAAATATGTACATATGGGCCACAACATGTCTTAGTGGTTAGCACTGTTATCTCACAGCAATAAGGTCTTGGGTTCGATACCTGGCTGGGGCAGAACCTCTCTGTGTGGAGTTTGCATGTTCTCCCCCCGTGGGTTCTCTCCAGGTTCTCCATCTTCCTCCCACAGTCCAAAGACATGCAGGTTAACTAATGACCAAAGTGAGCGTGAGTGGTCGTTTGTCTCTATATGTCAGCCCTGTGATGACCTGGTAACTAGTCCAGGGTGAACCCCGCCCTCACCCGATGTCAGCTGGGCTTGGCTCCAGCCCCCCTGCGACCCTGCAGAGGATAAGCGGTTATAGGAAATGAATTGAATTATTTGATCCAACAGCCAACAACACAAAATAGGTGAATGCTGCTTTTTTTGAAAGGATGTGCATAAGACTGACATAACACTGTCATATGACATCTGTCATAAACATGAAGAAGACTTTATGATACTTTTGTCTAAAATCAGTTTTTTGATCAATTATGAAAAATGTTATTGGGGTTAGGGTTAGGGTTCATTGAACAAATGGCACTTGATGACAACATTCATAAAGGTTCCTTCATGTTTATAACAGGTGTTGTGTTGTGGTTATGACAGTGTCATCACCGCCAAATGAGTCTTCAAATAAATTCTTACTAATTAATGTTTAGGTTTATTTATTTATTTGTTTAATAGGATCCCCATTCGTTGCTTTAGGGACAGCAACTATCCTGCGGTCCCAAAATAAGACAAACACAAATCACATTCAAGAGACAACAGATAGTTGAATCATCAATAATCCAAATCCCCAAACTGACCCAGTACCCCATGTCACCCCATCCCTAAAAACACCATCAACTTAGTGAAATTATTCAAAGACATCAACAAAAAAGTTTTTTGAAAAAAGTAAACATCAACAACTAAAACCAAAAAAACAAAATATCAGTTGTCATGCCCCACGAGACAATCCAACTGCGATATGCAGAACTTTCTTTCACTTAATAATAATTACAGTTCTTTTTTCAGGGAACATGGCAAATTATTCCACTGAGTAGCAGCTCTGTACAAACCTGTTTTCTGCATTGCACATGTTCTAGGTGCAGGCAGGAACTACGACATGACCATGCCTGACCTGTCCAGTCATGTGACTGTGTCTGTCATTGATGTATGAGATCACTGAGTATAAACTTTTTGTCTTTGCCATAGAACATATGTTACAGAAAAAGAGAAGGAGACTCCTCAAAGTTTAGCCATGAAAGAGCCTGATGTGTGAGGATGTGAAGCCCTTGAAGCTTAACTTTGCATGAAAAACGTTGTTCAGTATCTTGTTAACAACTGCGTTTTACACTCTGCATTAAATTTCTCATTCTAATGTACCATGTACATATTATAGCTATTTTATGTCATTCTGTAGTCACAGCACTTCACCATATTTCAGAGGGAATTAATGTGTGTTTTACTCTGTAATTAGCAGCTATTTTTCAGACCGACATATCATATAGCAAACATATAATTTGGTTGTATATTATGATAAACTGCGGCGGATCAAAATGTTCAGCAGCCGACATGTTATTAAAAGTGACTCCAGCTCATCCAGATGTAATATATGCTTTCATGATGACTATTTATAACCCAGTGGAAGGCCTACACTAGGGATCTGACCACTGGTTAGCAGATGTGATAGGGCAAAAACTGACTTGATACCGGAGTGGATTGTATCACAAACCTATTTCACAGTTACTGTAGCATAACAGTAAAACTGCTATTTGATAAGTTAAATATTTCATCAGCTGGTGGCACCATTAGACTTGGTAAAGTTACCAAAACTGCGTAGAAAACTACTTTGTTCAAAGGCAAAAAAACATATTTAATCTTATGCATGCAAGGTAAAAATCTAATTTGATACCCGAAAGGTCGATCAAATCAGAGGGAATCATTTTCTGTGGCTTTTAGAAGAGTTTCACACATCAACAGAGACATCATGTGCATGTAGAACAAGTCATCACATCACAAATGAACAAAACTGGCCCCTGTGTTACGCTGTCAGTACCAAGAATCACTCAGTCACATTTTAAAGGTGATACTGTCAGTTCATCACATGACAGTCAAATGAGAGGGTGAAGGACAGTATGAAAATAGAAAATTTCCATCTGACTCACAAAGAGCTGATATCGATGTACTATCAAGCACCAGTACAAGTGAAGAAGTTTATTCATCTCAGCTTGACCTGCTTGAAACATTTTACCAGATTCAATTCATGGATTTAAAAGCTTTTGAGTATCTTGTGGTTTCAGATTTCAGGAAATTAAGTTTCAGGCTCAGAATTGGCAGAATGAAGCTGAGTCAAACTATGAATAGAAAGTGAACTAAATTCCACACCAGGCGACTTCCTCTTCATAGCTGAGGTTATCGAGGCTGTAAACCCAAACGTAAGTAATATTTTGGTGTAACCTCAAAAAATTCTGTCAGGGAGACGGTTGGGAAGTTTCTAAACAAAACAGACAGAGGTCAGCTGCAGGCTGGTGAGATAAACACCACAGCAATGTGAGTGTTTTAAGACATGTTGTCCTTTGTTTATTGTGCCTCTCTGATGCAGATGCTAGTATGAACTGTTGTGTATACTGTGTGTAAACTGATAACACTACTATTCAATGAGGTTAGTACAGAAAATTAAGGAGAGAAAATAAAATCTGACAGGTTATCTGTAAAGTCGTCCTGTAGTTAACATGTTAACATGTGCCTCGAGGTCTCAGCAGAAAGAGGCCCTGTCTTTTTATAGATTAGATCAACTAAATGCTGTTAGTAATCACATGAAAATAAACATTTCCAAAAAAAAGATTTACTCAAGTTTTAAGTGGCACCAGTCAAAAGAAGGACCCAAAGTAAAGGTAAAGATCTTTAGCTGTGAGAGTAGCTTTGAGAAAGCAGTTTCTTTCACAGCCTTAAATTATTTTTGCATTGTGTAAACAGTTTTTTAATGTAATATGATCCAGGTTGATAACTTAACAACTACTTCATAAAATGCTATTTGATTTAAACTACAGAAACTGATCATTTCTCTAAAATTTATGGATGTTTTTTTTGCAATAAAAATCTAATGTGCAAGCTAACAACAAAAGCAGAATGAAAATACTTTATGACCAGTGTCTATAAATGGGAGCGTTCACAGTCTTACAAATGTTGGGACCATAAAAAAAACACAGCAAAGAATAGTGGTGAAACAAGTGTTAGGATTCATCGTCAGAAGTGAAAGAGAAAAAAAAGTCATAAGAAAGAAAGATTTTGCATTCAGGATGTTTATAAACCAGAGTTCATATCTGTACAAGAAAGAAAGAAAGAAAGGAAAAGGACAAAAGAAAAGAATAATCATAATTATGCAGAAAATGGCCACTGTGAGTGTTATTTTGTATTAGATTGTTAGTTTAAAGGCATAACAATCAACATTTTATTGTTCTACTTAATAGAGTTGTAGCTCATTACTGCTAATTACACTTTAAACAATAAAAGCATATCATATTTTATAAACATGTTCATCAAAGTATCCATGACTTTTTACCTTAAAAAAACGTTAAGCGGAACTGTAGAATAGCATAAATTGGAGTAAAGTACGCACAATAGTACAACATTTTCCATTTTTTTTCCGGATTACATCATAGGTTGAGGTTAGCAGGCGGCTAAGCGGGGGGAGGGAGGAAGCGTTCTGGAGCTGCGGTGACGCTCGCTCCTGATTGGTTGTTTGAGTTCTTTTCGTGCCGCTCGAGGTCTTTAAATAGCCAATCACGTCGCTCACAGCAGTATGTGTAGAGCTCCAGCGGGCAGACCGTTCTCTCTCGGTGGAAGACCGTGTCCGAGTGACAGGCAGCTCGTGCTCTTCCCTTACTCACTCAACTCAAGCGCCATGGAGGAATTAAGTAGTTGACGTTACCTGCTGCAACCTTCTCTTTTTAAGCTTTCTTCCCGTCCGATCACTGCGATCCCGAAGCGGCTTATTGACGTTTTGAACCCTCAGCGACCGTTTTTTTAACGAGCTTTGACATCTGAAAACATGAAGTACATCATCGGCATCGGCGGGTGAGTACTGACGGATGAATGGGAGCTAAGCTAACAGCCGGCTAACCGAGCCGCTAGGCCCTAAAAGCCCGGCACACGTGGAGAGGGCGGTCGTGACATCCGCTGAATTATTGCTTCCTCTTTGTTGCATTGCTGCTGAAAAATGTACAAAACCAAATATGTCAGAGCTCACACTACAGTTTCTATAACACTAAATCCTCTCTGGTTGTAAATAAACACTGCAAAGCTAACGGTTACAAGCATGTAATAATGTTAACGTTAGAGATAAGGAAGCCCGCCATATGCTGCGATAACCTGACGGTGCCGTTGTGACATGACGTATCTTACATATGAATGCTTATAACCCATTAAAAGTGCAAATGTTGTGCAATTAACTGATATGACGAAACCTTGTTGTTTACAACAGCTTTTTGTTTTGTTTTTTATGTTCAAAGTCTTTTTATTCAAGACCACATGACTTGGAACATGTTGAATATGTAGCAGTTGTATGAATATATGTTCCAATAACGGGCAGTTATCGTTAAGTATTGGTCGTAACAGCTCCCTGTGCGGGCTCAGCGTCCCTCCCTCGGTGACTCTTCATTGCCATGTATCTCTCTGTTCATGCAGTGTTACCAATGGAGGGAAAACCACCCTCACCAACAGACTGATCAAGAACCTGCCCAACTGTTGTGTGGTACACCAGGATGACTTCTTCAAGGTGAGTCACACACATCCCTCCTTTTGAATTTTTGAAGATGCTGTAGCTAAACCAATGGGATTGCTCTGAGTAGCACAAGTTGGTGGGGTGTAAACGCTTTGATACTGTTTGTTTTAGTGTGTAAATCCACTATCAGAGCCTTCCATGTAGCAGAGTGTAGCACTAGTGGAATGTACCTGGGTACATCTTATCAATGTATGTTTCAGCCCCAAGATCAGATTGAAGTTGGTGAAGATGGCTTTAAGCAGTACGATGGTAAGCCTGGGTTTTTATGAAAGGGTTTGTGTGTGTATGTGTGTGTGTGTGTTCTGTGTGCTGATGTACGGTTTCATTTGTAAACTGCATGCTATATAGACAAACTTGAACACTGAACATGTGTCTTACTTACTCTTTGCAATTTTCTATGTACTTTCCTTTTTTTCCTTCCTTTCTCCTCCCCGCTTTGCTCTTTAGTCATCACTGCTCTGGACATGGACGCCATGATGAGTACCATCTACGCATGGCTGGACAACCCGGTAAAGTTTGAGAAGTCTCATGGCGTTAATAACACCCTGGATACTGAGATCATCCCGAAGTCTGACCATAATGATGAAGAGGAGGGGACTCACATCCTCATTGTGGAGGGCTTCCTGCTTTACACCTACGGGTAAGAATGTGTGCTCACTGCATTATTGTTTGTGTGAGTTTTACTGTCATAAATGAGACCAGTATGTGCAAAGGTTAACTTGTCTCTCCCTGTGCAGACCTTTGATCGACGTGCTGAACCAACGCTACTTTATTTCCATCCCGTACGAAGAATGCAAAAAGAGGAGGTGGTAAGTGATCAGAGATTATTCTCCTCTAGCGTTTGTGGTCCAGTCTGCTGTCTTAATGCTTTATTTAATCAGTGTTGTGTCTCTGCAGCTCCAGGAACTACACGGTGCCCGACCCACCCGGCCTGTTCGATGGCCACGTCTGGCCCATGTACCTCAAGCACAAGGGCATCATGGAGGCATCAGATGTTGATGTCGGTAAGTCTGTGTGCATGTTTGTTGTTTTGTGTGCTGTGTTTTTGCATTTCCCATAAAAAGATTAAAGTTACTCACTGATTAAATGTATGTGTGCGAATACAGTGCAGCTAGATGGAACCAAGTCAAAGGAGCAGCTGTTCAACTTTGTCTATGGCGACATCCTGAACAACTTCCAGAAGTCTCTTGAAGAAACAAAGGTACACAAATCACCTGACTTTCCTGTTGCTTTGAGGTGTTTCTGTTCAGGTGTGTGTTTCTGATCAGTTTTCTGTCTTCTATCTTTCTGTCAGGTCATGTGATCGGCTCAGGAGCATTATACTCAGCCTGCAAGCAGAAGACCGCCTTGCCTTAAGTTTCTAAGTGGCAGCTCATTTACCCGACTGCTATGATTTTTATGTAAATGTTTAACTGACGGCATCAAATGCTGGCATGATTTTTATATCGACCATATTTATTGCTTTGTTACAGCCTAGACTCTGATGAGAGTTGGTGGATATGTTCAGAGGATGGTTCTGCTAAGTTGCATATGTCAATAAAATGACCTCCTGCCAATTCTGTGCTCTTGTGATGATTTCATGGGGACAGTGCCCCCCCCATCAGCTGTTACACCGAAGAGGAAACTACAAAATAAAACTTAGTCATACACGGAAGTTTTCAATTTACCCCCGGCCCCTTTTGAACACTTAAGAGCCCCCAGCAGCTGCTAATGTAGGCACAGCGTGTCTGACTTTCATTATCTTGCTGTCAGGCAGCAGTTGGTGTGTTAGTGATAAGTGGAGTCATGTTTGAAGATCAACAATTATCTAAAGTCAGACATGGGCTTATTCTGTGGAAGTGTTCGCTTCTGAAGAAACTTGATTACAAGAAACATTAAGGGTCCCTTTGACTGGTTTTTACAGAGTAATAGTGTGGAGTGACAGAACAGGTTCAATTAGTGGAAGTAAATGATTAATATAATGTCCTATATGTAGGAGAACTCAGTGTCAGGAGACCGAACATGTACATGAGGGATGCATGATTAAATTTAAGCTCTGCACGGATACTTGGGCAAGTGGAAAAAAAATGAAAAAAACAACCTGGTCTTATTCCAACACAAGTCATTTTTTTAGTGAATGACTGGAGAGCAGCAGCAAAGTGCTACATGCATGTGCTTCAACTCGATCACCAGATACAACATTTAGCTTTGGTAACTCTTTGGTCGCAAACACTGATATATTGTTACTGTAGACCCACATGTACTTATTTTGATTGTAGGTTTTATGTGTATATTTAAGCAATAGCTGGTTAATGTAATACATTATGAGGGCACTGTGTCAAAAATGTGTGAGCTTAACACATTTTCGCCTTTTCCTGCATGAGAAAGATTTTAACTGAAATAACTTTCAGCTAGTTTATTATGCAATGTTATACCAGAGTTATGCATTTGGCCCATGCATTCAAAGCGTGCATGTGTGTCGGTACATTTACTTTTTTGTAGTGGAAAAAACAGTCAATAAAATCGAAATACATTGTCCGCAAAGGTTTGGCAACGTCTGTACCATGGGTGTGTCCGGCCCCTCAGAGGAAGTGAAATGGGTTTCACGTGGTCCTTTTCTTCACTCTGTGAAAGAACATGTTATGTAATGTTGCTATAGACGCATATGGAAATAGGTCAGAGCTGTAAGTACAGTGGAAAAAAACCTCTTGGCCTATATGTCAGAAAGTGCCTTTTCTTTTGCCTTTAGTTTAAAGTTTCAATCGTACACATTCATTTAAGTTAAGAAAAACAAAAAACAAAAACAAAACTAATGTTTTTTAAACTAATCACTTAACCAACCTACCTGTGGGAGCCAAGTTAAGTTAATGTACACTACCTTTTAAAACAGACTGCGTGATATTGTTCTGTCTTTTTCTGTTGGACATAAACTGTTGCCCCAGCACTGGACATGTCACTCTGGAATAAAGCAGCCCTCAAATGTTGATATTATGCTGCATGCAGGACCGATGGAGCATGTGTTGTATTATTCACAGAGCACAAAGCAGCTCTTATGGCTCTCTGCAGACAGACTGCATGACGGGCACATTCGTGGGCAGACACTGAATTCTTCTAAAGCCTGTTTTTTTTTGTTTTTGTTTTTTTCAGTGCGTTTTGAGTTACTTAGTCATTTAGACCTGAGGTTTAGTGTTATATTTATCCATTTTGATGGACTTAGATTATTTCTCAATGTAAACTCCACCCATTTCCTCTGGTTTATTATAACATACTTGCTGTGTGTGTCCTTACACACACACACACACACACATGTTTACATCCGTCTGAACTTTCAGCTCTTCTGGTGTGATTTGTGATTGGTGGGAAGTAACAAAGTACAAATACTTAGTTACTGTACTTAAGTAGATTTTGCTGGTTTCTGTACTTAAGTGTTTATTAGACAACTTGCCACTTTTCCTCTCTACACTTGAACACAAATATTTGTACTTTCTGCTACTCACATTTTCAAAACAGACTCGTTACTTCAATTTGAATGCTTTTGCCTTTTTGGCTGTGCTCAGGACGCTGTGCCCACCCAAAATGTTGGTATTTTATGGAAGTAAATAACATCTAGAACCAATCAGTGTTAAAAATTCAATGGAAAAAACTCAGATGGGACAGATTTACTTTAATAGTATTTGACATTCTGGGAATGAGATTAATTATTAATAGTAGAAAGCGAGACATCTCACTGTCACTGAGTGTTCATTTCCTGTCTCAGTGTCACATGGTTTTTCGCCATGGCCCCGTCCCTTTAGGAGACAGGAAGCAGTCTTGAGTTCACTCATTCTTATGGGAGAAATGAACGTGATCACAGATTATGACCAATTCTTTCGCCCCATCATCACCTAGATACAGATTGGACCTGCTTTTCACAAGACACATATCTTCTG
>JAQFJA010000001.1:29571275-29581542 GCA_029874485.1 Naso brachycentron
TGAAGCCATTTAGAATTTCCAAGTTAAAAATTGTGGTTTACATATCTTCATTTGTTCTTCACTGGAATCATCTAGGATTTCAGACGTTGAGTTGTATCATTTACTCCTGTGGTTTTGTAATTGGGTATTTGAGGTTTTTTGTTTTATTTGCTGGTGTTCCACAATTGTTTCCGAATGTATTTGAAATGGCCTTTGAGAGGCAGAAGTGCCAGTTGTGTTTTTCACTTTAGTTTCAGGGTGATTAGATAATTAAGTGGTCACCCATGTGTTAAATGTCGTGAGTTGTGTTAAAAGTAGGCGAGGTGACTATAAACATCTTCTTTTAATTGTAACTTATTATGTCTCTTGGTGGATTTAATTCAGTGTCAAGGAATGTGAGAGACTGTGGTGAGTTGCTGGAGGTCCCGACCCTCTTTCACAATGATCTGGTGTTCTGGGGGTTCCTCGCTAAGTCTGCACACAAAGAATTCCCCACATTGCATAACCACAGATTTCCTCTGGGGAAATGAAGGTTTACGGCCCTGAAATGCATCAGTTCTGCTTCGTGCTCCCCCTCCCCCTTTTTTCCCGCTGCCCCAAGACCGCTTCCCCACATCACACAAGACTCCCCAGCTTCTCTACCTGTTTACCTTCACTTTGCGGTACCCCCCCCCCCCCAGTTTGTCTTACTTCATCCTTCCCTGACGTGCTCCTCACAAGCAGTGTCAGACTTAATTCAACCTCCCTGCAGACACTGCCCTTGTCTGCACATGCTGATTTTTAATATGGGACACATGTGCTTTTGTGTTTTCATGCTTTCACCCACGAATAAACATAATACTTCTGTTCTAAAGCATTACACTGAATAATAAATCATTTTCATAGAATCATTATTAATCCCAGGAGGTTCATCAAACTGCACAGTAGCTCTTCAGCTGCTTTTAGTAGTAGAAGTACTAGAATACAGTCGTACTTTAAACTGATACTGTAATTTGATACGCTGTACACAACACAGTACTAAAATCATTTATTTGCTATCAGCTAATATAGAATTTTAGATTTAGTCATTATTTAGCCATACATTTGACCACAGGTTATGACAACATCTGCAAAAGCAATTACTGACATGTATTAATTATAGAAAATAAAAGCTATTTTGACTTTTTGTAATTTAAACCATTTACTTGCATACATTCAACAATGGCATTACAGGGGAACATTTTTATCGTAACCACTTACAGTTGCTGGCAAGAGTAGAGGGTTTTTTTGTTTGTTTTTTAAAAGAAATAATTTTGCCTTTTGGTAACTTTAATGAACAGCAGATGAAGAGAAGAGCATGGAGATCCCACACTTTGTAAAAGAAAGAAAGTATTAAAAGAAGTATTGCAATGATTTGTGATTACAGGAGCATTTTATTAAATGAAATCTGTCAATCTTGGAACATCTTGTAATTATAATTTATGTGTCTAGTGTGCCTGTGTTGCATCTTTTCTCTTGGATGTCTGTAGCTTCACGTCTATGACAGTTCTCTCTCATTCTTATTGGCTTCGGCCTCCCCTCGTCCTGCTGGGAATACACAGCCTTGAGTCTGAAATGTGTTTACATTTTAAGCATGTTACAAATTATCTGCTAAGACTAACTTTGCGTGACTTGGCAGAAGCCTTCACCTTGCTCAGATGTTGTTTGGGTCAAACGTATTTCAGGGGTTGGCTCTCTCAATTTGACTGTCTTTATCTGACGGGGGTTCTCCAAGCCAGATGTGAACCCAGGCAAAAGGTAAAGCTCGCGCTCTGTGGTGTGTGTGTGTGTGTGTGCTCGCACGCACATGCTCATATGGATTTTTGTATGAACACATGGTGTAGGCACCCTGCCAATTTGCCTGTGATATTTTTCTATGCTGACAAGATTCAATATAATATAAACTCACAGGGAATTAATGTGACATTAGACCATGTCGTGTATTTTCATCTTTCATCGTAAATTAATAGCTTTATCCCTGAGTTATATTACCACATCTTAACCTCCCTTATCAGATCGAGCTTTCCCAAGTGTTTCTCTGCAATGTGTATTTAATCTACTTATTAAAGACACCATCAGCCAATTTGATTATCCTATCATTAAATCAACTAAGCAGAGAAACAGACTGCTCAGTATCTCCAGAGGACTGCAGTAATACCAGAGTTTAAAACGCTTTATTTGCTTAATGTAATGCCTTTTCTCTACAGGCTTTTGTGAATTATAGAATTGGAGTCCGAACAGCCTCGTTTCATCAAATGATATTCAAAGATTAGATAAAACTAATCCTTGAACAGTCGTTTTCTAATCAGATCAAAATCACAGCAAATGATGGATCATTCAGTTTACGTATTTATTACAAAACTGTTTAATTGTTTATCAAATATGAGGTCAAATCACTGAAGATTGTGAATATTTAAAAAATTCTGATTGAATAACAAGGAGCTTTGAGCTTTGTTAGTAATGGTTGGCATGTGATCAATAAAAAAAACATGTATATTTCTAAAATCTGATTTATTGAATTTTGAGCGTGTGTCAGCATTAAACAGTTCTCTCTTCATCTTCTTGCAGACCTTACTGCTCAGCGTCATAGTTTCATATGTGGCAGAATACCAGTATTTTATACATTAACACTGAATCAAAACACCTTGTTTAATGTTAAAGGCTTGCTGGTACTGCTGTTGAAGAATCAGTACAGCTCACAGACATGGGTTGTATCTTACCTGGTATCAAATAAACATATAGGAAGACAACAAGAACCAGACATATTAGACCAAAGCAGGACAAAATGCTTATGAACACTGGAAAAAATGGAGCCTGAAAAGTCCGTTTTACTCTGTTTCTGCTGGATGCTAAAACAGGCAGTGAAAGTTCACGTCAACCAAAGGAACTTGATTCCTCTGGGTTTGTTTTGACATTTTTTACACTCCCTAGTGGTCAGAAACACATTACCGCCATCTTTAATAGTGTACTTCAGCTTGAAGGATAAAGTAGAACAATGCATATTGTGAGGAAAAGAGACACTTCAGCATATATCTTATGCCTGGGAACCAGACCAATCTGCCAGAGGGAATAAACGGAGCTTGGCCCCCCTAACAAGTGTTCCAACTCTTTGACTGTCTTTGAATAGGCAGTGCTGATCCAATATAAAACAAGATTCTGTCTATTTCCCGCCTGAATGCTTTCAGAAACAATTTCAATTTTACTGTTTTGCTGTAATTTGAGAACATTTTAGAATGTTTGTTTCCAGCTTGAAATCGGAGCAAGTACCGCCCCAACTCACATGTGTCAGTCAGCGTTTTGTCACACTTTTCATTGCTCTGATTGGCTGTAGGTCTGTCCAATTGCGTCCAAAGGCGATTTTGTCAGTGACTGTTGATTATGTCTGTGGGATATTTAGTAATACCATGCAAACAGATTAGGCCTTTGAGACTGACATGAGTAACTGTTCAGGTGGGATAACAATAAATGGATATCCTGGGACGTAGATGTCAGTATGAGTCATTCTAATAAAAATAGAAACGTCTTAACAGAAACTTAAAAACCTTCTATGATGATTAAAGCCAGGGTAGACATTGTCTGGAAATCAAGCCAGCTGTAGCATGAGACTCTGAAAGGCCAAATTTATGCTTTGTTGCTCAACGCATTTAAAAAGTGTCGCTCGACAGAAATGAAAGAGTGGCACAGTGTTTTTAATTAATGCTTCATCGAGGACAGGAACTATAGAATATCAACAAGATAGTTCAGTTCAAACTATCTCCATGGCGACATTAACACTATCCAATCACATTATGCAGCAAAATGTGAGGATGTGACATAACAAAACTCTCCACGTGACATGAACGTGTCGAGTAAACACTTCCCAATGTTTGGAGCGTCGAAGCACAAATTAGCCTCAAGGAAGCAGCTCCGCTGCAACCTCCCCTCCGTGGTTTTGCTTTGGCTCATGTTTTATTTCCTTTTTTGTCGCTCTCTCTTTTACGTCCAGTTTACACCAAACATTCGGAACAAAAAACGGTTGCAGGAGAAGTTGCTGCTGTGTAAACTGGTCCATCTCAGCTCAACTCAAGTGGCTGACAGTGTCGCCTGCAACTCAGCTTGACAAGTCGCCAGAAGCCAGTTTAGAACGTAAGGCATGTCACTTGTTTCAACAGCCAATCAGCTCGTAGCGGCGTTACCTGTCGCTAAGAAGCAAAGCGTAGAGCAGCCAATGGAAACAACTCTGAAATGAACTGTGACTGGCCAAAAAGTGCCCATCACGGTCTAATTACAGAGCCTAGGAGAGGAGCAGGGGTCTGGTGTTCTTTGAGACCACCTGAATTACAACATGCTTGAAGGTTATCATGAATTTTAGCACAATGACACCAAAAATAAACAGCCTACTTCAGCTTTAACTCCTGAAGGAGAGAGATTGCATAGCAAACACATTGATCATGTTGTTCACTTTGTATTTTAATCTGAATATCTTTTCAGCAGCAGCAGAATACTTGGGCTTTCCAAAATCACACTTTGATAATGAAGAGAGAGTCAGTGAACAGCTACAATGCATTTGACCAGCGAATCAATGCATGAGGGACAAGACGGGTAAAAACAGATCATTCACATACAGATTGTCCTTCATACTCATACTTATCGTACTGAACATGCTATTGTAGTTCATTGTGTCTCAGGTTTTGTGTGCTCTGAGCACTTGTACCATTGAAAAAGACAAGTCCAGCTTGCTTCAGCACATCGTGGTCAAGCCAGATCTCTCTTCTGGATCTTTCTGCCGATCGTACAGGTCTCCTCATTTGGCCGGGCGTAGATCATCTTTGGAAAAGGATACAGTCCTGACTGTGTGTAATACATTTTACTGTTTTATGAGAAAACACTGAATTGTTTTATAAGGAAATATAATATTTAACTCACAATAACAATAACATTGAAAAGACTCTAGTGGTTTTACCGTTTGTATACCAGTCATAGTTATTCCAAATATTCCGTGTTTTCTTGTTTCAACATCTTATTTGAGAATGCTTGGAATGGTATAATGTGCCCATCTGATATCTGTTACCTTATCTTATGGAAATTACAACATTTTATGAAACATAACATAACTCCACAAGTGGAGGAGAGTGGAGTGCGATGTTGGTAATGAGTTTATATGTGTCTGTTTGCTTATATATAATGTAATCGTATACATTTGTAAGTCTTTTGTCCTCTGCTCGTTCACTCTACCCTCCTCTCATCCTCCCTGCATTTCATAGGGATGAAGTGGGATGCTACATGCTCCCTCCTGGTCCTCTTCCCTTTCATTGGCTTTCCCTTCTGAGACAGGGCTATGAACATTTCTTTGCCATTTTTAGTCCACTTTGCAGAGGAGTAAGCGTTGAAGTAGTTTTCTAAGAAAACCTCCTTGAAGTTGCAGTTTTCATTGTAGATCCTCTGTGAAAAGATAAAACAAACATTACGACATTAATACAATACACTGCGCTGTTTCCAACATTTGTTTTTACTGTTGGTTGTCGGACTTAATTATTCGAATACATGTTTTACAGTAATTTTTCTTACGGTTCTCAGCTGTCAATTTGCTGAAAACAGTATATGACTCGTCTCACTGAGGAAAAATATTACCTTGCCTTGCAGCTGTCCAGACTTGTTCATGGAGATATAATACTGACTCTTTATGCCTTTAATAGCCAGTATGCCGCCCTCAGACACTGTCCTGATCTCCAGGATACCTGCCAGACATTCACATAGTTTGAAAAATGAGACATATTACAGCGTAGATAAGACGGTATTGACATCCATTCCTCACTTCGGCTCCACACTGTTCTCAACATTCATCTTCATTAACAGACGGGATGGAAGTTCCTGTGGTTAATCAGTCTGCGGTCTCTCTGGCTTAATTCAAGCCTTGTTAACTAGCCTGGGTGGCCATTACACAAACCACAACCTATGCCACAGCACATATGGGAGACAGATTAGGCCTCCCTCTCCTGGGATTGGGAAAACTACCTCCTTGCATGTGCTTTGCACGCTACATTTTAGGCCTGCCCTTCAAATCTGTGGGAGACTAAAAACACTCATGCTGAACTAGTTTGGTTTGTTTTTATTGTTATTTTACAATGCAACTTAACAAATAAATGTGTACTGTATCTCTAGGAAACATACACAGAAGCATTCAAAATGTGAAAGCAAATAGTTCTGGTTGTTGCATTGAAACACAATTGTAATGTTGCAAGACTTGATGCTTTAAAAAACAGGAGGGAGTTTGCAATTTTCATAGACTAAAATGAATGAGATTTTTAAGGACTAAGAGCAGATTATGTCTACAGAAATATTTTTAAACTCCAAAGGGGGAAAAAAAGTCTTAGATTCAAAATTTGCATAAGTGATGGAGTTTCACCTCTATTATTACCGAAGGAGGTAATTCTTGCAGGACTTTGGAGTAAAAATATATTTTTCTTTATCATTTAATCCAGATTTGCAGACCAGTGATTTTTAGACAGCAGTCATACAGATTTACTGAAAAACATTATCGTGGAAAAATTTATTTTGGATATACTGTACTTTTTGCTCATTTCTTGTGATGGAAGGTATAATATCACTATGGCAGATAAAGTGAATTGTAAAACATTGACTCAAAAATCCAAAACCTGGAACAATAAACCTTAGATTAATGCAAAATTGTGTATTTTAGGTGAAACCGACAAGGTCCAAATAATAAATTTTAAGGTAATATAAAACCTCTTTTGTTCATTTGAACATATTGAAGAAATGCTTTCTTTTGACAGGTAGAGAAAAAAAAGGAAGAACTCTATTAAAGCTCTTCAGATGGACATTGAGCACGCTGCATTTTGGTGTTTGATCACAAACAGATGGCAGTCTCCCAAACTTGGAATGTTGTTTCTGCTCTGCTTGCACTTGATATTTGACTTAATATCGTTGCCCTCTGACTGTGTGCTCATATTTATTGTATCTGCTTTTCTTCTCCTCTTGTTGGATTTTATTTGTTATGACAGGACTTGGTGAATGTCTCAAAGTTCAAATTAACACTGTATGAGCTAAATCTCTATTGAAAAAAGCCCTTATACATTCAGAGTCAGGTAACCAGCCATTTTCTAATAAACCGTACATGTGCAGCAACTGCAGATGTCAGCTGTACATTTATCAGCCTGAATGTATAGCTGTGATACGTGTGTTTATCTGATTATTATGAAGCATAGCGTGCTCTTACAGCATGCTCTTATAACATGTAAGTGCCATTCCTGTATTATTACATGTAGCAGCTACAGCTGTTTGGTCTACTTTGGAAAGATGGAACACATTTCCTCACACACAGGCGCTTGTACATTTTGTTAAGATTTTGGCTCTGGCATGGCGAGTCTCTCAGGCTATCCTCAGCTTGAACACTTTTGTCATCACTTGCTTTTCCAGCCTTCTGGCTAAGTATAATAACTTGTAGGTAATCCCCAATCCCACTCTTTCTAAACAGAATCCAGTGTTTACATTTGAAAGCAGTAGTGCTGCAGACAGCTTTCCAGAAGTACTGCATTATTGTGCGATGGAATTTCAGATTACTGTTGATTGCTTCATACTAAATACTTTTAGCAAAAAATAACATCTAGCAATGTCTGCTGTTAAAATTCTAATTGAATCTTTATCTGCACTGAAACTACAAAAGATGCTTAATTTTGTCAGATTATCTAGATTTTAGTTTGGCATTTACCAAACTGCAGTCAGTTTCAAAGAGTGGATGTTGGGCGCAATCAGTCCCTCAATTACTTTAACATCCCTGCACCTAACACCAGGTGGATTATTCCACAATATATGTAGAGAGCTAGGCTAAAAAATACTGCTGCCCAAAAGATTCAGTTTTCATTCAGTGGTTCATAATTTGTTGACTGTAAGGTTGGAGGTTGTTTATAATGCTGCACTGGGGCTTGACATAACTTTTATTATTATTATTATTATTATTATTATTATTATTATTATTATTATTATTATTATTACTGTCACATTTAGGTTTTACTCAAATGAAGCTATGGCATTGTCTGTCACATTGATTCAAATATGCCTGTAATAACCATTTAATTTTTCACTAGAAGTCAATCTATCCGTTATCACACCCAGGTTTGGTTGCTTTAAAGGATTAATTTTCATATCAAAAGTTTTTTATAAATGTTCCTACAACACAACTGATTTTTCTATGATATCTCAAAATCACTTTTAGACATTTTAGGTTTTTAAATGTTGCATGTACAAAAGCTGAGACATTTAAAATGCATGAAGAAATAAGCAAAGCCGCATATCAAAATAAAATATTCTAAAGTTAAAAAAACCCTCGTGTGGTGGTAGAGATTAGCTGACTGAAAGTGGCCCCCGTAAGGCACACAGAATGTGAAAGACAAAAATAATGCAGCTCCAAGGGTCTCATTTTGGTTTCTATTCTTTTTTCCTTTTCTCAACTTTTTTTAGGTTCTCTTTGTGAAACTTTTTTAGGACTTCTTTACTGCAGCCAAAGACTGTGACTCATTTATTTATTACATGCTCTATATCACCACCATGCTCTGCTCTTCAAAAGCTAATTAGTTAAATTTCTGTGTGCTTTAGCGTGCGATTGTCAGCCACATATGGGTGTATCAATTTTTCTGTCTTTCATTGCCAATTGTTGCACAAGCATCTTTTTCCATCCAGCGTGAGGCATTTTCCTGTCAAGCCAACATTCCAGACACAGCCACATTGTCAGGGAACGATAACTACTTAAGACATCCTTACCATAAGAGGGATTTTCAGCAGTATCTAAATGAACTTTCTCTAAAGCAACATGTTTCAAAATATACCGCATTAAATTAAAATTACCATGCAATAAAAGGATCCATTCAGTTGTTAACTGACATGCATTATTTGCTTTTGGTTGTATGGAACAATGATTTTTGACTAGACGCTGCATGGTGGCAGCCTTTGTATGAAATGTCAGTGACTGACTACGGATTCATCAGAAAGTGAATTTTATTATTTCCCATTTCTAATATTAATACCGATTACTAGTCCTGAGATCTCATTTTGACACTGCAAGTTCGGGGAAGAGTAGATGAAAATGAACAAATGCGGGTCTGAACCCCTTCAGTTTACTTCATTACAGCCTGTGTTTATCTGGTGTTATGGTTAAACAAGCCAAAGCCTCAACTTGCTTCATTTTACCACTGTCATTTGGCTGGGTTAACAGAGACACATGACCCATGAACACCGTGATTACACTGCAGAGAATGTTGTACAATAACACCTCCCACGTGCTTCTGTCACCTTGACAGGCCAACGGTTCTTTACTGACTCATTGATAAGTTCGAACAACTAAACTCTGCACTTACATTCAAGTCAATGCACAGTTTAAAAGTATGTTGTCAAATAAGTGATATTTTGGTACCCATAAATGCAGAGAAAGTTGAAGTAACCACTGGTGTTATAGTGAGACAAAAAGATTCACCCTTACTGTGGCAGTTGGTGGGATCTTGCGTCCCCGTGATGTTGCCATTGTCATCAATTGTGAGGAACCATTGTGTGCGGCTGAACAGTTGTCGGATGCGCACATCTCCTCCCTCCATGTAGTCGTAGTTCCTGGTGTGGCGCTCGTGTCGGGAGCAGTTCATGATGGCGGCAAGTTGCTCTGGAGTGCAGTCACTGTAGACCACACACAGACTGCCGAACAAGAAGATTGCATGCAGGTACAGTCCCGAGAACAGCTTTTGAAGGTTCCATGTCAGCATCCATTTGCGCATTATAATACGATGCAGTGGGGATCAATGAACAACATCCTGAAATGTGAGATAGAACGTCGTGCTCTTCCCGCAGCCCAGCCACCCCCTGACCCCTGACTTGTGATCCCTGTGTTGTGACCTCCGGGCCCCTGTTCCTGCTGCAGGGATTCCTAGAAAGATGTTGAGGCAGTGTGGTTGTGGAGGAGATATTGTGAAGTTGGCTGGGGTTGGCTGAAGCTGTAGAATGGTTTAAAGAAGAAGACAGGTGAAGGTATAATGTGATGAAGTCTCTCTTTAGTCCTCAGTGGTGGTGTGCTTTGACTGCTCCATCCTCTTTTGACCATAGTTTGATAAGGGATGTCATAATCCAGTTCAGGAAGTGTTACTGTAAAATAAAAGTAGACCTGTTTGATTCTTGTAAATGCAGTTGGAAAAGTATTTGTACCCACAAGTACACTATTAGTTGAAATATTTTTGTTAAAGCAGCATCAATAGTACATGGATATGACCACTTCGAGATTTTGAGCTCCCAG
>JAQFJA010000001.1:29616230-29630288 GCA_029874485.1 Naso brachycentron
ATATATATATATATATATATATATATATATATATATAGAGAGAGAGAGAGAGAGAGAGAGAGAGAGAGAGAGAGAGATGGATATGCAAGTACTACACTTTATGAATCTGTGCGTGCCTTTGTGTGCTTGCATGAGAAATAATGTAGTTGGCAGCAGCACAACAGCGGTTAGCACCTTTGTGAGCACATTAGTGGTGAGACACATTTGTGTAGCGTACACAAGCAGGCAGCCTGCTGAGAGAGGCACACAGGCTTTCGCTGCCAGATGCCATGCTGGAAATATATGAAAGACTCTTGTCTTATGTTTAGGAACTGTTGAAAATTGGATCATTTTTACTCTATTAAGGTTATTTGGTTCAGCATAAAACAGTTTTTGGCAACCAAAAATTAAACGACTCATAAAGCCCTGTGTATACATTGAATCCAAGGGAAGAATATCAGTGTCTTAATTTTCATAAATGAGTCAAAGATGATCTGAAAGGGCAAGGACTGCTCCGAGGTGTTTTTAAACCTTAATACCACACTTCTGAGTCTCTTAATAAGGTTAGTAGGTTTACATGGCAAGGTTAAACATGATAAACTTGTGTTTATCACACCATCCCCTGACTCAGTAGTATTAATCAAAGGATTAAGCTTTAGCTTGGAGGGTCCTCCTATGCTCTTCAAGTGCTTCAGCAGCATCTTCCCACCACAGCTGAAAAATGCACTCTAGAGATTGTCACTGTGTTGACAGATCGAGTCAGTCTGTGGGGATAACGGCGTATTTCAGGTATGTTAAGAAGCCACATGCCATATAATTTCGGGTGGTTCTGTGGGTGTTTTGATGACAAATCAGGGTGTATTACTCATGTGTCTTTTGTCTCAAACCCACAGCTTTTCTGGCGTTGTTGATTCCAGCAGGGGACTGCTGCTCATTCATTAAGTCTGTGTGTTGATGCAAACCCAATGCAATTAATGAAATGCTGAAAGACACTCAACACGCACCACTGCTGCTAAAATGATACATCTCACGCATGCAACAAATGGGTGTGCACATATTGAATCATGTTATGTCAGTGTGTGCACGCACACAGACACACACAGGTCAGATGCCTAGTGTTGGAATATTTTGGTTTCAATGTGGAACCAGTAGTAAAACGCAGCTTAGCTTTATGTACGAGATGCAATAACTCTGTCAGTGCACACATGAACGACACATTTGTACACACACACTACTGCAAGTAATATTACTCTGGATATTTTTAATGCTTTAAAGAAATAACTTTGTCTGTGAAAGCATTCTTTCCTCTAGTATCGGTGCTGGTGATTCATGTCTGGATTTTGTAAATATTATGGCCAAACTGACTGCGTAGGATGATGGACTTGATTTTTTCACTCTCACTCATCAATTTTTTGAAATAAACTTATGACACATAACTTGATGACACACAAGCTGATTGCGTACACTTTCGGGAACAGGACTGTAATTTCTTGGGTAATGAAATCTTTCACAGAGTTCACTGTGGAATGACCCCCTGAGTGACGCAGAGGGCTGGAAAGGGATGTGATGCTGCCAGTGGTCTCTCTGTGCAGCAGCCAGGACGGCTGAGAGAACAGTCACGAAATCCATTCGACATGAACCTGATTCACCAGGCTGACTGAAATCTGACACGCACATCCAGAGTTCACGGGATATTTGCAGTCATAGAAATTAAAAAAGAACATGTACTCAAGTATTGTACATGAGTACAATTTTAAAATGCATGTGCCTTTACAATTCATGCTACATTCTACATATTTTCTATATTTCATGTAGAAATACTGCACTTCTCTTTATTTGATTGGTATATCTACTAGTAACTTTGTGGATAAAGATTTAAATAATTTAGTTATAGATTTTAATGCCCAACAGTATATAAAGTAATTAAAAGCTCTAACTCAGCTGCAACATGCGGCTCACATATGAAAGAATCAGTTACTTAAATTGAAAGTTTTAATTCTATTAATGCTGAATTACATTCTGCTGATAATACATTTTTATTTATTTTTTATTTTCTTACTTCAGTCAGAGATCTGCCTTTACCACTGGATATTACATGTATGTACAATATCAATTCAAGAAAACCAGTGAAAATTACATTAACACAAATTACTTTTCCAAATAACTGTAACTTGTTTCCATGGCAGAGCTGTGTTGTGACTATTGTTACATTTTCACATATTCAGATCCTTACTAATGAAAAGTAGCCAAACCACAATGTACTACTACTGTAATATTCTATTACAAGAAAACACCCTGCGTTCAAAATCAATAAAGCAAGCAGTAAAAAAGTCAAAGAAAAACTGAACATTGAATAAATATTTTCAGCAAAATATTGAAAAGTAAAGTTCTTATGCAGCAAAAAGGCTGCTGTCAGTGCTGTATCATTATATGTATTTTTGTATCGTTATATGTATTTTGATCACAGATGCATGTGCATGATGCAAAACATAGATACACGTTTACAAAACATGTCATGTTTTGCATGCATATTCTGAATACTCAAATTATCTGGAGATCCCCTCAAACAGTCAGATGAACTTGCAGTAATAACAATAATAGGTGTAGTAGTAGTAGTAGGCCTACCTCAAGAAAGTAAATAAATTCAATACTTGAGTAAATGCTCCTAACGTTACTTAATTTTGACCACCAAAGTAAAAATACTCCAGTAAATATTTAAAATCAATCAACACTACAGCTTTGTCATGCTACAGCAGCAAGAGAGTGGGCAAAGTCTATTTCCAGTGTCACGTTGTCCGTGTGTCTGAGGCGGTCCAACAGCGCCATCTGTGGACCAAAGTAGGCTCTTACGTCTTGCCACCCTGACACACCACCTCACCATCGCTGCAAAACAGCACAGGCCGGGCTACTGTCTGTCTCTGTATAAGAGCAAAGAAGACCGTCAAAATGTCTGACATGGAGGATGATTTCATGTGTGATGATGAAGAAGATTACGACCTGGTATTTACAACTCAAATTACTTGGCTTGCGGTACAATCGTAACAACCGTTTGTCCTTTGAGCGCTAACAGTGAAGTAGCAGGCTAGCTGATGTTAGCTGTTTAGTTAGCTTGTTGGCTAAAACCAAGCTGACAGCGGATATCTAACGTTAGCTTCCTAGAAGGCTAACGATGGATTGTTTTAGCTGCTGTGCAGCTCGTTTGTTATCAGTAAACATTCACCTTGCTGGATAGCAAACTCAGAGTTCAGCTGTCGCTTGTTTTGAATTGTAGGAATGAAAAGCAAACCGGCCGGCTACTTAGCAAGCCCAGGCGTCACGTCAGGCTAACGTGACGTTAGCCCAGTGCTCATGTTTGCAGAATTTAGCACAGGGCAATCTGCTTTCTCACCAGTGTGTTAGCCAACTATGAGTGGCTGTGTTTGAAGTGGATATTTTACATGAACTTTGATATGCTTAAACTCAGGAATACTCAGAGGACAGCAATTCAGAGCCAAATGTGGACTTGGAGAACCAGTACTACAACTCCAAAGCCTTGAAAGAGGATGACCCCAAAGCAGCACTCAGCAGTTTCCAGAAGGTGGAGTGATATTCCACCAAAACTAACATGTTCTTTGTAGCTCTCTGCTCAACTCATTTATTCAAAAGCACATCTTTTACTGACCCTTCTTGCTTTTATTGTGTGTTCAGGTATTGGAACTAGAAGGAGAGAAAGGAGAATGGGGATTCAAAGCACTGAAACAGATGATCAAAATCAACTTCAAACTAGTATGTGCTTTTAACATACGCTATACTCTAATTTCCCCTGTCCAAGTAGACGTGAATTTTAAGCAGTGGTTATCTCTTTGTCTCAACTCTGAAGACCAACTTTCCAGAGATGATGAACAGGTACAAGCAGCTGCTTACATACATCAGAAGTGCTGTCACCAGGAATTACTCAGAGAAGTCCATAAACTCCATTCTGGATTATATCTCTACCTCCAAACAGGTATGGATGGGTACTCCCAGCAGTTACCTATGTTGTATCCTTACCAGGTTTCTTAAATCTGTCTGTTCAAAATGTGTTTTCTGTGTTATTAGATGGATTTGCTACAAGAGTTCTATGAAACCACATTGGAGGCACTGAAAGATGCAAAAAATGACAGACTTTGGTTTAAAACTAACACAAAGGTATACCAAGGTGTTTTTTTTTTCAATGATTGTTTACTGTGATTGACAACAGGTATTCAGAAATGTTTTTTTGGTTGTTGTTGTTGTTGCACCCATGCAGTTAGGGAAGCTGTACTTGGAGCGAGAAGAGTACGGAAAACTGCAAAAGATCCTAAGGCAACTTCACCAGTCATGTCAGGTAATTAGGTCAACTACATCTTTCTTGCCTTTATGTGCAATAATGTGTTCGACATAGTTTTCTTTTCCTTGTAGATCTCTTAAGATACATTACAACTGGTTAATTGCTTGTTAATAGTCAGTATGAGTCCAAATAGTTTTTGAGCTCTTGAAGGACAAAATTGTGTATGTGTACGTAGATTTGATTGTAATAATATTCTAGTAAGTGATTGCCGTATTTTGTAACTACAGACGGATGATGGAGAAGATGACCTAAAGAAAGGCACACAGCTGTTGGAGATCTATGCTCTGGAGATCCAGATGTACACAGCACAAAAAAACAACAAGAAATTGAAAGCCCTGTATGAGCAGTCACTTCATATTAAGTCTGCCATTCCTCACCCGCTCATTATGGGAGTTATCAGAGGTATGATGGTGTACATCTCCTTCATTAAACATTTGTTTAGCTCAGTGTTAAGTATCCCTGTCACGGTATTACTGTCATAGCTGTTTGCTGAATAACTTGTGCTTGTTTGCTCCTGTTCAGAGTGTGGTGGGAAGATGCATTTAAGAGAGGGCGAGTTTGAGAAGGCTCACACAGACTTCTTTGAGGCCTTTAAAAACTATGATGAGTCTGGAAGCCCAAGAAGGACGACGTGCCTGAAGTACCTGGTCCTAGCCAACATGCTGATGAAGTCAGGAATAAATCCATTCGACTCTCAAGAGGTATAAAAGTAATTGTTACAGGTTAACATGCTTGCTTTTTGTAACAATACATTTACTGTGTAAAGAAAATCAAGACAGACTAGTGGTTGACACACATTCGTTTTTGCATTTTTGAGTTGATTTTTCTGATAAAGCACAGCTAAAATGGTTCTCATCAGAATCACTTGGTGAAAGTATTGTTTTTTTTTATGCTTAATATAACTTTTCCTCTTTCTTCCCAGGCCAAACCATACAAAAATGACCCAGAGATTCTAGCAATGACAAACTTAGTAAGGTAAGCTTCTATTATTATATCAACGGAATTCAGTCAGTCCTTATTTTTGATTATATTAATCCGTGTTTCACACTGAAAGATCTGAAATATGCTAGTTATTCTGTTCATGGTAAACACAGTTTATCTTTATGGTTTATGTTTATTAATCATTCCAACATTTGAGTGCCTGCATGATGTAAACTCTGTCAAATGTAAACAATGCATGCATATGCAGCTATTAAATCAGTGAAACATCTGATTTATCTGTTATATAGACACAGTATCAATCCTTGTACCAGGATTTTTATTCAGGTCAGGTAGTAAGTCAGTAAGTGAGTTTCTTTGAATATTTAGAATTTCAAAGAAAGATGAATTATGGGACTATAAATGTCTGTTGATTTTTTTGTTTTTTGATCAGTATTAATGTTTGTTTATTATTAACTGGCTTCCTGTCAGTTTGCAAACTGTGTTGAGTATCCCTGCTGTTTGCGTGTGCATCATGCTCATGACTTCTAAAGGATGCTTTGTATCATGTCTACTTTATGCAAAAGATTATATGAAAATTATATACATCAGCGATATTAATAGTCACAATAGCTTTCTTATCAGTACCTAAAATGCCCTTTCACCATGAGTGTACATTTCACAGTACTTGTATAAAGTGTGAAACATGCCTATTGTCTTCCACAAGCCTTCAGTTGTCTTCTGCTTCCTTGTTTGCTCTCTGTTGTCGTCGTTTTTATATAAATAACAGGCACTGTCCCAAACTGCCCTGGCTTCATGCATGTGTTTAAAAGTTATATTGCACAAACAAGAATCGAAGAACACTGAAATATGAAAATGTTTACAAAAAGTCTTACATTTTTTTAAAGTGTTTGACAGCTATCAGGATGAGAGTTCTTGTGCAGGTCATGGAAACACAATGTATACAGAATGACAACACTGACTGTTTTTCCTTCCAGCGCCTACCAGAACAATGACATTACTGAATTTGAGAAAATCTTGAAAACAAATCACAGTAACATAATGGACGACCCCTTCATTAGAGAGCACATAGAGGGTGAGTGAACATGACTTCAGGCCGCACGCAAGATAACTGTTTGAACAACTTTGTCCTTTTTTTAAACAAATGTAGCTGAGCATGTGATGTTTTATTGCAGAGCTCCTGAGGAACATTAGAACTCAAGTACTTATCAAACTCATCAAACCATACACGAGAATACACATCCCTTTCATTTCGAAGGTAAGCTCATGTGGGAAAAGTCAGTTACAGTGACTTTATCTGTTACCTAATCACATTTTAACGTAATATTATTAGAGGATCATTTGAGAGCCATGAGACTTTGTGCCGATGGTTTTAAATCAGTCATTTCCCTTTTAACTGGTTTGCATTGAAAGTCAATCTGTCACATTAATTAAAGTATGACGAGGGAAAAAATCTGAAAAAAACACAAAGGCAACACATGTTCTCACAGTCAGTTTGGGAGTCAAAGGTCAGTGTCATTTTAACCCCACAAAAAACTCTTACGGCCATAACTCAAGAATTCTGTGCTAGTCATAACAAAATTTTACACAAATGTTTAAAAGGACAAATTGATAAAGTGATAACCTTTCATACCCAATCCCGTCTATAAGTCATGACGTAACACCCTTTTAAAATACCATTTCTGGGTCCAAGCCCCGCCTTTTCTAAATGCCACTGTGCTGTATCCGGTATTGTTTTAACAGATCTGAGTTTGAAAAAAATGATAGAACTTTCATTCTGCTTCTTTCCTGGCGATGAGGAAGGCAAGAAGACATGGCTGCAGTTGATAAAGTACATTAAGCGAGGGAAGAAAATGTTTTTGCTTTTGTGAGTGAGCACCAAGTTTAGCTAGCCAATGTTAGCGTTCATTTGCTAAAAAAAAACGACCCTGTGCAAATATCCTTCATAAAGGTTATTTGTGGTAACGAATTAAACTGCGCTTTTGTTTTAACCAAGCAAGAGCACAGCTGATACTGTCTACAGCCAGTTAGGATTAATGTATCCCAAATAACAGTAGTGTTATAAAATAGATGGTCGGTTTCGTTTTTGCGAATGGATGCTAATGTTAGCTAGCTAACCTTAGCACCCACTCACTGAAGCTAAAACTTTTTCTTCATTTACCTCACGTACTTTTGTCCACTGCAGCCATGTCCTCTTGTCTTTCTCATCTGTAGGAAAGCAGCAGAATAAAAGCTGATTTTTTTACTCTGATCTGTTGAAACAACACAGACACAGCACAGCACCGCAGCATACTGAAAAGACGGGGCTTGGACCCAGGCATTTTGAAAGGGTCAGACTGTATAGTTCGAAGGTCAACTTTACTGTGACATCATTATGTTCTACAAAAACACCTAACTGGCTGTTTTTCCAATGATGACACTAATCTTAGGTGCCCACCTTGAAATTGCAGTGACTGTTCAGATCGTCTGTGCCCCCGGTTGATGTGTGTGAAACGTCAGTGTTTGAAATATTTGCAGTGAAATACGTGAAGCATTGTCGTCCAGTACAAGCACACTGGTTTTGCTGATATTGAGCTTCAGGTGACTGCTGTTGGGCCGTGTGATGAAACCCTCTTATCAGTCCTCCGCACTCCTGGAAATTATTCCTGGGAACACATCAGTCTGTATAGTGATAACTTTCATTTTACCCAAAAGTATGTAGAAAAATTTTGTAATGAATTCCTTAACAACAAATTAGTCTTGAGAGACATGGAAGTGAACTGCAAGTTGACACATTCACAGAGGCTTATAATTGTGAGGCAGTTATTTAAATTTTTTGTAAAATCTTTTTTATAATCTTTTTTTTAATGATTTTTCTAAACCAATAGTGTTTTTCTTCTATCACCAAATTTTTATGAGGATGTATCTCAGTTAAAAGGACAGTAACTTAAAAAAAAATGCTAAAAAGGCGTTATGAATATGAGGAAGTAAGAATGCTTCTCATACCTATGCTTCATCTCTCAGCCCATGTGACAGTCATCGTTCATGCTTGCACATAGCAGGTTTAAGTTCATGCATTTTTTAACTGCTTTGCAAGTTTACATGTTTAACATGCTGTAATTAATCAGTTTACATACTTGCATAATAGATTTTGTCCACAGGTCTTTTGAAGCACATCTCACACAGTAATAACATTAATGCTGCAGTGTTTGGAGTTCTGTGCATCCTTCGATGATAAATCATACCAGCTAATGTGAGGATGACTTTCATCTGTTTCCCTTATTTTCCAGGAGCTGAACATTGATGTGTGTGATGTGGAGAGTTTGCTGGTGCAGTGCATCTTGGATAAGTAAGTCTGTCTGCTGGGAAGTTGAAAGAAGTGGTTCCCTTCCTCTTAATAATTCCTCATAGTTTGCATCATCTGGGTGACTTGACAGTTTGAGTAACACTCTGTTAACTTATTGTCATACTTGCTTCACATCCAAGGTTCCACTGGTTCTCTGACGTAAATGATGTAGTAGGAAGTGAAAACATCAGACTACTGCTTATACTTGAAACTACTGACTGACATTGTTTAAAGGAGCTATATACAATATTCAGCCCGATTAGATTTTAGGAATAACATATTTAAGTAAATATCTAAGTAAAGAACTAGCAGCATATTGACGTCTGGAATGGAGAGTGACGTCACACACCCTCTCTGTGTGTTGTTATTGGGCTTCAAAGTTTCTTTGTTTTGGTAGCTGCACGTTGATGTTAGTTCATGTAAATCCTCTCCCTTTAGAACCATTGGCTCCCACCCCCTTTATAAAATGCCACTGCGAGCACAGCCACAGCCGAGCATATTTTTATATTTAATTCAGGCCTGGCTAACAATACAGACAGACGAGAGGAAAGGCTAACATCATAAGCTGTTCAAAATTCACATGAATGTTGGAATATTGTGTTTTGATTGCAATTCTGACCCACCACACATCGTGCAAAGAGACAACTTGATGTTTTTCGCTTGAAATAAAATCACATTATCACTGAGTAGATGCAGCTACAGGCCGCAGCTAACAGCAGGACTCTCGCTGCCTGGAGATAGTGGCTGTAGCATCAGTGGCCTACAGACAAGAGGAGCGGGAGGGCTAACGTTCATTTTTCCACAAGCTTTAAAATAATCACACAAATGTTGTTACATTGTGTTTTGATTTTAGCTATTTGCATCAGTTTTAGTGTTTTTGTCTGGTGTGTTTTTTGACGTGTTGTGTTGTATGAACCAGAGGCAGCGTGACACTCAGCTTGGTGAGCACTGAATGGCCTCTCATAGCCGAGTCTGAGGTTGACAACGCACACAGCGGTAGAACGACCCCGACTGAAAGCTCCTATCCTTCCCCACGTGTAATAATCACCAAAAAAAATAGTACTTGCTGGCTCACCAAGATTGTTATTATCTGTCACATTGGATTATTCGGCTCTGTGCCTGTCAGAGGGTTTTTGGCCGATCCAACATGTAGAATCAGTGGGGACTTGTCGGTGAGGTAAAGCACTCTGATCGGCTATTCAGGTAGTTGCTGTAGTTTCCATGATTGCACACATTTAGCGCGGCTCCTCCTCAGTTTTCTCCATTGCCTCTTCAGTAGAGCTATGTGTAACTTTTTGTCAGTCATATAATCAGTTAGAAGTGGCCGCATGAGGAAGAGTGGGTTCAAAAAAAATGCTGCTGATTCATAGCGGTGTGTGGCGAGGGGTTGGTCTTGGCGCAGCATGTACGAAGCTGTTGGTCACCAGCTGTTGTCTTTGTGTGGGAACAATGCCACTTTTTGGTAGGGGTGGGAATCGCCAGGGGCTCACGATATGATATTATCCCAATACCTAAGTCACGATACAATATCATCACCACATGCGATATGTTGGGTATTGAAAATCATATATTGCAATTTTCTAACTTTTTTAAACTGCAAATCATTTTCCCCAAAGTAAAACTCCATCAGCATCATCTGTTTCATCCAATATGATACATTTTTCGGTCTGTTCATCTCCCTTTAATAATTTTTAAATGCATTTTTTATTAGCTCACCAGTGAGCAGTTAGCAAATCTAGTAGACTGAAAAGTCAGCAGATTTTTATTATTCTAATATACAAAAGCGTGACTTTGTATTTGCAACATTTAAGAATTTATATCGATTCTTGTTATCTATGAATCAATACATCGTCATGCAAAATATCACGATATTACAATGTATTGATTTTTCCCCCACCCCTACTTTTTTGCCCAACAGTGGCAGACAGAATACGACAAAGTAGACGATCTTTATTGCAGCTAGCTTTTTTTGTCAGTTTGATGTGTAGGAGCCTTAAGTTTTTGTTTTAAAAAAAAAAAAGCAAAACAGTGGTCATTAGGATTATTTTAGGGATATTCATTGCTTTGCATTCTCAAGAAAGTATGACTCACATTTTATTGATGTCATCCACTGTCGGAATTAACAGCCAGATCAGATACACAGTTGCAAAGAGACTCTAGAAACTGTTAAATCAGCATTTCAAAGCTTATAATAAGAGCTTGGCTAATTTGTGTGGAGAAAATGGACTGACTGTTATGAATGACTTCTGATGTCCCTGATTTGTGTTATTTTTAAACTGCATGTGGCTTCTCTGCTTCTTTTTCTTCTTAGCACAATTCATGGCCGAATTGACCAAGTCAACCAGCTGCTGGAACTGGACTACCAGAAGAGAGGAGGGGCTCGCTACACAGCTTTAGACAAATGGACAAATCAGCTGAACACACTCAACCAAGCCATTGTTAGCAAACTCACATGATGGCATGTAAAAGCAAGAGACAAAAAAATGGCATGTTTGAATACATCCATAAAGAATGCTTCTGTGCTTCTTCAAGTATATCCTCCAAGACCAGGCACACTGCACAGATTTGACAATGCCAACAATTCCAAGAAGACTCCAGAAACCACAGGAAAAGTCTTCAAAGTGTGTTGTTTTGTTGTGATGAGAGGAAATCACTGACACTTATTTTTGTTTTTCATGTTCCTGATTGGCAGATTGTGTGACACAAATGCTTCAGTTCTTTGAGAAAAAAAGTCCAAATGTTTATGGAACGTTGTACACAGTATTTTAATGTATACTGTTGCCTGTTGGTAATAAACTGATTTCTCTCAGCACTAGAATGATTCGGCTGCCTTTGACTTGCTACGACGTTTTATCGGGCTAAATATCGAATAAAATGTTTTCAACTGTCATGAACATGACACCGTAAGAAATATCTCATTTGTAACAACGTCAACCTAAATATTTCTATGCGCTCGTGACGCCGCTGCATTTTCCACTCAGTCAAAGCTTTCTGGGCTTTGCCGGTTTCCGTTCCAGGTGACTCCCATTTCCACACTGACAGCGGTTCGCTCGCGGTGAAGCCAAAGCAACAAGCTAGTCTGTGGAGAGCGCAGCTAGCTGACGCAGCAGCGTTTAGCAACAGTTAGCTGAGGGGACTAGTTAGCGGTTAGTAGGAATTGGGTGTGCGTTTCTCTTAACCTTCAGTGATTATTACTTACCATGAAGAAACTAAAAGGGCACACATCCTGACGTCCGCATTATGGTTAATGACGGTCTCTCGCGGCGTTGGTGACTGACATGGACGCTAGTGACAATAAGGTACAGTACTTAAAATAAGCTGTTTTTTTGTTGGGGTCTTGCTAATGCTTTAACGTTAGCTCATGGAAGAGGGGATATATCGTTAGTTTATTCTGCTGAGGCCCAACGTCGCACTCTTGTCGTTATTCCACAATAATGTTTCGTTAGTTGTAATTATAAAAAGTGGTGACGTAAATTAACTCTGGGGGTCATTATCCACACTGACTGCACGGTAGGTTTTCGTGTTTTGTCATGTGAGGCAGCGGTGCAGTTATCCCACTTGGCTAGTAAGCTAACGTTAAAGCAGCTAACGGGAACGGTAACGTTAGTGTATAGCAAAAGATAACGGATAATGCATTTCTTGTCTTGTGTCACAGTGCGCGTGTTTTCCGTCATTTTTTAAAACAAACAAGATTCATTTTGATGACAGTATTTTTCTGCTGTAGCGTTAGGGCAAGAAAAACAGCCTGGTTAGCTTGGTTAGCTAGCTAAAGCTAAAGATTTCAGCTGTCATTTGACTGCGCTTGTCATTTTGTTACAGTTATAGCCGCAACTAGCAGTGTTTTTATAAAGTGTTGTTTGATCACAGTCTTATAGGTTTGACTGGAAAACATGTTTCAGACGTGTAGGAATGTGTGCATGAGAGTGTTGTTGTCAGGAGAGGCGGAGAGCGTTCGTGGATTGTCTGGTTCTTCTGCATGTATGAAATTCCTCTGACGTTGTTTGCAATGCAGAAAGTTTGGTTGCGGTTGGGTTTGGTGTCCCTGGGCATATTGCCAATGACTCAGATTAACTTGTTAACTAGCACACTTACTTAATGTGTTTTCTTGCGGTAACATGTGACTCCATAAGTCCAACGTGTCTGATTTCCTGACTGAACATAAAAATGAATAAACCACTCGTAGTGTTGTGATACTTGGTAGTTCTGTCAACCTCTTCCTTAATCTGAAACCTCCTAAAAGCGTTAATGCACATGTTCTGCCTTCTACAAAGGCCACTCTGCTTTCTGTACAGATGCAGATACCATCTGATAGTGTGTGAAAGCAGCTGGTGTGAGAATAAATGCTTACACAAACAGAGGCTTGTGTGATCAGCGGCCCAAAGTCTAATCACTCTGAGATCTGTCATCCCCAACGAATGCACATCTGGGTCTGACCTCATTGCCTTTTTCACAATCACAGCTATTCTCATTCAGCCTTACACTAACACAGATACACAAACACACACATTTGTTGAATCAAGAGATGGACCCCATGATCAGCTTTGTTTTCTTTCTCTACTTATGCTGGGATTTTACCACTACTGTTCAAAATTCAAGATTCACCACCAGTGCACATGAAGCCACCATGCTATGGCTTGCTGTGTAATTAGCTTATCCTGGAGTACTGTCCCCACTTTATCCTCTCAAACATAATCCTGTAACAACACCCTATCAGCTACACTGTCCCGTCATACAGGCTCAGACTAACTACAGTAGTCCTAAACCTTAGCAGCCGTATCAGTGAGAACATGGAGGCTGCTGCTGTTACTCTCTGAGGGTTTGTGGAAATCAGTGCTTGCAGCTTAATCTATAGATTACCTAAGGAAAAGTGAGAGAACCATCCGCAGACAGAAGCAGTGGGAAACAATAGCTGTCTGTGTGACATCCACTGGCTGCACTGATGGTCTATTCATGCATCCCTACCACTGTTTCTGAAAAGTACGGGGGCGTCTTTGTACTCTGAACCCTTTCACCTCGCCTCATCCTTTGCAAAATAGCAGATTATGTTAATAGGACAACTTGGACAGAGCTGCCACATTGGGTTGGGCCAGTGCCACTGTGATGTCAAAGGAGGAGTATCGGAGGTGTGAAAGATGCTTGTAGACAGCACTGGCAAAAGATATTGAAGGAGCAGACAAGCGGACAGTTATTTTACTCTGTCAGTTGGGGAAAAAAATCTTTTGGAGTTTTGTTATAAATTAATTTCTTCACTTACTGCACATGTACAGCAAAAACACTGCAAATTGAGAAAAGTTGTTTTCTCACAATATTAATGTGATGCTCATTTTCAGTAGGATTTGTCAATAGTTTACTTTGTCAAACAAACATGTAACTGAAAGTTCTGAAAGTTTATGCATTTAGACCAGCTCTTAAAAGATGATTTGTTAATATGTTATGTCTTTAAAATGAGGATTAGGCCTACTATGTT
>JAQFJA010000001.1:29630388-29642069 GCA_029874485.1 Naso brachycentron
TTTTTGACAGAATTTCTTAATTGTTTTGTCTGAATTTACTAAACCTCTTTGCTGCCTGACAAGTAATGCAGATGTAATGTGGAGGAATCAGTTGTCTTCTGGTTGCCTGTCACTCCTTTCCAACTCAGTTCAGCTTCCTTGTTCTTCATCACTTTGTTTTTTGAGTTTACAACTGATTAGAAAATGAGAACTGTTTAATTTAGTTCTCACTTTGGTGTGATAACCGACAGTACATTTCTCAGAACAAGGTTAAATTTGGTGTTTGCTCCTTGGTGCTTTTGAAGGGCATCATGTCTAAAAGATTTTGAGGGCATTGAACAACATGACACCAAGGCCTCAAAGCCCAACTTTACTGTACCATAAGGTGGCATATGATAGCATTTGTAGAAATAAAACTCCTCCAAAAACAAACTAATGCTGCTTTTCATCCAAAATTAGCGGGTCTACACGAGTCTTTTTAAACACGAGTCAACCCACTAAAATTCGTCTATTGACCCCAT
The DNA here is from genome assembly GCA_029874485.1 of Naso brachycentron. Classification (NCBI taxonomy): domain Eukaryota; kingdom Metazoa; phylum Chordata; class Actinopteri; order Acanthuriformes; family Acanthuridae; genus Naso; species Naso brachycentron. Next base: position 29,630,889 of record JAQFJA010000001.1, read on the forward strand.
TCCCACTTACTGCAGGCAAGGCATTACATCTGTGAATTTTATGTGAAGTATCGTATTTGAATAGAAGGGTGCGCTGTTTTTTCATTGTGATGCGTGAGACAAATGCCTGTCAATTTTAATATTAAGTATGATTAATGACAAATGCAGAAATTAATCAGGGTGTCATGCTTTGCAGAAGTTGGATCTCGGTGGAAACACTCCACAGTTTGTTCTTTTCACTCACAGCCTGTAAGAAAGTGGAGGTTCTCAAATCGTTGTTATGTCTGAGTAGAAGCGATATGATAAAATATGTCAGACTGACAATAAGACAATAGTGTAAATGACTGCAGAGTGGAATATAACTCATGAGCGCTATAAACTGTTGTCACAAAATAACCTGTGTGAGCTGCACTCTCATGTCCACGGCTACAGAGCGATCGCTCTATGTTGATGATCTGCCAGATTAGTATTTGTTTAAATTGTTTGCAGAGAGAGAGAGCGGTGTGCTGGTTGAGCTAGATTGACTTACAATGAGAGAGAGAGCGATGCACTGCGCTGTTAATTTAAGTTTGTCTCAACAGAAACATTCTGCTTACAGAAACACAAGTCAGGCAGAAATCATTTTAAGCACTGTGTCCATTGGTGTTAACTTCTGTAACAGTAAAGTCCATCAAAAATTGAAATCCTGTGCCGTGTCTGGCTGACACAACGTACCAGATGAAGAAAAAGAAAGGCACTGGGAAGTATGTCAGAATTTAGCGCGTTCACCCCGGTCTTACGTTTGCATTAACAGCTGAGCCAAGCCGAGGTGAGGTGACGTAAGAAAAACCTGCGTCTACTGCAGAGTCAGTTGACCCGGGTGTAAATGGCAGGTTTACCCATTCCTATTGCTCAAAAAAGCCAGATCTTGGCAGGTAAACAGGTTTTTTGACTGGTGGAAAAGGGGTAAAAGAGAACCTCACTGTGCAATACTAATCACCAGATGTCGCCCACAATGGCAATGATGTCACAAATCTGAGTTGCTTAAAACATTGCAAGAAAATCATCAATGAAACGTCACAATATCTGAGTAACTGAAGAAGAAAAATTGTTCAGACTTCAGAAACTAAGATGAAACAATGTACAAGAAAGTTCACAGAGTTTTAGTTAACTTTCTCTTTAACTACATACTGCAGCTCATTCATGTCCACATGTGCTATTTCATGGTAAAATAGTCAAACTGGCAGAGAGAGAACATTTAGGATATCAGCAATGTATCAAAAGTATCATTATCAGTAGAGTATCAGTAATGAGTCTCAGGAGGAAATAATACAAAATATTCCTTTAGCAATATTTTTTGCACCTCTTTTGAAAAGCATGTTAACAAGAAGCTGGTCAGTCAGTGCTTATATTCATCACATCTGTTTATCCAGCTGCAGGTTTCTCTGTCACATGAGAAAGTGAGCGTGAAAAATGGCGCAGCTCTTTTTTGACATGAACTTAGCTTTGGTTCTTTGGAACTTATGTGTTACGTCATCCTTGAAGTCTTGGAAAGGTTTTATGTTCTTGTGTTTAAGCCCGTACCCTTTTTATTGATGGCTCTAGATACACAATACTGTAATCCAGCTGAAACAGTATGAGGAAATGCAGTTAGTGCTCAGCTGTGATAACGCAAATACCTTAGATCCCCTGATACAATTGAAGTTTTTGCTGTGTGTTGAGAGTTTATGTTGGCACATTGTGTCCGTAGTCTTCTAAACTTTAATCCATAGAGAAAGAGTTTAACAAATGAAATGTCAGGGATTGCTGCTGCCACCCAGCAACTATCCCATTTTAAAGGCATGGAATGGCAGTAACAATAATAAAATAATGTGATCCTTTATCCCTTGACCCTTTACAGACAGGCAGTCAGCAGGCCTGATAAGACACAAGTGGAGATGTGGTAACTCACTGGAGCAACTTAGTTTCGTCATGTAGTTATTGTATAAATTGACTGCTGTTGCTCCTGTGTGACATTAAAGGAGAAATTAGGTTGTTTTTTTTTTACATTAAGCCTTATAATAAGGATATTTATGATCATATACAATGTTTTACAGCATTATTATGATGAACGGTGCAGCCCCAAGAGCTGGAGCTCATTACTGACGTCATCGCTATCTGGAAGCAACAGAGTTTTAGGGGCATATCAAGAACTTCGACAATCCGTTGAAAAAGGTTGTTTTAAAAGACAAGACAATCGCTGAATGTTAAGTGGTGTCCTCTCAGGTTACGAGACTGAAACGGGAAGTTGAACAACAGCGTTTAACCCAGATAAGCTGCTTTAGGAAACAAACAAACAGCTGTTTCTGGCTTATTAGCCACTGTTCAACTTTGTGTTTTAGTGTCAGAACATTAGAGGACAACACTAAACAATCGGTGAAATACTTGTCTTTTAAAACAACCTTTTTCCACGGATTGTCGAAGCTATTGAAATGCCTCTAAACCTCCATTTGTTTGTTATCGGCTAGTGGTGACATCAGCAATGACTCCAGCTCTCATGACTGCACCGTTTGTTGTAATAATGCTGTAGAACATCGATTGTGATCATAAATATCCTTATTATAAGGCTTAATGTGAAAAAAAACTAACTTCTCCTTTTATGGCTGTTGACTTGTTTTTGTGCAGGATGTGAAGCTTTCAGCCGAGGTGGAACCATTCATCCCACAAAAGAAAGGTCTTGAAGGATCCCTCATCAGCATGAGTCTTTCTGGAGAGCCAGGTGGAGGAGGAGGAGGGGGTGGAGGTATAGGAGGAGGCAACGGAGGGGTGGAAACTACTCCCATACCCAGCTACCTCATCACATGCTATCCTTTTGTCCAGGAGAACCAACCCAACAGGTACTGCTACCCTCTGACAGCAGCAGGAGATTTGGGAATGAGTGAACTCTAAATTCAGTCACTTCAGCTCCATTTAACTCTGAGCTAATGGCACCAGTGGCTCTGTTGCATGATAATTATAGATTTTGCCGATGCTGTTAACTTCGGAAGATATATTGCCATCCCCTGTGGCATTGTGGCAAGTTTGGTGTCCCCGTTTTTCACCACCCATGATCAGTCTGCTCTCGTGGACCTCTTCTATTTTCAGAATAACTCATTTACTGCACTGTTTGCTATAATGAGAAGAACAGAACACCATGTCCCTAATGTGCTGCTTCACAAAAGAGATCACAATCAAATCCTCTAAACTGTATATTGCAATGGAGCCATTAGATGCTCTGTAGTTGTGACGGGCTAATTATGAATGGAAACATCACCAGATTTAGAGTTTATGTGGACCCACAATCTGTGTTTCCAGTGGCTCTTTCCTCTTCCAAACTGATCTGCAGTATCCTGCACACATCCGCTCCTTTGTTTCCTCCCCCCCCCCATTTGAATGCAAGGAAATGCTCACTATAGTAGGCTGGCTGTGAAAATGTCATCTGGATCCTTATCACCATTTCTGCATACCATGTACACACCCCTAACAAACCAAGCATCGTGCCCATCATTGTGGTGTTATAGATGTTAACCCGGGCATCACCCCACTCTTCAGTTCCTTTCTGGCTCTTGGAGCTTCAGTTTTACTTTGTTGGCCACATTTCATTCACCCCCAACACTGCTGCTCGCTTAAAGCAAATACACACTGAGAAACGTTTAAAGGGAAAGAAAGTTAGAGTTTCTTTTCTTATTCTAGTGAAATAAACATTTAATTATCATGTCATCTTTTCCCACTTAAGACAGTTACATAGTTTATAGTGGTGTGAATCTTTCAGTATCTCTTGATTTTATTCGATTTCGGTTCTTGGATTCAAACTGGGTTTTCGATTCAAAACGATGTCCAATTCAAAATCAGTTCTTGGTTAAGTATAAAGGGGGTTTGATTCAAAATCTACCAAAATCCAGATTCCTATGTGAATCAGTTTCTTCCACTGCCTCTAATAGTTTACACTTAGTCCAAAGTTAGCCAACAGTAAAACATTTGACAGCTTAATAGCAAAGTATTGAGACAATATAAGCTGCATTACAGCCTCCCTTGTATGGTTTCATCTAAAGAAGCCCCGTACACTTGAAAAACAAATTTAATAACTAAATCCAATGTTGAATTTTCAGAAGCATCAGCAGAGATGAGTTCCTTTGATTTTGATTGAAAGAGCAGAATATTGGAAATGATTTAACACTTTACTTCTCCATTGTTTCACAGACAACATCCTATGTATAATGGAGGGGAGCTGCGCTGGCAGCAGCCTAACCCCAGCCCTGGTGGTTCATACCTGGCCTACCCCATCTTGTCCTCCCCCCAGCCTCCCGTCTCCAATGACTATGCTTACTATCAGATCATGCCCGCTCCATGCCCACCTGTGATGGGCTTCTATCAGCCCTTCCCTGGCCCCTACGCAGGTCCTGTGCAAGCTGGAGTGGTCAACCCCATCTCAGCAGACGTCAGTGACAGACCACTGCCTCTGGGGCCAGCGTATGGGATGGCCAGTCAGAGGGGGAGAGGAATGGTCCGACCTAATGTTCTCCCAAAGGTAAAGAAGGTCAACAGCCTCATTGTGATGCTGTCACACTGACGTCATGTGTTATTTGTATCTCTAAAAAGGGTCTCCTCATCCTCAATCTATTTACTGGGCATGCCCGTGCCTCTTTTTTCTCCTACAGCAACAGTTGGGTGTGTGCCAGCCTCCGAGGGGTCGGCGACCTCCAACGAGGAGTGTAGCTGTGCAGAAGGAGGTGTGCACCTTGGGGCCTGATGGAAGGACCAAGACGGTCATGCTGGTGGATGCTGCGCAGCAGACTGGTAAGAATATTGTGGGGATAGTAAATACACAGTTCTACCATGCAGGTTACTGAATATACAGAGGTTTTTTGAAAGAACATTTTAAAAAAACTCTGCAAACTAAAGATGGGTTGTAGCAGTGGGAATTTCAGAGTTTGAATTTCTAGCTGAGTATGTGCCAACGTCACTGACCTTCAGTTATGTGACTGTAAGGAAGCTGAAGCCAAAAACATTCCACACTTTGTTTGAGCAAGCTGCTTGGCCTACGAACAGGAATCTTTCCTGTCGGTGAGGAAGCAGGACACAATGACAGTAAGAGTCGTGTCTGGTCTTGCGGGTCGATGGTGATAAAGATGATTATGTGCAACTTCTGAAAGAACTAGAATGCTGTGTTTCCTGTTTCAGTGACGTCACCAAAGATATCACTGTTCCTAAGAGAGCTATGACCATGTGATTCAGCATTGTTGATGATTTTAAGTCACAGGGTTACTGTAGGTTACATTAGAGTTAGTTCAGGTACAGTGAGTCTTCACTGATTCTGCTACAAATTTATAGTGCTTTTTTATTTTAATTAACACTAATATGTCATTGATGGTGACAGTCTTATTCCACTGTGTAAGACTGTGTAATAGGCCAGTAGTATGATTTTCAGTACCGTCAGAAATACAGACGCTCCTCTTTCTGTTAAACTGATGCAAACCTGCTGTATTAAGTTGATGAATTGTAGGAAATGTGTTTAAATTGAGCAGAGAGCTTCCATGGAAAGCTTCCAGGACAAAACACATTAGTGTAAGTATGTATATCACTGAACAAGTGTTACATGAGTCTAGCACTGACTACAACAAAGCTTGTCTTTTCATACTCTTACAGGCGCGATCACTGGCTGAAAAGTCAGCAAGAGATCAATGAAAATGACGCATTAAAATGCAAATGGATGCAGTTGGTTTTTCTGATAATGCTACATTGTACACAACAAATCAGTGAGGAGAGTCAGTTAGCCGACAGCAGCCGGTGGGGAGAGCACTGCATTGTGTTTGGCTAACAGGTTAACAGAGCTAACATCTTACAGCTAACAGGGCCTTGCCAATGCCTTACCAACTGCACATTATCTCTGTTCAGCCCACTGATGTGTCAGTATCTGCCAGGGCAACAAGAGTCATCAGGTTCTCTGATGAGAATGTTTTGAAAAAAGGTCCTTATTTTCTGTCTGTTCATTTAAATGCAGAAAGACTTGCTTGTTTGTGCACTAATTGCATGTTAGAGACATTCTAATATAGGGCAGGAGATGTGAACAGCTGCTCAGCAAGATATGAAAAATAAATACTGCCTTATGCCAGCTATGTGATAAGCTAATTTAAGGTCTAAGTCCTTTCCACTAGGTCCTCTGACTTTCCTGGTGAGGTTTCAGATCATATATTAGGGTGAAATGTCAGGAAGGCATGAAGATACGAAAAATAAAAGCCGCTTTATGCCAACTGTGTAATAAGTTCATTTCAGCTGTAAGTTCCTCCCACTTCCTCAGATTTTCCTGGCGAGGTGTCAGGGCGCAGTGCTGCTGAGCGGTCAAGTCCTCTGCTGTGGAAGAACCGAACAAAGCGAAGACGGGCGTCCCATCCAGGTGAAATTTACAGCGAGCAGGGCGCCAGTGAGGCCGATATAGACAGCGACAGTGGCTACTGCAGCCCCAAACACAACCAGGCGACCGGGGTGACACAACGCCCGGCGGAGAATACAGCAGCACCCACAGTGAGTTGGTTACTTCTCATCAGTTCCAAACACTTCAGAAAGAAAGCTGCATTTTTTCTCTCGTGACAGATGGTTGGTTCAACTCTTCTTGCTAACTAGAGTTTGTAAAGTCACCAAAGTGAGTTAGGTTTTTAAGCCCTCGAGTCACCAAATCGGTCACCCAGATCTTCCCCAAGTCCCATCACCCAGCAGAGCCAGCTCACTCTGGGATAAAATAATTTCAACCTGTAACTCTTTCAGACTCTCCTAATGATTTTGAAATACATTTATCAAAGTCCGACCGTAAAACGAGGTTTTCTGTGGGGTTTTGACATTCTGAAAAATGGACACACTTTCTCTCTCCCATGATTGTGTGGAATTATGTAATTTGGTCACAACATGAGCACTTGTCTATCATACATTTAAAAGTGTTTTTATTGTGGTTATTGTAGTTTTTTTGTAGTGCAGCTCAGACATTTATGAGGAAGAACAAACAACAAATTATCACAATATGCAAGATTTCACCAGTGTAACAGCAGCGCAGGTATAATGTAGTACTTCAATGACTGCTGCAACTCTCAGCTCTTTTAAAACACAGCTAAAGAATTCTTTGTTTACCGTTTATTAAATTAAAGGGTTGAAATCTTAAAATGCATTGCAACTTGTATTCTCCTGTTTACTAATCTTCTTTTGTTTTAGATACTTTTTAACACTTTCACTTGTATTTTGTATTTTGTACATTGTCTTGTGTTGCTTTTATATTTTGTTCTTATGCATTTTATGCTCAATGTAAAGCACTTCGTTGTTGAAATGTGCTATAAACTTGCCTTGCTGTTTTCCCTCACAGTGTTGTTAGCATTTTCAACAATCAATGTATATTTTAACTAGTCTTTTTTTCTCTACTCCTTCTATAATTTCTGTGCTTTACAGGGAGTCGAGGCTGGTGTCATGACAGGTAAGCTTGATGCCTGATTTTGAATCTTCACCCTGTGATTTCATAGCCATATTTTATTGGATTATGCTCATATTACATTAAAAATTAACCATGATTTACCTTTTTATTTAATTTTTTGTTTGTTTTTTACCTTTTTAATTCCCAGCAGGTACCTGGGTAAATATAGCCTCTCAGGCTACCCCGAAGTCTTGGGGAGACAGGAACGGCCAGTTTCACAGAGCAGACCAGAGGAAGAATCCTGAACAGAGAAACTTCTCACAGGTAGAGCAGATCTGCCCTGTAAGTTGCACCAATACTTGCTGAGCAGCAGATGAGGAAGGGACCAATGCAGCATCTCTCCATTCTGCTGTTGGGAATAGAGCCCAAAGTGGAAACGGATGTTAAGGAAGGAAAAAATCTAAAACAAATAAGCATTGTTTTAGCAACAGTTAAAACATTGGTGTCAACAGAGTAAAAAGCCAAGAAAACAAAGGAATTAGATTGTTGGAGTCAACATATTCTTATTCTGATTTTTCAGAAAAGTAGTATGCAATACTACCGTCCCTGCTTGACTAAAATTTGTCAAAGTATGTGATGAACCTTTCTGTGGTGTGGATGTCCAGTTACACTTTTATGACAATCAGCTGTCAAAACTCTTTGCCAGACCTACACATGCATCCCTCACATAATGTGCGTTTTCAGTGTCCATCACACAGTATTTAAACATTAAATATTTACACGGAAATGTACATTAATTTAACCTAAAATATCACCAATAATAACAAATACACAGAGGGCACTAAACTCAGTGAGTGCTGTTACCCCGTCTGACCTCCTGTGTTGTCCATTCGTCTGCCTTCCAGGATTTCCACAGTGGCTATTCAGGGCGAGCTCCGCCCACCCAGTCCGAACAAAGACTGCAGCCAGCAGTGGTCACTGGCACTGAGCTCACCCCAGAGCCCCTCTACTTCGAGGTGAGGGGAGGTTTCCTATGAATTTCTTGATACAGCTGTGTCACAGTCACACTCATTATAGATCCATGTGAAGCAGAATTTTTTCTTGTGCTGAAATGTTCTCTACATATTTGTCAGGATGAGGATGAGTTCCCAGATCTGGCAGCTGGAGGGGCTGTCCAACGCAGCACCAAACCAGAACCAGCTTCAGCCCAAACACACGTACAACCTAAACTGCCCAAAAACCTGGTAAGGGAAGGAACATTCTGAAGACGACAGACTTTGTTTTTGAAGGCTCTCTGTGTCGTGTTTTGACTCTTTGCAGGAACTGAAAAATACAAGGTTGCCCATCCCTTGCTCCTTCTTGACTGTAACGATCTTTTGCAGAATTTTGATCAGATCCCTTTTTGTGAATTCATACAGCTGAGTCTCTGTTTCTTGTGTCAGGTTATTTTCACACCCTTACTAACTACTTTTTGTGTCTCCACTTGCATCCCAGCTGGATAACCTACCAGAAAACTCCCCTATCAACATTGTGCAGACACCCATCCCCATTACCACCTCTGTCCCCAAAAGGGCCAAGAGCCAGAGGAAGAAGGCTCTGGCAGCTGCTTTAGCCACTGCACAGGAGTACTCTGAAATCAGCATGGAGCAGAAGAAATTACAGGTATAAACCTGCACTGTTGTTGCTGTGGTTTGTTGATGTGTTTCTGTGCCTTGTTTCCTCAATTCTGGTCTCCAACATGGGCTTGGCCTCTGATTACCTCTCTGATCTTCAGTTATATTTGACTGTCTTCTTGATATGAAGTTGGTCTGCCCTTTCTTTCCCCACCCGGCAGGAGGCATTTACCAAAGCAGCAGGGAAGAAGAGTAAAACCTCAGTCGAGCTGGACCTGGGAGACATGCTGGCAGCTTTGGAGAAACATCAACAGGCTATGAAGGCTCGACAACTCACCAATACAAAGCCATTGACTATTACAGGTATGCATTGACTCTATCAGTGATTATCATGTGGTATGACAACTTAAGTAAACATCTTGTTCAGTGTCAGTGATCGTTCAGTTGCTGTTCATGATCTTTGTTGATTTTTTGTTTGGAATTTCGGACGTTCCACATGTCATTGTGTAGTATCCATTGTGTTTGAGAGTATCTGGCTTTTTTTTCTTGTGTTTGTAAATATCCAAATGATTATACAAAAACAGAAAAATGTAGCGATTATCAGATTTGCCAAAGCTAACACAAAACTTAATATGACTCATTTGTGTAGCTGACCTGACAACAGTAACTGACAGGAGTCTGAATCACCCCGACTGAACAGCCAGACTGCGATCCTTGAAACAAAACCTGACAGTCCCAAACACTTTGAGCCTTCTGCACACATACGAGTACACGGTGTATGCTAAGTTATTAACTTTGTTGTCCCTCTCTCCAGTTGGAACAACTACTCCATTCCATGCAGCCTCAACCAGCGTGCCGTCCACAATAAAGGGCCATCAGCAGCTGCACTCTGCACCTCATAATGCCCTGGATTCCACTGCACCGCGTGTCAAGAGAGGGAAGGAGAGAGAGATCCCCAAAGTGAAACGACCAACAGCCCTTAAGAAGGTTGATTTGACGTTTTAGACATGGGAGGAAGATATTTAGCCTCCATATCTGAAAGAAATGGAGATCCTGGAACTTAGAAATCGTTTTGACATTTTGTATTTCTTTTGTGTTCTTATAGATTATTTTGAAGGAACGTGAAGGGAAGAAAGGGAAGCCGAGTGCAGAACAAGAGTGTTCAGGCCAGGAGGAGCATGGAGAGGAGTGTTTACATTTTACGGATGATCTTCCACGAGAGCCTGCTTCCCAAGAAGGTAAATCATTATGAACACCATGTACCCATGTTTCTTTCACAAGTCTACATTTTCTAATTGTAATATCTGCTCTGTGCCACAGAAGGTGGTCTTAGCATGCCCAGTGATGCTTCCCTCTCCCCGGCCAGTCAGAACTCTCCATACAGCATCACCCCAGTGTCCCAGGGTTCTCCTGCCAGCTCTGGCATCGGGAGTCCCATGGCTTCAAATGCCATCACCAAGATTCACAGCCGGCGTTTTAGAGAGTAAGTGCACATGAATGGAACAGACTTTTTGCAGGAATCCGTGGCATTGGAATGTGTCAAAAATGCACGTGGTACAAAAATTGGTTTGCTAAGCAAATTCTTTTCCCACTGAAAAATCACAGAGCCTTGACTGTGAGAGGCGTACTCTGAAAGTTAATGGGTGTCTTTAAGGGCGGGATTGTACAATAAATAATTGTAGAGTATGGCACAGATGCCAAGCGCATTGTCCCCTCTCAGCTAAAATGTATGCCCGTGGACACAAACGCAGCTTTGTCCCCCTGTGTCCTCTGCTGTAGGCTTATTGTCCCAGCACACCCCGCTCCAACAGATTTTGCATTTAAAGCTTCCAAAAAGCCTCTGTAGCCAAGCTTCTCCTCTCAGCTCCAACCTCCGGGACACTTGCTCCTCAGGCCACACTGCGTCGACCTGATGATAAATATTTAATCAAACCACAAGGCTGCTGAGACAGTGTGCTATCTAATGGCTCTGCTTTTCTCAAAGAGGCTACAAGACGTATACTGACTCAGGAAAAGGGCAAATAGCAGCAAAGTGTAAATTTTGAGTCATGAGGAGAAAAAGGACCTTTCAAGGCTTTAACAGGCAATCGTTTTCATCATGGACTGCCTTGATGCCCTAATATTAATGTCAAGTGTATTTTAAACACTATGGCTTCCCACACTTGAAAAAGGAAGGACTTCAGACACAGGATTTCACTC
>JAQFJA010000001.1:29717178-29727245 GCA_029874485.1 Naso brachycentron
TGATCTGTACTTTTAAATATTAGATGTACCCATACAAGCAAGCCTGGACTAACAGGTCTAAGAACTTTTTTTTTTTTTTTTTTCTGCTGCACTTTGTCTACTTCCATTTGATTTTTGATTTGCCTGTCTGTCTCTCTGTCTTCAATCCTCAGACATTGATGAGTGTGAGGAGAGCCCGGATATCTGTGATGGAGGCCAGTGTACTAACACCCCGGGGACATACCAGTGTCTGTGCTTCGATGGTTTCATGTCATCTGAGGATATGAAGACTTGCCTGGGTAATAGATGCACATTACGTGCCCAAAATAAAACACAGCAGCTAAACTAAATAAAGTCAGATCCAGTTTCCTGAGATTTCCTGAAGGAACTCAATCATCAAATTAAAGGTCAGCCAAAACATGAGTCATGAGAATAAGCCGTAAGGATTCAGACCTAGGAATCCGTGTTTGAGAGAATAGAGAGCAATGTTGTTGTTGATTTATAAGACAGTGAACATTGTGTTAAATGGATCGAGCAGGAAGGAATGCGTGACATTTAGGTGTCTGCTTCCACCGAGTAAGAAAAGAAAAACCTAAAGACTTCTAAAAGGGTCTGCACAAACACATTCTCTGTTTTTTCTGTATTTATTAAAATAAACACATTTTATAGCCTCAATATAGTTCATGATGTAATTCTTTTGTGACTCAAATACATCACAGCTTATCAAAACCTCTTTGGCAGGCCGAATCAACAGCAGCTAACACAGTTTGATCTATTGTCATAAACTTGTCCTTTATTCTAGTTGTGTTTAGTACATTTACATTTTTGCTCTTTTACAGTTTCATTCTTCTTTACCCTTTCTGTCTAGATGTGGATGAGTGTGAGCTGAACCCAAACATCTGTTTGAGTGGGAACTGTGAGAACACAAAGGGATCCTTCATCTGCCACTGCGATCTGGGATACTCTGTACGCAAGGGAACCACAGGCTGTACAGGTGAGCAAAACAAACACACACATATACACGCACGTGAGCATGAGCATTCCTACCCACAACAAACTGTCCTGTCAGTGGAAAAACGTGGACGGGAGTGAAATGACGGTGAGTCAGATGATGGCTGCTGCTGATTAAGTGGTGAAGAAAGGCGCGCGTGTGTGTGAGTGGTTTTGTTGAGCGAGAGGAGTGAAAGCGAGTCATCGAGAGAGGTGAGAAGTGAGAGGATGCAAGCAGAACGTCTGGCTAACCAGAAGCAGCTCATACATTACTCACCCTTATTCAAGGGCTCCTGTCTGACTTGATGAGAAACATGCTCCCAAACACACATAACTCACACTCACATGCACAAGTGGCAACAGCAGCAGTGAGATCACTATCTTCTCTCTGATACATGCATCACATTGCACCTTTGTTTGTTCTTTTGTTGCTCTTTCATTAAGGTCAGCTAAACATTACGTGATGGTTGGAACGGTTCTGCAGCATGTAATCACTTGAAATACATCCAGAACACATAAATACAAAGTCCATCCGGATGCTGGAGTCTTTTGTTAATTTGGACTCATTCCTCGTCTACCCGGAGTTAAGTCTGATTTATATGGCCACTTAAAAGTTTGGGAATGAGGGCTAGTTAAGAGTTTGCACAGTGATCTAATCTGGCCTCATCACACTGACAGAAATGAGTCAGACTCTCAGTCAGCAGCAGCACATCCTCCTTCAGACACAAATAAACAGGTCTGCCTGAAGTATGATTCAAACTCACTAACTCACTCATTTCCATTAAAATGTCCATACATTATTTTTTCTTGTTTTGAGAAAGCTTGAGTTGCAGTAAAAGCAGCCGGTACTGATTCACATGTTTGGAATTTCGGCCCATGAATACCGGAGAATCAGGACGCTAATTCCTCTCAGGCAGGCAGGATGTCTTGTTATAGAGAAGTGAACAAAACCTGCTACTCTTTTTGGAATGGATCCCCTTCCAATATATTCAGATGAAAAATGCATAAGAAATTGGTTGTCATTGTTCAGCTGCATTACGTGACCACATTGGTATGCATGGACTAAGTCTTCTTGCGTGTGTGTGAGTGTTAATGAGTGAATGGTGCTCTCAAGCCTAGATCTGATCCAGCTGTTGATGAAGCTCCCACAAGAAATACGGTACTTCCCTTTTTATTCCACAACACTGAGAACTCAGGGGCAGGGTGTATTTATACGTACGCTTGAGCACTTTTGTGTCTTTGCGTGAGTATTGGAAAGTTGGGACAGGGTGGAGACATACTGGTGGACTCTATGAGGCTGAGAGTCTCAGCTTTAAGGATCAGGATGAAGAGTTAGGTGTTGACTTAATCATCTTAAGCCTAAAAGACAAAATAGTCAAACAGTTTGAGATAAAGATAATGTCATTCTAAAATGATGAAATAACCTGATCTTCCTCATAAAATAAAAAGAAATAAAAAAGGTGTAGAGTTGCTTCTACAGCTGTGCTTGTTAGGGCCCTTCTGATATCGTCAGCCAGTATCGGCCTATCGCAGATATATATCAGTATCAGAGTGTTTGTTCTCTGAAATATTTGGACTTGTGATTTAAAATAGTATAATTACATAGTTTATCCAGCAAAGTGCTCTGTTAATCAATAAATAGTAAGTTAAAGGAGAAGTTTGTTTTTTTTGCACATTGAGCCTAAGAATAAGGATATTTACGATCATATACAATGTTCTACAGCATTTCTATGACGAATGGTGCAGTCATGAGAGCTGGAGCCCCCTGCTGACATCATCTCTACCTGAAAACAACCGAGGCTTTGGGGCGTGTCAAGTGCCTCCGCAATCTGTCAAAATGAAGGTTGTTTCGAAAGAGAGACAATCTCCAAATGTTTAGTGGTGTCCTCTTATGCACAGATACTAAAACACAGTGATGAACAACAATTTTTAACCCCGAAACAGCTGTTTCAGCTGCTTCAGGAAACAAACAAACAGCCGTTTCTGGCTTATTGGTCACTGTTTTTACTACGTAATTTAGCATTGGAACATGAGAAGACACCACTATACATTCGGCAATTGTCTCATCTCTTAAAACGACCATCTTCAATGGATTGTAGAGCGCTTGAAATGCCCCTAAGCCCCTGTTTTTTCAGCTGGCGGTGACGATAGCTATGATCTCCAGCACTTGTGACTGCGCTGTTCATCATAATAATGCTGTAGAACATTGTATATGATTGTAAATATCCTTATAAGGCTTAATGTGCAAAAAATCAAACTTATCCTTTAAGTTGAAGTTTGTTCAAATGTAAGTTCTATTCTATTCTATTCTATTCTATTCTATTCTAAGATATCCTGCCTCCATTACATATCTTTGTCACAAATATTTGACAACCGCATTCAGCCGGTATCATATATATCTAATATTGGTCAATACAACGGATATCAGAATTTTCTTGCTCTTTAATATCAGCATCAGCATCAGCATCAGCCCCAAAAATCCAATATCGGTCGGGTCCTAGTTCTTGGTCTAGTATTCTCAGCAGCTTGTGTTAGCTAATGTAAGTGAACCTTTGGTTCGCTAACCAGTTAATGTTACTCACTTTGAATACAGAGAAGTGTGAATATTTAGACTGCTTATGGCTTGAAAGGATAGATATGAAATTTTTCATTTTTATGCCTCTTTTGGTAGCATAAAGTTATCACTGCAGGATCAGGAAGACAGCCACACTAGCAGACATTTAGACATGTAGCGAGACAAGCAGGTAGACAGATAGACAGACAGGCGATGGGGCAGAAAAAAAAACAAAAAACATGCAAACAAAAAAACTGTTTGAGCTACACAGCCATGCAGGCAGATGTGTAATTCTCTGCTATCCATTTTCATCTTTCTTTGCCCTTCATCTGTCAAACATTAGCTCTCGTTAAATCAAGCCTCTTCTTTGACACCAGCTGTGACCACTGACATGCGTCTTGCAAGCAGCAACCCCTGTTTGCATTTTATTTTCACATGAGTGTGTTGATGGATGTGTCTGTGTGTTTGTTGTGCTCTACGCACCATCAAAGGCTTGGGGGAAATGATCTTTAATTCCCTCTGTAATCCAGGGAGATTCGTTTGCTCGCAGCCCTCATATTAGCCCCGTCATCAAATGTAGAGTAAATATAACATTCCCTCTCCTCAGGAAGACTGTAAACCAGCAGCACTGATCTCTAATTGACAGTGTTTTGAATTACTAGCCTTGCAAAGACAGACACAGAGAGGAGTGTACCTCGTTGGCTGATATATCCCTACATCTTGATCCAGTTCTTAGCATGGCTTCCTTAAATGTACAGGGACACACACACCCATGCACACACACATGTATCATCCTTCTATCAGAGCTGAAACACTGAGTCCTGGGCTGTATGCCAGCTATTGTGTTGGTCATGGTCAGTGTTTCACAGGGTTGTTTTGGCTCAAATTAGCAATCATCATTGTTGTAGCCCCATACAGACTTTTTCCATTGTGCCATGTAGGTGATTGTGTCAGAACTGCCCGAGGAGCAAGAACTGCAGCCACATTCATGGCTTCTTTTTATCGCCAGCTGCTTTCTGGAGATTCTTATTGGTTGCGCCCTACAGGATGTAAACAGCTATAATGCACAGAACACATTTTAATAGCAGCCACTTTAATTCTCCTATTAGTTGTGGTTTATTTATTAGACTCCAGGGCCACATACAATAGGTTAGAAAATACATAGAGGCATTTTTATTAGGTCCAACTGATATATCCGTTGGCCGGTATTATAGGCCGATATTGGCCTACCATGGATATATATTAGTATTGGCCTTTATGTTTTCTGATATTTGCTGATATTAAAGACTTTTTTAATGCTGGAAAAAAATGCTTGGACTAGTGATTTCAATGGTACAATTACATTGGTTGTCCAGCAGAGGGCAGTCCATTATTCAGTAACTAAAAAGTGAAACATTTATTGTTCAGTGCACTGATTTTTTAAAACTAATTCTGTTAAAATGTAAGATATTCTGCCTGCATTTCATATCTTTGTCACAAGCATTTAGTAGTCACCCAATATTATGTATATTTATTACTGGCTGATATAATGGATGTTGACATTTTGGCCAGATGTGCCAGATTGGCCAGATGTGCCAGATTGGCTTGGGCAGCTCTGCCTGCCTGAGCCATTCTGGCAGCGGGTTAATGGGTTACGTCCTTACAGACGTAATGCAGACAGGATGCAGTGCATTAAACCGCAAAAGATCTCGCAAGAATGATTATTTGAACCCAAACCATAATCTTTCGCTAACCTTCACAGTGTGTTTTTGTCCATAGAATAAGCAGATCTTTTACACATTCTTGTCACATTATTTACATAACAAGCTTGTACCGACTGCACAAAGAAGAAACAACATGTAGCCTGTATCGCGAAATTTTACAAACGCACTGATTACGAGTATCATGCTAGCATACTAACGTGTTAATTACAAACAGTGTGGTAGCATGCTTACACAAATGTAATTTTGCGTCAACATGTTAGTGCTATTAGCAGATGAAACTGTCTTAAAAACAAACAAAAAAATTTGTCTCACAGTCTAAGTTGGTAGACTATTTATGCATGTGCAGAATGGACTGGGTGCTGAAAGCAACAACCAATCATAATGTCAGACCACCGTACAGCCAATCATAATGCGTTATATCCTCTGTAATCTCAGAACCCCGAGCTGGTTTGACAGGCCGAGCACATCAGGTACACCGGCATCGACCCAAAAAATCTCATATCTGTATCTTAGTAGATACATGACTGTATCTATATCAATATTTCATCCACTGGCAGAGTTCAGATATAATTAAAATAGCTTGGCTGTGAAGGAATGTTTATTTATAGAGTTGGTGCAACAATCCCTCATTTTTACTTAAATTATATTTTGGAAAGATTAAATTTCCAAACCTGACATGCGGGGTGGTAAGAAAACCAAACATGAGCATTAACAAGAGCTTAATAAGAGAGGTGCAGCATCTGGGGGGCTGTTGGTAAAAAGGGAAATCTTTGCCTAAAATAACCTCAGAAATACGAGTTTAAACAGAGCAGACTGAGCAAGGCCTTAGCATTAAGATATCATTCTCACTCTCTGGCCACACTTGCACAAAGGAAATCCAGAGACAGGGTCTGCTCATTAAACCTCTGCAGGAAGGCTATTACAATCAGTGATCATGAGAATGTGTCTGTGCCTTCTGCTCTGACACACAGCTCTGCGTGGATGAAGACAGTGACCCAGAAAGACTTAGTTCTGTCGTCTCCTGCTGCTGTCTTAATACAATTCAAACCAAGCATCAACTCATTCCACAATGCCAAGAACCCCACTGGAATGAGAATGCAGACCCAAATCATTAGACCATCAGAGCAGTGTCTTTTTTTTTTCTTCACATGCTTTTTCTTATTCTTCCCTCTTTGTTAGATATCAACGAGTGTGAAATTGGAGCCCATAACTGTGATCGACATGCAACCTGCACCAACACAGCTGGCAGCTTCAAATGCAACTGTGCTCCCGGGTGGATTGGCAACGGCCTCAAATGCACAGGTAAGGCTGATGATTGATGACCTTACCACAGTGAAATACTGCCTCTCACTGGGCCCTTTGGTATAGTTAATACAGTGCTATCTGCATAATATGACGCATAAAAATAGAAGGAATGAAAATTTCTGTAGCCTTTTTTCAAAATCCAAAAAGTTGAGGTGGGACAAATGTGTTGTTTAAAGAGGACATATTATACTCACTTTTGAGTCTTTGATTTTGATTTTGGACTCCTATAGAGCAGCTAGACACAACTGACCAAACAGTAAATTCTGCAGATCTTCAGATATCTGTGACTGGAGCCCCATGTCTTCCCTCTGTTTTCTGCATTCTCTCAAAACAGTCTGTGTTGGATACCCCCCCTTTCCCTCTTACATGCACGTACTCACGACCCCTTTACTGACACAAAATAAACACAGCTAGGACACTGACAAAATGTTACTTGCAGCTTATGTTTCTAACTCTTCAACACGACAAAGCAACATGGTTACAGTGGTCCTTTAGCAGCAGTTTAGCCATTAATCCAGCTCATGTGCTTATGTTGAGGAAGTAAATAAATACACATGGAATAAATCCACAAGAAACCGGAATGCTCTCAACTTCTGTCTGGTGCTTGCCTCTTTAGTAAAGTTGAACAAAGTTAACTGTCCTTCATTTACACCCCCAAAAAAACACTTTATTGGAGCCATATCGAACAAAGCGCTGACAGTAATCCCTGAAGCAGAGAGCAGAGTGCAGCGGTGTCTGAGCAGAGTGGAGGGAGGGGGCAGGCACAGCGCTGTGTACATGAGCTGGCATGCCCATATAAGAAAGTCCAGCATGTATTAACGTCACTGGAAAAGCACTGTTAAAAAAACACCGTAAAACACAGCATGCAGAGCCAACTGAGACAGCCTGCAGGGCTCACTTCCAAATGCATGAACCTCATTATGTGACGCTTTGGCATCTTTTAACACGAGTTGTACATTGTGGTGATACTTATAGGTCAGAAAAGCATAATAGATCTCCTTTAAGACAACAAAGGGATAAAAATGCCATTTTTCATATGTTTGCAGGCATTTTATTTTGAGTTAGTCCCAGATGCAGTGTGCTAAATACTTGACTGAAAGTAGCCCCCAACAAATGCACATTTTGTCCGTGTCTGATTAACTTTTGTTAAAAGGCTGATTTAGAGATTTCTATCACCTAAAACACATTAAAATATATATTACTGAATATTTTTTCATTATTAAGGTCTTTATGATGCATGAATGAGCTTGTGGCAAAGTGGCCTGGACATGAAAAGTTGAAAGAAAAAGGGATTGGACTAATGCTTATGTTTTAGTCTTTTTTATGAGTTCTGTTAACATTAAGAAAAATATGGAATATTACAGGACTTGTTATTTCCTCCACTAGCATGCGTGTAAATGCTTTTGGTCTTTCTGTTATGTTTCAGACCTGGATGAATGTTCCAATGGGACACACATGTGCAGCAACAATGCTGACTGTCATAACACCATGGGCTCGTATCGCTGCACGTGCAAGGACGGATTCTCTGGAGATGGATTCTACTGCTCAGGTCACACGCACACAACCAATACCTTTAACCACATTTTGGCATTTTAAAAGATGTGAATGCATTGTGTTTACTGTCTTTGTGTGATCACTGCCACAGACAGCGATGAGTGTGCAGAGAACGGCAACCTGTGTGAGAATGGCCACTGTTTGAACCTGCCTGGAGGCTTCCGCTGCGAATGCGACATGGGCTTCATTCCCACTGCTGACGGCAAAGCCTGCGAGGGTAAGGCAACACAACACTGCTATTTGTAACTATCCTGGCTCCAGACCCCTGAATTGGTTCCCATATCCGAAATTACATTGAGTGATCCAAAAAGGTCTGGTGTTACTCTTGTGAATGGGTTATTTGTTTTCCTGTTTAGATAAACAACTGATCCAAACAGATGCTGACTTTAAATGAAACACGTGAGATAGAATTTTGGAAATGGGAAATGCACAAAATGCTCACCACTGAGTGGTTTAAGTTGTGAGATCATTGCTAAACGCTGGACAACAACTGTGAATCAAGTTGCCCTCAAATCTGGTGAATGATTTGTTGTTTTTTGTATTTCAGCATCACATTTTGTAGTGAGAAAAAGTAGACAAAAAAACAAACAAAAACAAAACAAAACAAAAAAATATATGTGTATAAACTTATTTGAATGCTGATGTTAAGAAAAGGATGAATCATCATTTGGTCAGTGAAATGTTATTTTCCATAAGAGCATTAAAGTGGCAGAAAAAGGCTGAAGACAACCTCGCTATGCTAATATTTGCTAGTTAGCTCACATTATGTTGGATAATGTTTTTGCTACCAGTACAATTTTGATTCATAGACGGTAAAAATATTTTTATTTGGGTTTTGTTTCTTCATCTATTTTTACTCATGTCTCACAGCATCTTATTAAAAACACAAGCAAACTTATGGGAGCAGAGAAATAACGTCAGCTAAGTTAGCAGACATGATCTTGCAATATTTAGCCAGCTAACTAACCAAATTTCTATTTTTAACACTCAGAGAGAGGTTTAGTTGGCACATATTTGGACATTCTCTGGTGCCCTTTTTAGCTGAGTGGTTATACACAGTATACACGTAAATCTTGATATTTTCTACTAAGTGGGCTTAAAATTTAGATGGAAGTCAAAGTTGTCACAAGTGGTACTGTTCGATATTGAAAAATTTTAAAATTACAAAGTTTTTAACCCAATGCACAGTATCAGTATTATCCAATCCAGTCCACTTTATTTGTATAGCACATTTTAAAAAACAACAAGATTGTCAAAGTGCTGCAGAGATACAAATAAATAAATAATACATACAAAAACACAGTAATTTAAAAACAATACGAGACAAACAGACACACAACTCCCATGCTGGATTAAAAGCTAAGAAATAAAAATAGGTCTTACACAAGATTTAAAAGTTTCTAGTGTGGGCTTCAGCTGAAAAGGTGAGGCCACACTGGTTTTTAGCCTAGTTTTCGGGACAACAAGACACAGCTGATCAGTGGACCTGAGTGACCTTGAGCGAAGAAAAACATGTAAGAGGTCTGAGATGCATTGAGGGGCAAATACAAACAATAAAATCTGAAAATTAATTCTAAAACGGATGGGAAGCCGGTGGAGGAAGACCTGGTTAATGCCAGCATAGAGTGCATATTACAACAATATTGTAGACACTATTTGAGCTTTCACAAAATATTAACACGATGAAATTTTTAATAAGCAATCACAAGTAATGAGAATAATAAGACATAGTGTGTGAAGGCCGATGTAAGAACAGCTAGAACAAATTACATCACTATACTGTAATGTAGCCTTTAAAACTACAAATAGACAACACTTATGCCATATCACAACACAAAGATATTCAAAATCTAATCATATCACAAGTTGATGATGTATAGTAATATTAATATGTTGTCAAGCCTTGTTACATCTGTGGATTAATAGCCTCTGTGATTTGGTTCTATGATATCCAGATTTGCCTTTTCTTGGTATCCCATCAT
>JAQFJA010000001.1:29729520-29732020 GCA_029874485.1 Naso brachycentron
GGAATTTCTCTTTTTGACAAACGAGTGAGAAAGGAGTTTTGAGTGTCACAATTTGGCAGAAAGTAATAAAGGGTCACTGGCGTTGATCAGCTAACCTGGAAAAATCATTCTGTTTTGCTTGGACCACGACATAGTAAATCTGTCAGTTATTTAATTTGCGCCTATTGCTGTCTGCTGAAGTGATTTAAGGTTTTCTCTAACGATTTTAACCAGTGGTAATATTAAAAATAAATAATTTACAATATCTAATTATGCCACAAAGTAATCGGGCCTGGTAAGGTATGAGTTAGCTGCTCTGCCAGCGCAGAGGCTACGTGCTGCCTGCTCTTGTCATGCGATGAGTATGTGTTTGCTGTAATTGTTGTTGCTGGTAAAGATGAGACAGCTTTGTGCAACTTACTTAAATTGCCAACAGATGGTTTGAAACATTACAGGGAATGACTCACCCTTTTCAGCTCAAGGAAATGCTTGCTTCTATGACAAGAACAAAAACTTTTGCTTTTCGCTTTGTAATTCTGAGTAGCTGCAGTCATGTCCGGTCCACTGGGCTCTGTGGATAACTCTGAGATCTGATCAGAAAAATAAATTGCAGCAGAGAGCAACGGAAAAAGCCTTTATTCAGGCACCTTATCAACTAAGCATGTGACTTAAGTAACGTGTCACTATTAGCCAAACGTTGCCTACTTTCAGATTCTGAAAATCAACCTGACATGTGGTTTGTTTTGTTGTCTCATTTGTTGATGTGATTTGGTGCTTTGTCTGTGTTGCAGCTGAGTACAAGACGCTTTGTCCTGGAGGAGAGGGCTTCAGGCCGAACCCCATTACTGTCATCTTGGAAGGTCAGACAGCAACATGCTATCAGACACAAATAATACACACCCACCCACAATGCCGCTGAGTCTTTGTTTTCTCTCTCTGGCAGACATCAATGAGTGCCAGGAGCTGCCAGGCTTGTGCCAGGGAGGACAGTGCATCAACACCTTTGGCAGCTTCCAGTGCGAATGTCCAAGAGGCTTCGCCCTCAACACAGAAACCAGAGTCTGTGAAGGTACGAGACACACACAGACACAAGAACCCACAGGTGACCCATCCCTCTTTAGCTCTTGCCCTGGGACATTTCAGTGGGAAGGAAATTGAGTCCAGCCGTTGAGGGCTTTGTTAAGCGAGGACACATGACTGAGAGGAAAAAGCACTGAGTGCAAAAAGACAAAGAAATATTGGGCTGTTTTTGTCCTCATAGAAAACACTGCAGCTCATTGTAGCTCAAAAAGTCTGTGCTCTCGTTTTCGTCCGCTGCTAACGCAGCAAAGCTCAGTTGGGATGATGAGACAGCTGAACGCCTAACTGTGTCCAGAAGAGCCAGGCTCTGATGTGGTCAGCCCTTTCCTCAGGGAAGGACACTGAGTCCCCTGTAGACAGGCCAGGGATGATAGAGGGAGGGAGAGATGGAGGAATCAAAGATGGGGGAGATACATGAGAATTGTGTTTAGAAAAGAGAAACAGAGAACAGACAGGAGAGGACAGGGTTAAGGGTTAGAAAATGACATGTGGCTGGCGGCATTTTAATTAGCATGTGTTTGTTGGCCACGAGAACAAAAGCAAAAACAGGTGTCTGCTCTGTTAAGTCCAGGACTGCACATTCACTCTCTAGTCTCTAGTCAGTCAGCAGCTCAGCTGGTAGCCGGGCTGGAAGAAACTAACGCCGTGTCTGGCAGTAAAAAAAATTTATTATAGAAAGACATTTCGGACCTGATCGATACGTTATGTTTACGTAGATTAAGATGATGGTGGTGGTAATTGCGCTCATATGCAGAGACTCAGTGTAGAAATATGCTCAGAGGAAGAACAGGACAGCAAGTCGATATTAAATTTGTAACTCAGGTGAAAGCTGCATGGTCCCTGAATTTAATGGCTAAATTCATCCAAATCGTGAAATATTTTTTAATTTCTTTCATATCCTCATTAGTCACTGCCTCAGCAGCGACTATTCTTCCCGGGGTCAAACAGTAAGGCTCCCTTGAACATTCATCCATCATTTCTTGGTCTAGGAAGGGCCTTTCATAATATATTGGATATCCTAGGCGCCACAGGGTCAAGAAATTGAGTCCATATATGATAAAATATGTTAATTTCACCTCTAGACCAGTGTGTCATATATTCCATGGGTAAGAGGTCAAATATGACCTTATGCCAGTGTGAGACTGTTCACGGTTTATGAGATCCATTTTCAACAACATGCTTTACGTGCAGCATGTTTCAACATATTTAGCAATTTTCGTCTATATTTCGCCTTGATTTGCGGGTGTGGCCTTCCAAACAGAAGACATACAGAATCCAAATCCAGTTTCATATTGAAAACCAAACTGTATTTTGAATCAACTATTACCCAGAAATCCTGAACATGTATACAGCTCCATACAGTGAGCACAAAACTACCAACCTCCTTACTGCACTTCATACACATAGTTGACTTCTTCAGGTCCATATTATTTCTGAATTG
>JAQFJA010000001.1:29734520-29739678 GCA_029874485.1 Naso brachycentron
GAATCATGCGGCAGGATTAGAGAAAAGATTAAAGCAGGCAGTCAAAAAACTGCTGTCTTCCTCGAGGATGAAGCTGCCTTACCTCAATCTTCTTGAGGCACTTGCTGTCGTGCCTCCTTGACGTAGTTTGTATCCAACCCAGTCATATGAATCTCTTTGAACTTCACACAGTCACAGTATATGGCAAAGATAAACACCAGCGGCAGAATAATGTCAGAGAAATTCTTCATGGTGGGCTCATTATTAAGGAAGAGCTTTTGCTTCCAGCTTTTCATGCGACTCCGCACAACAAAACATGCTCAGACTCCAGTGAGAGGAAACTGAAACTGTGGCTGGAGAGAATGATGACCTAACATCTGCAATTCATAATAGAGTGATTTTAAAAAATAAGCACTGCTGCAAGGCATAATGTGAAGTAATTAAAAATTGTTTTATTTTTTTATAACTTTAATAGTTTGTTGTTATTCTAGTGTCATGCAACATTGTTATAATGTCATCATGAATTAGAGTGCATGCAAATGCACGCTATATTAATGATTGTTTGTGGCTGGAAACAAATATCAAAAAAGTCATGAAAATGAAACTCAGTGAAATGAAATTAAAACAGTTTTAATTACATGGGTCTCAGTAAATGTGGCGTGAGGATCTCCCCACATTTTAGTCTTGCACGGTCGCCGCAGTATGTACGGTACACATGCAACTTCAAGCTTGACGTGTTTCCTGTTTGACTGATTAATCAATGAAAGAAATAGGTTTTGACATTTACTGTAAATAATTGAAGTTTTCAGAAAGATTTTAAACATGTTTAATGTTTTAAAATTGGGCCAAAGACTGATGACTGTGTAAAGATTTAATGTTTGTCCAGTCAGGAATAGTTTGGTTTACACAGAAGTCTGATTAAAGGAGAAAACTGTTAATCGTCTATTCTCCAGCTGGCTTTAGATGATATTAGCCTTGCCAGATAACAGTGGGAAAAGAAAATTATGCACTGGCAATGCAAGGCTGTTAAAATGTATGCACAAAATTTACAGAGAAAAGGAAAAAAAAGAGCAATTTTTGATATGAAAGTACATTAAAAAGTCAATTTTTACATATTTGATAAACAAAAATAGACAACAGAACAAGATAACAACTTATTATACAAGTTTTTGAAACCAAAAAATGAACTGAATTAAGCTGTTAAGGATTTTTAATCACTTTAAAGCCTCTACTTACCACACCAGATCAAACTGCCTCGTTCAGTTATGACAGCTGCTTTAGACATTTGACTTAACTACTGTCAAATGTTTTGCTTCTTTTAAAGGGAAAATCCTCCACTTTTCATGTGGATGTCCGATCAATGTTGATGGTAATTGTAGTCAAATGAAGCAATAAATTCCTCAGTTTTGCTATATTGACATAGACAGCTGAGTTTCCTGCTCACACAGCCATTTTTACAGTGCCTACATGTACCAGGATGCATTGCATCACAAAAAAACAATACTTGCCGTGTCTCCAAAGTTGTCACATCAGAACATTCCTCTTACTTAATATTGTGTAGATTTCAATAACAAGGGGTTTTTGGCCCATCAAAGCCAGAAAATCCTCTCCAAACAAACATGGCGCTGGCTCACTTGGAGTGCGAGGGGAAAGGCGAGGGATAAACAATTTGTAGTTCTTTCTGGAACCAGTGACGTCACTGGTTCCAGAAAGAACAAGAGATTTTAAAGCTGCGTCCCAGAGACACAGAGAACATTGAAAAAAATATAATTGGGTTTCACAATATATCCCTAATTGGGATAGATAGAGATGAGGTGTTTTCCTTTAATGAGACTTTATATTTCACTATTTTGCGTTTTTTTTGCAATGTGACAATTGTTTTTCCCCTTTTCAGACCGCAATGAATGCATTGAGAATCCAGGTGTCTGCAATCCTGGTCAGTGCATCGACACTCTGGGGAGCTTCCGCTGCATCTGCCCCAATGGCTTCAAAACAACGCGGGATCAGTCGATGTGTGTCGGTAAGCTGCCTTTGGTTGATCGGGTTTTGCTCATACATGCTAGTGGCGTGTGGTTTAAGTAGTGAGTCCTGTCTGAAGTAAAACTGTGATAATGCTCTCTGCTTTAGACGTGGACGAGTGTGAGAGACAACCATGTGGCAACGGGACCTGTAAGAACACAGTAGGCTCCTACAACTGTCTGTGCTACCCCGGCTTTCAGAACTCACACAACAGCGACTGCATAGGTGCGTGTAGCTGTGACTGAATGTGAGTTAGTGAAAGAGAAAAGGTAAGAGAGCTTTAGCCTTTGTTTGACACATTGTGGTGTTTGTGTGTTGATCAGATATCGATGAGTGTTCGACGCAGAGGGGCCTGTGTCGAAACGGGCAGTGTGTGAACACGGTGGGCACCTTCTATTGTGTGTGTAATGATGGTTATGAGCTCACCTTAGATGGCAGGTTGTGTGCAGGTAAGACGCTGTTTCCTTGTTCCCTTTTTGTACCTGATCTGAACATAATGTGTTCCTTTTAACAATATATAAGTTGTATTTTCCTTTTTCCTCAGATATTAATGAATGTGCAGTGAATCCAGGCACCTGTGGTGCAGGAACTTGTCTGAATATGGATGGCACGTACAGATGTATCTGCCCACCTGGCTACTATCTCCATGAGGAAACCTGTGAAGGTACAGCAGCCTAAAGCTAGTCCATTCTGCGTCATGGTCAATAAACAAAAATGAGAACAAAACAAATAAAAACAGGAATTTCTGAGGTCATAAAAATCTGCATGCAGGGATGAATCTCACCTCAGGCAGTGCAGAGAACAGCTGCTCACAAGCAAAATGCTCTCACACACACACAGGAAACATATATGTACAAATCCCTGTTTAAAACAAGCTCTGCTGCGATGCACAAGAAAATAAATATTTTTTCGCCTCCAACTACTCCTCAATCGCCTTGCCACTACAAATCGCCCCTCTTCTCCCTTTCACACATGGGAGTGGGCCCAAGCCAGAACACTCAGAGTGTTTATACAGTGGGGCTGATGAAGAGATATTCGGCAGACCTCAACACATTCCTGCTTTGTGCTCTGTTCCTGGAAGCAGGGTGGAATGGCGCTTAATACTTCGCATCAGTAACAGCAGCAGCTGGTCATCGTGGTGACCGTACATGTGACATGGAGGCTGTTCAAGACAATATGCTCATTTCCAGCTGTCCATTAGTGAGATTACATTTTGTTAAACCACTTTGGATAGACCACGACTTACTGGTGTGACTTCATCCTTGCAGCTATGGAAGAAGTAAAATGAAAAAAATTATGTCACTAAAGCACGACAGGGTGAAATTGTGATGGTACAAAGTAGGGCCTGACTGATATGGGATTATTGGGGCAGATGCTGATACCACAATTAGTGGGCAAGAAAATTAAGAATTCGATGTTTCTGCAGATATTATACATGATATACTGAATGTGGTTATCAAATACTTGTGACAAAAATATAAATTGGAATATCTTACATTTAACAAACTTTACTCCAAACATCAGTGCACTAAACTGTAAGGGCTTTACTTACTAGTTATTAAATAACTGACCCCCCTTTGCTGAACAAACTATGTAATTTCACCATTTTAAAGGGATATTCCCAAATTTTTGACAAAAAGCCTCATTTTTGACTTCTCCAGTCCTACTGCTGTTGCTAGAGACCATTTTCAGCTAATTTGTTGCAGTACGCAATTTGTATGGCTCGTCGTTTAGCTACGAATGCTAATGCTAATGCAACGCAATAGGACCAATATCATTCTCTACCAAAATCTGATTAAACACTCCACAGTGCACCCAAAGCTAGTGTAATATGACGAGTGTACTGAGTCGAATTCGTGTGTGTGTGAGATAATTTAAGAAGTGAAAAAACTACTGAATTTCTTTAATTTGTGCCTTTGTTTAGGATTAGTAGCAACAGGAAGCTGCCAAGTTATTTACTTGCTGCTGCTACTAAGCCACAAACTATACAAATTCAGCCTGTTCTCGGCTTTTAAAATTATTCTAACACTAAAATTAACTTCAACAGACTGTTGCCAGATTACACTTGCTTTGGGTGCACTATTAAGTGTTTAATCAGAGTTCGGTAGTGGCTACTGTAGGTCAATGACTCATGCTAGCATTAGCATTAGCATTCGTGGCTAAATGGCGAGCCATCCCAACTCCTGCATCAAATGAACTGTAAATGGTCTCCATCAATAGAAATTGGACTGGAGAAGTTGAAAATGATCCTCTGTCAAAAATTTAGGAATATCCCTTTAAATCACTAGTCTAAGCATATTATTCTGACCTTAGAAGCAGTTTTACTATCAGCAAAAATCTGAGAACATATATGGCAAAGTGATACATCTGCAATCATCCAATATCAGCTGATAATATCAGTAAACCCATAAATTGGTCGTGCGGAGTATGAGGTACAAATGGATGTTAATGGAGTTGATTTATAAATTAGTGGAGGTTTTAATGCAGTTTTTCTTTTTTGTGTCAGATATTGACGAGTGCTCCCAGTCACCTGAGATGTGTACATTTGGAACCTGCTCCAACACGGAGGGAAGCTTCATCTGCTTGTGTCCCGAAGGCTTCCAGATCTCTGACTCCGGACGCAGATGTTTAGGTAACTGTGTGCGTGTGTGCGTGTGTGGGTGTGAGAAACAGGGAAAAAGAGGCTATTAAACGATTTTACGAATCAAGTTTTAAGTGCAAAGTGTAAATACCACTGTATTTAACATCTGTATAGTCTGTGGATGACTCAGCAGAGTTGATGGTGTTCGACTTTTCCTGCTTTTTCATGATAGCACACTGTGTTCCAGCTGGTTCTGCTGCTGCTGCCTCTACAAGGCCAAGGGTGGCTCTTAACAGATCACTTTTCCATTTCCTCACTTGAGTGTGTGAGTTTGTGTGTGCGTGTGTGTTGATTTACATATGTGTGTTTTTGGGTTGGGTGGGGGCGCGCTGAGTCCTCTGTTAGGGAGTTCCCCCTCCAAACACTGAAGTAATGACATCATCAGTACAGTGAAGCAGTGTACAGTTTGTATTTCACTTTTCTCTCCAGTGTCAGGGCTGTGAATAAACAGGAGGAGCTGGGTGGAGAGTGAGCAACACAGGCTGTAAAAGAGATTCCTTGACATGGACAAACCCTGTC
>JAQFJA010000001.1:29747120-29758440 GCA_029874485.1 Naso brachycentron
CACGCACACATACACAAATCCTAGTGATTAACATTTGTGACAGTTTCACAACCTGCTGAAAACTGGATTGGAGGGTCTGACCATGCAGTCGGTGCTATCAGATTGCACTACGAGAAATACCGGTAAAAAATCCAGCATTTTGCATGTTTTGATATTAATCAGTTATTTTGCATAATTCAGCAGTTTCTTTCTAGATAACGAAAACAACAACATTAATTCCCTGATAATGTAATGTAATTTACAAAGTCAAGCATTAGGTTCAGCCTCCTTTTAACACCCCAATTATTTATGTACATTCCATTTTCTTAGAGTGTGTGTGTGCATTAAGTCTGTGGCAAATGATCTGTCAGTAGATTTGAGAATTTCATCTATTTGGTGACTTTGTGTCATGCAGGGAAAGAGAGAGGCTGCTGACACAAATCATGCATGGAGTTGGTGGCACGCGAAGGTTTGCCTGCAGAAAGGTACTGTGCTTGCACACACACACACACACACACACACACAGACACAGACAGATTGCACTGCAATCTTACGCATATATATATATGTTTATAGTGCCTGAGTCGGCCTCCTTTTTGCACACACAGTCAACACACACAGGACAGGACTTAACATAACAAAGTGACAACAGTGCTCAATACTGAAAAGGCAAAAGACCAAAGAAAAAGAATATACTATGAGTCAGTAAAAACATGGTAAATAAAAACAAGATAAAATTAAGACTATATCACCAATCAATAAAAACAAAGTAGTTAGAAACCAGATAAAAATGAAATGTGCCATCAGTAAAAACAAGATAAAAGTAAAAATAAGATTTAAAAGTGCAAAGATCAATAAATAGTCAATAAATAATACTGAATTTTGCTATCAGCTGACTACTGCCGATGATGGCTCAGCTTGACTTTGTGTCCTGCCTGAACTACTGCTATGCTCAGTGTTTAACATAAAACTCTAAGCTGTGTAACAAATATTTGATCTTGACACTGTCCATGTGTGTGTCTGTGTTAGATTTGAATGAGTGTACAGCCAAACCAGGTATCTGTAGGAATGGACGTTGTGAGAACACCATTGGAAGCTACCGCTGCAGATGTGACCAAGGATTTGTCCCTAACCCAACGCAGACTGAATGCATCGGTATGTACAGAGTGTTTTTCATGCTGTGCTCTGACACTTAAATATTGACTTCAATGTTTTTTTTCAGCAGAACATGTCATTTGAAATTGAGTAAAGGATATGAGGCCCCAGCGAGATTTGAACTCGCGACCCCTGGTTTACAAGACCAGTGCTCTAACCCCTGAGCTATGGAGCCCATATATGTATGGAGCAAAAGAATGTCTTTTATATCTTTACATCTCCCATACTACTTGGTTGAAAATCTTTGACAGTATTAACAATTGTTTGTTTAGTAGGTTTTTTTTTCTAGGAAAATAAAAATGATAGTTTTTTGAGCCTTTATATTTAAATAGATGCTAATAAATCTTCACAAACAAGGGAAGAATGTAATTTTTCATCTCAATGTGAATGCAACCACTGTCTCCTTGAAAACCATGTGTCTCTCACTGTCAAGATAGGGGCAAGGAAATCCTTCCAAAGCCTTCCTCCCTAATCTAAATATACACTTCTGGATAGACATGATTTGCTGAAGTCAGTGAGAAAAACTCAAGGGAGATTTTTGTAAACTCTGTGGTTTTACAGCTATCTTACTCCTCACTGACAGCAGTGATAGAGCACTGTGGGTTATCTATTTATGTCTGGTTCTCTGAGGCCAGGTCCTGTCTGGGTGGTTTGGCCTGTTTTCCTTTTTTTTTGTCTGCCCGTCTTTTTGTCTCGCTCTCACACTTCTTTCTATGTCTGTCCCACCCTCCAGATAACCGCGAAGGCTTCTGCTTTACTGAAGTTCTGACCACTCTGTGTCAGATGACTTCCAGTAACCGGAACTTGGTGACCAAGTCAGAGTGTTGCTGTGATGGCGGCAGAGGCTGGGGCACTAACTGCGAGCTCTGCCCGCTGCCCGGGACCACTCAGTACAAGAGGATGTGTCCTCTAGGACCTGGATACACCACTGATGGCAGAGGTATCTGGCTGATAAAGAATTAAAATACACATTATTGTAAAAAATTTAGACTTAATGAGCAATCAACAGCAAATTTTCTACAGTTAGTAAGTATATTTTTCTTTGAAAAGTTTTGTTTCTCTATGATTGACGCTATCGTGAGGTGGAGGTTCAGAAATAAATCTAAAGCCCCTTTCACACATTCACCGCCACCCATAAGTTCTGCAGACATTACGCGAGTGAATGCAAATGTCCGAATCATTTGGCCCAGACTTCACCCTGCCAGCTCCCTAGTCATAAGTCTGTTAGGCGTGATTTAGCCCACGTGTGATCAAAGCAGGTCATTGTCCGAGGAAGTCACAGCAAGCGAGTGGGCGTGTTGATGTTCTCACGCTGCAGCCGGACACAGACCCAATATGCTGCAGCTTTTTTTCTCTTGTGGGATTTGCTGCTTTACTCTCTATCTTGCTTCCCCATATACCACTTTCCACTCTTCTGTTGTTAGTATGTCTTTATACGTTGACTTGGTATGACATCAACATGAACAGGACCTGGTTTTGTGCAAAAAGTGTTAAAAGGCAACGCCAGGACCTGTTTCTGTGGACATATTTAAAGCTCATATGTGAAAACAGCCGTAGTTTTTGAAAATGGCCATTCTGATAGTTTTGCATGATTAAGACGCAAGTACCTAATGAGTATGTTACATTTTTAGTTATGAGACAAATTTCCAAGAACCTGTAGGGTAATCACTGGCTTCTATTAAGTTGAGTAACCTGTTGAGGAAAGCTGGATTTGTTTAAGAAAAACAAAACAAAACAAAACAAAAAACTTTCCTGTTCTTTATGGAGGCTATAGCTTTGAAGATTAAAATCTTACCTGCGTAACACCATTGCGTTTACTGGCATCTTGTGTAACAGTAAAACCCTAACAGGGATCATCATACTGCATAACAAGTACTTTTAAAGGACTTTTTATGTACTTTATCATCGTGTAATTCAAGGGATATTCCTAAATTTTTGTCATAGGGCCTCATTTTCGACTTCTCCAGTTCTGTTCCTATTGATAGAGACTGTTTTCAGCTCAATGCATGCAGTACAGAGTTTAGACAGCTTGCTGCTATTACTAATGCTAACAAAAGTCAACAGTAGCTGCTACCAAGCTCCAATTAAAGTTCCACAGTGCACTCAAAGCAAGTCAAATATGACGACAGTCTATTGAGGGAAATTTGAGTGTTAGGAGAATAATTGTAGAAGTCAAACTCAATTTCTTTAATTTGAGGCTCTATATAAGATTAGAAGCAACAGGAAGCTGCTGAACTCCTTACTTCCTGTTGCTGCTAAGCCACAAATGAAATTCAGCCTGTTTTTGGCTTCTAAAATTATTCTACAACCTTTTAAATTCATATAAATAGATTGTCATCATGCTTTGGGTGCACTCTGGAGTGTTTAATTAGAGTTTGGTAGTGGCTACTGTTACTGGATCCAATGACTCATGCTAGCATTAGCTTTGACCAGTGAACGGCGAACTGTCCCAAATCCATACTGAGTCAAATAAGCTGAAAATGGTCTCCATCAGTACAAAAAGGACTGGAGAAATCGAAAATGAGGCCCTATGTAAAAAATTCTGAAATATGCCTTTAAAACGGTTCTGTATCTGGTCTTCTGTCACTGCCCAGGAGCCAATGAGCAAACACTGAGGTTTCAGATGCTACAGAATGTTTGCATTAAAACATTTATCCCTGCTCAAAATTCCATTAACGTTGTTAGGTACCTAAACTAAAAACACAACAGTGAATGACTGTCATAGATTATCTCACTGCAAATTAATACTCTGTGTGCACTGAAATGACTGGACAATATCCAGATGAAAAGTTTCAATTGTTCTGTTTTAATTTGTCAGCAGTGACTTCTTCATACGAAACCACTAAAATAATTATGAAGTGGCGGGTGTCAAACTAACAGATTGTTATTGGCTGATTTAATCACTTGCAAACCATCAACTTTTACTCTGCCAGTAAAAATAACTACATTTATACTTGACACAACACTGATGCATAACTAAATGCTCAGAGCAATGTTTCCCTAAGGTAGTGCAGAATTGGGGCACACAGCTGTTATTCACTATTAAAATGTGTTCTTGGCAGATTATTCTCTGAAGGGAACAGAAATTTAGTGCAAACACTGTTAGTCCCACTCAGGCAACTGACTAGAAATTAAATTGTGATTTATTTGGAGCTGACTTTTCTTGTTTCTGTCCAGATATCGATGAATGTCGTGTGATGGGAAATTTGTGCAAGAATGGTCAGTGTATCAATGCTTTGGGCTCCTATAGCTGCACCTGCAAACCTGGCTACACGACTGACATCAGCGGCACACAGTGTGTGGGTAAGTCTTCGTTTCACCTCCAGCACTTAACTTTATGGACTCTTTACCGACCGTGCCTACCTCCCATTCTCATTCCTGCTGTCTAGTAAAGAGCAGAAACTGCGTGGGTGGACTGCCCACACACTCCTCTGAAAAATGCAGCCCAAGTCTGTCTGTCTCATCATCTCCCCTTTTGGAATTCCTGGCTACAGGATTAAAACTCTCTGTATCTCTCTCTCTTTCTCTCTTACCCTCTCCCTCTTTCCTTCTAGATGTGGATGAGTGCATACAGGCACCAAAGCCTTGTAACTTCATCTGTAAGAACACAGAGGGGGGCTACCTCTGTTCCTGCCCGCGGGGATACATCCTCCAGGAAGATGGGAAGAGCTGTAGAGGTGACATGAAAACACACAGCAAACTGAACCTGTAAATATCCAAGAGTGGCTTACTTCAGGACCGAACCCGTTCGTGTTTGACTTGTCGCCATTAGCAGAGATCGGCCCTGTCTACTACAAATGTTAAAGTGTGACCATGCTTATACTTAAGCAGATGTCAGATTGCATTTTTAAACCCCATTCACTGCCATTCATGTTGAAACAGAGTATAGAAACACTATAGGACACATGAAAGTTGCAAGGTATAGGAAATTCACCCTTCTAAATCACTATCTAAATCTAAATCACTAAACAAGACAGAGAGGGCATCCAGGAGCCGTTGAGACCAGAGTAATTACGCCTAGAAAAATAGTTCCTTACAAGTGCTGCCTTCTTAGCTTGAATATTAGAGTGAAGAAGGATTTTGACACAGAGAACTTTACTTTCTGTAATGTATTGAATATGGACAAACTGTAAACAAACACTGTATCTCATAGATAAAGCTACTTTTGAAAAAATGGGTGTTTATGTAACTGATGTGGCCATCAGTTGAGTTCAGCAGCAGCACTCTTGGATAGAGGGCAGCACTCTCATAGCGACCAGCATCAGGTACTGCACTCCGAGGCGAATATTCCTGAGGGGACGACAACATTTAAACTGGCTTAGTTTTCAGGATAAAGAGAAAGTTGAGCATGAGGTACTTATGCATAGTCAGACTATGACCTTCTGCAGATGGAGCAGCTGAAGTCAGTATGGTACTGTTGCAGATGGGGTCAGCAGAAAAATGTTTTTTAGACACATATAAATTCTTACCTAAAAAATCAATATCCATTCAATTGTTTGCTAATTCTAGGATTTTTTCACTGCTTTAGTTGGTTGCAAGCCAGCCGTTTTTTTTTGGCGCTACATTTTTTCAGCCGTAGTTCTTCGTGTGTTACTGTGCTCACTCCCGTAGTAAGTGTAATAAACGACTGGCTGGCAGCAAACTAAAGCTGTGAAAAAAATTCTAAAATTAGCGAACAATTGAACTGATGCTGATTTCATCAGAACCTCATACAACCCCACTTCAAAAATACTCAACTATCCCTTTAAAGCCGCTGTAGTTCTGAGCCCGTGCCAGTGTTGTGCACCGGTCTGAGTTTGATACTCTCTGCAGACTTGTGTGCCCACACATACACGTGTTTGTCATGAATGTGCACTCTGCATCCTTTCAGTGACACAGTGCATCTGCTAGTGTCTCTATTTATCAAGCATGTTTGTGTGTCTAAACAAATGTGCACATGGTCTAGACTTTTTAGGGCCTCTTTCATCTTTATTTACCATAGCTTTGGTTTTCCCCCCTTCCGCAGTCCCCCTCCGTGTTTCCAGTGTCTCGTTCATTCGCGGTTCATTTGTAGGTCAGTGACTGTAGAAGGACTGGAATTTGACTCAGAAATAAGCGGCACCCCCATACAGCTGCACATGCAGTGATCTGACATGGCTCCAACTACAGGATCTTAAAAAACTCCCTATTAAAACTTCCAAGCAGTTTTACCTTTTCCTTTAAAACTGTAGCCGATTTTATGTTGAACAACGTCTCCTCTTTTCCAGATCTGGACGAGTGTTCGACCAAACAGCATAACTGTCAGTTCTTATGCGTCAACACCATCGGGGGGTTTACCTGCAAATGTCCTCCTGGCTTCACCCAGCATCACACCGCCTGCATTGGTAAATAAACACATGCTACAGACAAATTCAGACTGCTGTCCCAAATCTCTAACAGGTCTTTCAGTAGTATCTTCCAGCCCCTGAAGCTTCTTCTTGTCATTCAGCGTTAATGGACTCTGCTGGTATCACACTGATCTTATTAGGCTGGACCAGTTTGAAGTCATGGCAGCTTAGCGATGCTTTGTTATGGAACTTTGCAGCGGATTGCCATGACAACCACAAGCTTTTTTTTTCCAGACCATAAAGCAGCTCCAATGACTTCACATCAAGTCAGACACGGAAACCCTCAGTTTCTGACTGTAGGAATGACCTTCGGGCAAATGACTTACTGTAGGTTTAAATGTGCTGACCATGAGTGTGACATAAAACACTACAGCTACTGCTGCTGATGTGCTGGAGTGACGGATGCTGAACTTGTTTTAGGCACATCTGCTCAGTGGCCACAAACATTGTTATTGGACTGAACACTTTTCCAGACAATTTGCAAATAGTGTAAGTCAGACCTTGTCTTTCCCTCCAGTAGAGTGGGGAAGTAATGAGTGTGGGGGTCAGTTAGCATTTTAGCACTTTGGGTTCCCTCGACTCAAAATCTGTGTTTTTTGAATGGATTTTCAGTTTAATGCCTGAAATGAGGTCTGTGCTTATTACAGGCTAAAGACATTTAGAGGTTTATTCTGTGACATAAAATACTCCAGTATAAACCCGATTTTTCAACTTTTAGGGTTTTATACATCTAAAAAAGCGGTTGCTAACAAGTGGCTCAATGAGACTATAGTGTTTGTAGGGGATGTTAGATGTCATCAGGTTAAAAATAAATAAAATATATAATATTTTTGAAAAAGGATGTCAGACTAGCAGTAGACACATCCATGATCACTAGCTAGATCAGATAACGCTAAGAGGAGAGAGTTTAGTAGATATGTAAGTGCGCTAAATCAAATCAGAAGTTTAACGCGTCAGGATGAAGCGAAGAAGAAATCCTGCAACCACAATGTAGTTCATTTATAGTAGGAGTCTAACAATATAATACAGTGTGTATCACGATATATGGTTGGTGATATGATACAGGAACAAACATTCAGTTCAAGGCCTCGGTTCAATCTGTGTGGAGCCCAAACGCAGATTGAAAATCTCTGGTTCTCCTGGTGCTTCTCTGCCGTGACGCTGCTGACACGATACACATGAGCAGAACGTCAGAGAATGAACTGGAGTAACGTTTTCAACTATTTACCACTATGACTGCGAAAAATACATCCACATAACAACGTTTCACGTGCTAAATACAAGGCGCTAATTCTTATTATCGATACAATCGATTTTTGCTTTGAAAAACAATTTTAAGATTCATACAAGTCACACAAGAAGGATGACTTGCCGTTTAACTATCAATGTAGTTGGATCGTTGGAAAATAAATCTATATATGGATACACTGATGTATCATTTAACCCCTAGTGTATGGCCTATACAATAGCATTTTGCCTCTGCCAATTTAATTTATGCTTCAAAAAAACAAACATGGTGTTCATCTGTGAAGATTATCACACTGAACAAATGCGTATCATATGTAAGTATCATAAACTTGTTTTGTCACATTTATTCACTTACTTTCAGCAATTATCTAAAATCCCATTCAAAAATTTCATAAGCTTTTTGTTGAGGGAACCAGTGCGATAATAACTTCCAGGTTGGCTACAAAAATACATCATCTCTTCATTGCTCCATACAACTGCTCCTCTAAGCTGCAGCTGTAAAGATGTACCTGTCCATTTCCAGTGTAATGATGTTTGTCACACTGACAGACACTGATCGTTCCTCTTAAGCCTTTGCCAGGTCGTAATTCTCTCTTTGCTTTTGGGCACTATGTCCCACATGTTGCTCATTCAGAAAACAAAGATGTAAAGCTGGGAACACATTAGAGGACTTTTAAAATGTTAACCGACTGTGAAAAGAACCAGCATCGCACATTAAACAACCAACATTTGGAGATCATGGCCTGCTCTGCTTTGATCTTAGTTGCCAAATAGCTTAAACTACATGATTGTGTTCAGATTTGCAGATTCCAGACACAACAGTCCAACATGTGTGTGATGTCTGACAAAATAAGCTCGACTCAAGACTCATTTCATTACCTTTTTTTCTGGAAAGGGCTTGTAAATGGATGTTGACTCATCAAACACATGACTCATTGAGTATTTGACACAGTGAAGCATTTGTTTTTACCTCTACTGGTCTGAGATTGAATCAGTAGGTGAGAGATATTAGATCCTTTCTACCAGCAGACCACAATGACCTGCCCTTTTTATTCCAAAACCAAAATCATCAAGTTTTAAAATGACTCCGCAGATCCAAATCAGAGTAAAATCTGCCTTCATATCATGTTTTCTGTTTTTGAACCTTCCCCCTCTCTGTGTAGACAACAATGAATGTGCATCAGACCCCAATCTGTGCGGCACCAATGGCGTCTGCCAGAATACTCCAGGAAGCTTCAACTGTGACTGCCAGCGCGGCTTCTCATTAGATCCCAGTGCACAAACCTGCGAAGGTCAGAAAACAATCGATACCAACGTCAGGATCATGTGATTCCTCACAGAAAACAGTAAAAAAAACAACAGTAGTTTTGTTCCATGTTTGTCTGACAGATATGGACGAGTGTGATGGTAACCACAGGTGTCAGCACGGCTGTCAGAACTTAGTGGGTGGATACAGGTGCAGCTGTCCGCAAGGCTACCTGCAGCACTACCAGTGGAACCAGTGTGTGGGTGAGTAATCCCGCTGCTCT
This sequence comes from Naso brachycentron, assembly GCA_029874485.1. Classification (NCBI taxonomy): domain Eukaryota; kingdom Metazoa; phylum Chordata; class Actinopteri; order Acanthuriformes; family Acanthuridae; genus Naso; species Naso brachycentron. The sequence goes on from JAQFJA010000001.1 coordinate 29,756,398, forward strand.
TTTTATCGGCAAATATAAAAATTCCTTCCTTTTGGGACATCCTGATGACTCAGTTGCCAAAGTATGTACCATGCAGCTTTGATGTTCCCGGCGAGAGGTCTGTCTGGAGCCTTTTTAAAACAAGTTATCCATCCTCCTACTATTTTCCTGCCAGTCCTACAATATAAATATGTCCAAAATGTTTTTCCTTTCCTCTGGAAGTTCAACCCTTCCCACACTAGAGTAAGGTCATGAGCAAAGGAAATGTTGTGTTAAAACCTATTTTAAACCCTAAAAAGGATCCACACTTAGTTTATCATTTATGCACACTCAATAAAAGGAGACAAACAACACAAACTATAAGGGAAGTATCTCATTCTAAAGGAACAAAGTGACATATTTAAGTAGGCACAAAAGCCAAATGAAAAAAAGGAGGATGGTGCAACACAAAAACGTTTAGTATATAAAATAGAAATAGCTCGGGCATGGACAAAGTAAATGTGTGGTACAGTGTGTGTTTGTGTGTGTATATACCCCAAAATAACAGCTTTTGTTATTTAAACCTTTTTTTTAATCTCTCCACATATTTACAACATTCAGAATTTCCCAGTATTGTTTGTGCCCTTTAGCTCAAGTGGCCTCTTGTTTGTTTACTTCTCATCAACTTCCTGTGACCCAGATGAGAACGAGTGCCTCAACAGCCAGATCTGCGGAGGAGCGTCGTGCCACAACACCCTGGGGAGCTTCCGGTGCCTCTGCCCCACTGGCTTCAGCTATGAACAGGGCGGCGGAGGCTGTTCGGACATCAACGAGTGCTCCACCAGCCAGAACCCCTGCAAGTTTGGCTGCTCAAACACGGACGGTGGTTACCTGTGTGGATGTCCACCTGGATACTACCGCGCAGGGCAAGGGTATGTGACTGAATGACTGCGTGTGAGAGCCGTCTTTAGGGGTTTCTAGTTGACTGATGGCTTTGTCTTGGTTTTAGGCACTGTGTCACAGGTCTGGGCTTTACTAGTGCTGGCTCCAGTGCTGGTCAGGGAGGTGAGGAGGAGGATAATTCTCTGTCTCCTGAGGCCTGTTATGAATGTAAGATCAACGGCTATCCCAAGAAGGGACGCAAACGTCGCAGCACCAACACGACACAGGAGGATCCTCTGGATGACATGCAGGTAACCTGTCTGTCTGCCTGTCTGTCTGCTGTCTGTCTGTATCCAAGGTCATTTCCTCTGTAATTTTTAGCGTAACTTGGTGGTTTTAGCAACCTGATGGGACTTAGCATTCATCAATGAAAATTTCAAACAGGGTAGATGTTTTATAAGCAGACTGCAGTGATTTTTTGACTGAATATGTGTATTTTTTACTACCTTATGGCTAACAAAATAAATAAAGGCCACAACATTTTATTGGTAGTGGTATTCCATGCTTTGTGGAGAAGGCCTTTACCCCGTAAGACATTTAGACTTTAAGTATATTTTTAAGGTAAGACCAAGTTTAAAGATCCTGTGAAATGGATGTCAGAGTGTGATTTAGTTCCACATATTGATGTGTTTCTGGCAAAAACAGGCCTCTAGGCAGGAACTTGTCGTGGATATTGACTGACATTCACAGTAGCCAGTAGGGTTGAATTTGGGCTACACCCGCCCTCCATCACGGCTGACCTTCGAACAATAAACATGGCCAACTAAACAACACAGAACAGTACAACACGACTTAATATACACCACTGGATGATGTTATGAACACAAACACATTAGGTTTTTCTTAAGTTTTTTTGCAGAGCTCTGTGTATTAACTGACTCTGGATGATTTTATGAACACAGACACAACTGGTACAGTGCAGAAATGATAATCATATGATAGAAAATGGCAAGACCCCCTTCTTACTGATGCTACCAGCTAAAGCTAACATCCCAACTGTGGCTGTGTGTCTTGTATTACTGTCAGTGGTCTTGATACACAGAACAGACCTCTGGTTTATTTTATGACCCCAGACACTATGTCGTTAAGTTTTCCAACCTGTCTAGGACCTCCACTACTGATGCAGCTCAGCAAACATGGTTA
>JAQFJA010000001.1:29766600-29776620 GCA_029874485.1 Naso brachycentron
TCTGTAACCATTGAAAACTGCTTTGTGTCTTGGCCTTCATTTGTTGGACTGATATGGCTGAGTAATTAAGACGTGACTTTGTTCTAAAACCCAGTTATTTTTATTTTAAGTCTATAATGTCTGAGAATAAGCATTATTCCTGTACTTGTCCACTGTTACAAAAGGCCAAAACATTGCTTTACTCCTAAATTCACATTTAGACTGTCTAACATTTAAAAAGTCACTTACAGAAATACATTTTTATTTATTTAGAATGACTTGCTCCTCACTGACAGCGTTAATGGACAACTCTAGATGCAGCACAGAAGTTAAATGTTTACACAGTATATAATTACAATGGGAGAATCCATTGCTGGCAATTGTTGCCAGATAACAATGTGCCACAAACTATCATGAAACAGCACAAAAGTGGAAGACATGATAATGATAAAGCATTAACAAGGTTGAGCTGCAACTGAAATTTTGTTTTTGTTTCACCCAAACCACTTTTTTTTTTAATGTGTTTCTTGTCTTAGCACTTAAAGTATGAACGCCCTCATCATGACTTAACTAAAAATGCTCCTGTTACATTGTGGTTTGTGTCTGGAAGACTGAATAACATCATCAAAGGTTCTGATGTGCTTTATTACACATGGTCCAGCAGTTATTTCCTTTATAGCTACGTGTACTGTGATGTTTAGCCTACAAGGTGCTCAGGAGTAGAACGTAAGCACGCTCTTGTGGTTGCCTCTGATGAGCAGAGTGGGTGGGAGGTCCCTTGTCAGGATGTCCAGCCAGGCCATGTAGAGGAAATCAGAGACAGACCCCTTACGAGCGATGGGCATGCTCCTGCAGGAGGTAAGTGCACACAGAGCATGTGAGACACTGTGCTTCCACATTGATTGAGCTCTGCAGCTCAGAGTTGTTCAGGCAGTTTGTTGTACTTACACAATGATCAGATTGGCTGATTTGGAGTTTTCCTGCAGCAGCTCGTTCAGTCGTACCTGCAGGTTAGTCTGTAAAACAGCAGCAGTTTAGAGAAACTATTTCCAACTGATGTTGCCACAAATGTTAACGCCTTCAAACCAAACTAATGTCGTAGCTTAGCGCTTTTACCTTCTCCTCAAAGGAGCTCAGCTCTTCATCAGTGATTTTCCAGGGCTGCTCTTTCTTCATAGCTTCTACCTGAGCAGAGTCTTTGGAGTCCTCGTGCAAACGGAGAGGCTCGATCATTTCCTCTAAGGCCTTCAAGCTAAAGGAAAGCATAAGAACATGAGAACATAGCTCAACGTGGAAAACAGTCACTTTTTTCATATATACTACGAGGTGATTAAATTAATAAAAAATAACATGCTTACCTGTCAGAGCGCGGCTGGACATGGATGTCATCAATGACCGTGATGTCGCTGCATGTAATTCTAAATTTTTTCAGCAGAGACTTCATCCTGCAGACATTATCACTCATGGATTAACTCTCATGTTTATATGTTGGTGATAATTTACAGATAATGCTAAATAACATCTCCTGTAAACTGATACTGCTGTTGGCTCATGAATTTTTATGAATTTACCCAATCTAACTTAAGCTATAAATGATATAATAATTTGTTGGGTCTTTTTTTTTTTACTCACTCCTCTTTATCCAGCTCAGCGCGTCCAGGCAGCCCTGCGATAAAGATCCTTAATTTACAGTCCTTCCACTTCTTCCTGGTGGTGAGGATGTAGGGGAGCAGCAGTGTAAGACCTGAGAGATGGGGGATGCATTTTTTTATTGTCAGATGGACAAATCTGGTTCTTTTTTATAGTAAATATGTGTCTTTACATTTAACATTTATTTTTGCGTCAGTTTATTTGTGTCAGCAGAAGATCGGACAGACAGATCAGCTTCGGGTAGCACACAGCAACTTTTAGGCTCCCGTTTAATCAGTCTTCTTCTATTTTAGATTCTTCTTGCTTCCCGAGCCATTTCCTTCTGTGCACTTTTAGCTAAAGGTCTTATTCTTCAACAGTGGAAGTCTGAAGCTAGCCTTCTGTTTTGGCGATGGCTCAGAGATTTGGGGTCTGTACTTCATCTAGAGAGATTCTGCTATAAGCTTGCTAACAGAGAAATTTTTTTTTGGAAATGTGGCAGCCATTATTTGACAAATGGTTGCCTCCTGGGTCGAGGCTCATGCACAGAGTGGCACCCCCTGCACATTATGCAAAGTTCTAGTTTAAACTTTGCTTTCTGTCGCTCTGTTCAGTACCCCTCCTGCCGGTGTATATGTTTGTTCCTTATCCACTTATTTATTTATTCACGTTTTTTTCATTTACTTTATTTTTGTTTTTTTTTAACTTGTTGGTCATTTCTTTTCATCAATGTTACCACAATTGTCCAATCTCTTTTTTATGTTTTTGTTTGTTTCACTCTTCCTTTATTTTGTTAGTCTGTGTGGGGCCCATAACTTGAGTACCTTTTTTTTTTTTAACTTTGTCTCTTGTATCCTCTCTTGGTGGTTTGTCTACAGTCAAGCCCTAAAAACTCCAGGACCGAGACTGTATGTTTAGGGGAGGGTGATGTGGGGTTCTATTTGTTGTTGTCTTGTTTTTATTGTTGCTATAAGAAGAATGGAAGGCTGTTTATATTTGTATGCTCTACGTCCCATACCTGCCTTCAATAAAAAATATTTAAAATAAAATAGATTAGCCTTACTTCCATTTGAACACTTACTCGTATTCTAAACATCTTTTTTACATTGTCTCGTGTTTTTTGTATTTTATCTTTTGTTTTAATGCCTTTCGTGCTCTGTGTGAAGCATTTTGAATTGCCTTGTTGTTGAAATGTGCTATGCAAATACACTTGCCTTGCCTAGATTATGGTCCTGAGACTTGGCCTTTCTTCCGTCAGACTATATAAATTGTTATGTAACATATTAAGAGACTAATAAAGGATTATGCATCTAAATCTAAAAAGTCATAACTGTATTTTAAAAGTCATTAAACAATAAGAACATAATCTTTGTGTGTAACGTCATAAAGAGGAACTGTTCTGTGCTGCATTAACGACTTCTAGTTTACTGTCTTTTTTCCATTTATTTTACTTCTTCAGTCTGATTCGTCTGCATCAGCACTGAGGAGAAGTCATGTGTCTCTGTGCACGAACCTGTTAAAGTCTATAGGAGAGGTGTATAGGAGAAGGCCGCCTGAGGGAAGCAGCACCTACCTCCATCGTCAAACATCCACCACACATCAATGGTGCCGCTGGGCTGTTTCTTCTTGAACTGAGCACTGGCCTCCCTCAGCCTCTCATTCGTCTTGACAACCTGCAGGGGTGGCGGGTCGACCACTGACACTGAGACAGAGGGAAAAAAAATGAGAAGTAGATGAGGGCGAGGAACAGAAGGAGGGACTGTAATTCACTGAGCGAGTGTGGAGAGTGAAGTTGGATGGGAAAACTAGCACAAATCAACATTAAGAGCTGACTCTACATCAGCAGGAACAGCCAGCTCTCAGGTTTAATGTTCCAATGAGTGTGATCCAGATTGCATACTAACGACCATCGTGGTCTTGCCAAGACGCTGCTCAGTGATATGTGTGCGTGCGAGTGTGTGTGAGATGTGGAGACAGAGACGGGTCGAGGGAGAGGCTGGAAGCACCCTCTGCTGTCTGGGTTAGAGGACTACTTTTAAGAGATGCTCTTCAAACTGGAACGAAAGGGACCATATTATCAGATTACACCCTCAGGGACGTTTTTAGTGGGAGCACTTGATTCAATTACATCTCAATGGGAGTGTGGAGACGTTTCGAAAAAAGATGTGTGTCATCGGTTTCATTTGTTAAAAGTGTGTTATCTCAGTGGAAATGTGAGTGCACGTGGAGGGGAGAGAAACAGAAGCCTCCTTTCTCCACATATTAAAGATCTTTCTCAACTTTTCATGCAACCATTGTCTTCCATAACCTAGACTGAAGCTTCGTGGACATGTCAGGTCAGAGTCCGGCAGAGAATAATACCTCTGGTAGCCAGCACTTGCTGAGACGGTTTCCTGGACTTTCTGAACAGTCCTTTTGGTTTCCCTCCATTGGGCATCATCTCATTTTCCAGCTCCTCCTGCTCCTTTGCTGCCTTCAGCATCTCTTCTAAAAAACAGAATCAGATTTTTGGTTTACAGTAAAAATGTGATCAGCGTGAATAGCTGGGATTATCTTTGTTATTGTAAGGATTTCCACAGAGGCACCTGTTTTAGTATCTTATCTTTTAACTATCTAACCTTTATACTGTGTAATCTACAGAACAAAGTGCCCTGGCTTATCTGTCTTTTTCATTACAGGCGGTTACCGCATGTTGTTATGAGACTAAAAGTTCACACAACAGCAGCAGTGCAGTTCTGATAATTACTTTTGTTTTTCTTCTGGTAGTTAACTACTCCTTCTGTATTTCAACATCTTAAAACACATGTAGCATTTTTTCTACACTGCTAATCTCTCTCTGTGTGCTTTATTGTTTTACTATGAGTACACAATCTCCCTATAATTTTTGTGCTATTTTGTATCAGTGTATGCTGCTTTATTTATGTCATGCCTCTTTTTTAGGTCACTTCCTGTCCTTGTGTTTAATCCCTCTACTGAACCTTCCCTTATGCAGCTTGCTTGAAAAGTGCTTTATAAGCAAAACTGTTGTCATACTGATGCACCACTTCCTGTGAATTAAAGCAGATCATGTAAAAAAGTCTTCAAACTGACCTTCTGCCTCAACGATATGCGAGACATCAAATCCCTGGTTCATCCGCAGCACCATGGTGCCGTACTCAAGGTCAAACGCATCACTGCCAAAAAGAAAAGAATGACACCAATTTGATTAATTGATTGATTCATTTGTGCATACATTATTGTCATGTGCTTACTGTATGCCTGACTGTTTGGGACTTACTGCAGTACTCCCACATAACTCTGCACTGAGTCTGCAGTCGAATTCCTCCAGTTTCTCTTGAAGCCCATCATTAATGTGTTAGGCTTCATGCGGCCGAGACCTGAAGCCTGTAAAGAAAGGCACAACATACAACACTCAAAGCAAGAAGATGAAACACAAAAATCAGATAATTAAAGCAACACAAGCAGTGTGTTTCCCCGTGGTTGTAAAACCTGGAGTCATTATTAACCGAAGGAGAAGAAAAATAACAAAAGGTTTCAAAATGTCCCCGACAAGAAGGCTGTGACGCTGTTTTACTGCCAGGAATTATGACCAGATCACTGGACATATCTTGCTTTGTCTGCTGGGACTCATCCAACACAGTGTTAATCAATTATAGCTTTTAATCTGCCGTGCTGTTTGAAGTAAGCAATCCTGACAATGAACCAGGGGCCTTATCTCAAAAGCATGATAGCAAGAGCCATAAGATTGTTTTCCTGCTCCTCATTAACTCTCTCCTGCTTCCTCCTCCTGCACTAATGTCCTGGCTCAATTCTTTACATAGATCCAAGCCAGAGTCATAACAAAGCAATAGATACTTGGTGTTGTGAAGAAGAAATGTGACAATAAAACCAGTTTCTGCAATGTTTAAATCTGCCATCTCACTCTGATTAAAACTCAGGTTAAACATTAATCAAATGGATTTTTCTGGGTTAGTTAACAGCTTTTTTCTCCTCGGTTAAAGATGAAGATGAAGATGTTTTGTAAGTGGTGACCAGACTGACCTGCAGCAGACTATCAGCCCCTCGCCTGAAGTCATCGCAGGCCACAGCAGTGTAAAATGCCTTGCGCTTGGTCTTCATCAGCCATAACTGGTTCTTTGCAATGCTAGCGTTCATCTCCTCTATGGCCTCTGATCTCGGGCCCTGAAGAGATTATAGGAAAAAGCTGCACATGAGTGTTTGTGTGAGTGTGTTTGAGAGAGATGAAGCTCCTGCACACTCCTTTTTCATATTCAGCCGACACAACTGAACCTAAACTTTAGGCTCAGGCATCCAGACAGTTGGCATTTTCCACATCCCTGCTTAATATTCACTGGAATATCCACTGCATGTGAAGTCTGAACTCTGCACGATTTAAATTAGCTGGACGTGCAAATCTGGATTTGAATGGAAGGTTGATATTTAAATAAAGGCTTTTCAGGTGTGTTATATCTATTGTTTTGCATGTAACCTTACCACAAAGACTTCACAGGTGAGACAGAGTCCATAGTTCTTAGTGAAGGAATGAGCCAAGTCTAGGAGAGCTGGTCTGGCCCGTGCTGAACCTGTCAGTACTAAGATCTGAGGCCTGGAAAAGAAATAAGAAGCTGTAACTCAGTAGTTTCATGTCTTTTGTTTTCAGTGTCTCAGATTTTTGTATCTCCTACAGTGCATGCAACTGCAGACTTTTACCTGAAGTTCTTGACATGATCCTCGACACCTGCCAGAGACAGAGCGTTGCCCACTGCGCTCACATAAGTCACCGCCTGAGTTGATGAACCCCAGTTCACATCTGGAGAAAAAAAGAGAAGAAAATCAGGTTAATTCTACGAGGCAGGCATCGGGAACATAGGTGACTTGAAAACATGCACATAAGGCTCACCTGGCTTCTTGACTGTGACATAAATGTAGAGAAGGATTTCAATGGCATATGTGAGGAGAGCAGCCCACCAGTTGATGACGAACATGACGGCACAGCAGAGCAAAGCGCCCAGCAGCGAGAGCCACATATTGTAATATTTATATGCTGGTCTCCAACCTGGAGAAAGCATGACAGAGGAAACCAGATTTATGAACTTCATACTGCAGGATAAGTGAAGGGAAACACACCTTTTGAAGACAAAACCATTAAGGGTGACATAATGGGTCTTAACATTATACTTTAAATACAAACATATCAAAACATGATTATCTAATGGGAACTCAATTTGTCCTGGAAATGTCTTAAACTGGGTGCTTTCTGTTACAGGGCTTGTGTTAATATATTTAAAGTCACTTAAGGGGAACAAATTGCTGAAAAAAAACACTGAGGCATCAAAACAAAGAAACAATTAGCATTTCTTTAGTCTTCTGGTAGGGCTGTTCTTTAAACACTTCAAAACATAGCATGGCATTGATGTAAAATACGTTTTACAAAATATTTACAAAATAATATAGTGGTTTAAGTTACCGACTAGCTCTAAATTGTGTTCAAACTGGAAGATTCTCAGCTTTCCCAGGCACTTTGAATGGTGCCTGTGAAATGTTCAGGGACAATTTTAGGTCTAAGACGATCGATGATGTGTAACACTTTGATGTTTACTTTCAGAGGCAATATTGACTTAAGTATAAAGACGGCACCAAAATTTATATGTTTGGTTTTATTTATATGTCTACTAAACAATGTTCATGGTAATATGTAAAAAACAAACAAACAAAAAAAAAACCCGGCTGTAACTCACAGAGGAAAAGGTGAAGGTTCAGTTTTTCAGAGTTTTTTTTCATTGGACTTTTTTTTTTTTAAGGTAAATATGATATTCTCACACAAATGCAATGCATGATTGTGACTTTACACTGCACATTGACATGAAAGAGTATCTTCCTCTGAATTATATGATGTATAACACTTGATGCTGAGTGCAAGAATAAGCTCAGGATTGGCAAAAATATGTGCATGCGTTTTGGGTTTTTTTTGTCTATGTGGGTTTCAGGGGGTTTTAAAAGCTACTTTGTTTGTATGGACCTACCTGGAGACTTGGCATAGGATGCATGGAAGCAGGAGAAATTGATGAGAGCATAAGATGCAAGGAAGAAGTTTGAGATGATTGGAGCGATGGCGTTCAGATCACCTACGGAGACAGAGAAAGATCATGTTAAAATTCAGCTGAGATCCAATGCCTAAAAATCATTTTCTGCTAACTAAACAACAGTAAACAACCTATTAGTGCAATTTCTTCTTTAATGAATTTGAAGATGATGTGTAGATATTAATCACTGTAACCACATGTAGGTGTTACAGCACTGACCAATGAGAATGAAGGCCACAGAGATGATGAATGTGAGGACGTAGCCACGGATTGGCTCGTTGTTCTTGCCGTATCCTTTCGCAAAAAAGTGCAAGATCTTGTAGATGTTGTCTTTGCACAGTGCCTGAGGAGAGACAGAGCTCAAGTTCAAAAAGGTTTTTTTTCCACAGTAGTTAAGAGTAATACTTAAGGATTCACAATATTGGATTTTTTGCCAATATTGGATTTTATGCCGATGTTTTACAACTCATTTAGCTGATAATCGATACTGATACCGATATATATATGTGTGTATATATATATATATGTATATTTTTTTCCCACACCTAATTGCAGGGATCATCATGTCTCTTCTGTCGTGGAATTTACATACAGTATTATTATGCAGACTCTTACTTAGCTTAAAAAGATGTAATATTCATTTCTTGTGCAAAAGAAGAAAAATACTTGAACTTATGTAATGTTAGGTTATGTAAAACATGTCATAAAACATGTCATATTTATTTATGACAATTGCTTTTAAACAAAACAAGTAAGATAAATCCTACTTCAAACTGGATGGTGCTCTCCCTGAGACAATCATAACAATACCCATGACCAGGACAAATTTGGCCTGTTTGACAAGCGACAAAGTAAGTAAACATAACGTCTGTCCACAGGGAACATGAGAGACACGGCGTCAACTTGGGCGTTTAATCAAGGAAAAAGCAGCCTATTGTTTTATTGGTTACTGTAACGCCGATTGTCAATTTTATATCTGCCAATACCGATAACATGCCAATGATATCATGCATCCCTAGTAACACTCCTGTCGTATCTCAGTGCATTGCATTGGTCAGCTACTCACCTGGAGGACCTTGGGTGCACTGACGAGGGAAGCCAGAGCTGATGAGAGTGTGGCTGCGAACGTTCCAGCAGTGATGAGAGGACCAAAACCAGACACCAGGGTCATCACCTGAGCTCGAGGTGAGGTAAGGAGAATGTTAGACATGGAGGAGCTCTTCATCTCCACAGATTAGAGTTTGAAAGGCTGTTTACCTGGTTGTTGTTCATCAACCCAAATTCGCATTCTGTGTTGGCGCAAGATGAGAAATCCCAACCGAGCTCACAAGCAGCTTCTGCTGTACCATTGCAAAACATCTGATTGGTAATTATATCTGTTAAGTTTCCAGTGGCGTCACGGACAACAGTGGCAGCTGGTCAACAGAGAAGAGTAGATGCATTGATGGGATGTTTTCGTTGAACAACCAACCTCACAGAAATATTGAATAGTCAGCAGTTTGCATGTGTTTGAATGAATGAATGGCTGCTGCATTTATGTCTGTGAATAAATGTCGTATGATTATGAGAAAGTGTTTATGAAAATGCAAATATAACGTCAGTAGTAAATGGATGGATTAGTGTACTCACAGACACAGAGGGCCACAGCCATGTAGGTGATACCAGTTATTAGGATGGCCAGCAATGTACCTTTGGGTATGGCGGACTGTGCATCCTGTAAAACAACATCTGTGTTTGAACATGTCACATTTTTTAAAACAACAACTGTGAAGAAAACTGCGCCCACACTAGTCAGAAATAAATGAACAATTCTATCCTGAAAATGCAGATTTTAATTTATTTTTTTATCACCATTAGCCTTTTATGATGAGAGCAACGCTCCGTGGCCACACCCCTGTTTTGGTGAAAACAAACCCTTGTTGACTGGCAGTAAATTCAAAATATCCTAAGTTGCAAATTTAATCGCCTCTCAGCCTTTGTCCATCAAAGTGGACCAACGACCCCACACAATGGCCGGAGGTATTATATCCTGACATATACAACTACCTCACTGAATCTCCAGGTAATGTTCTTCAGACACGTCTTCTGTCATTAACACACTTTCTTTGGCTGTTTTGGTCGTCTGTACAATGTGGTATTACTGTTAACTAACTGCTTAGCGGCAGTTTTGGCAAGCTAGTACCTGCAACTGTAATAGGCTGTTCATAGTTTTCTCATGAGGTTTTTTGCCATACAGTAATATGGCACAGAGCCACAGCTCATGACCATAATTATTATTAGTAATCACCTGCTGTTTGATTTTATTCACCTGTCGTTTATAACCAAGATG
>JAQFJA010000001.1:29873933-29884751 GCA_029874485.1 Naso brachycentron
GTTTTCACTGCCTCCTGTTTTAAAGATCTTAAACTTCTTGTGCTACTTGTTTTAAAAGCAAGTGAAAGAGAAACGCAATGTAATTTAAATACTGTCTTTTTGAACACAGCTGTTTGAATGCGTAGAGATTATGTCTGTTTGTGTCTGTGCAAGCTTAATAACTGTAATGACTGCATTAGGTTACATGTAATCCTGCAGCTAACAGATTTGGTTGCGTGGTGATAGTTGTTTTGTTGAGCTAAAGCTTAAGTTATTAGATTTTCCTAATAACTTCATGTCTTAATAAAAATAACCTTAACAGCAAGATATGTTGGAAGCAATGCCAACATGAAATGTTACATCATTACGTTTTTCTTCTGTTGTTTGCAGCTTCTTTCGTCAAGCTGTCAGATACAATATGTCCCCAGCACTTCTCAATTAAAAATAGCTTTAATTTTCAGTATTTGGCCTGGTGGCAAACATCAAGAATAATAAATGGATAATCTTCTCAGTGATGGGTCCATTTGCTTATGGAGGTTACATATATAGGCATCAGCAATAAAGAGAGACTGTTTCATAACCACTTAAAAGTTCTTCGTAGCATGTTGAAGAAAACATAACAGTTCCTAACAGTTCGGATCCAAATGTCAAAGTTATATATTTCCCCTCTTTAAGTGATCTGCGTGTCACAGATTGTTGATTTGATAATTATGCCGTCCAGTACGTCACCAGCTGCTTTTATAGAAAAATCCTCTTAACCAAAGGTCAGAGAAAGGTGACGAGTTTTACAGCCAGCAGTTTAATTCACCGATAGTAGGACTGAAACATATCTCTGTAATTTGCAGTGAAATGACCTGTGCTCTGTTTGCACATATTGCTCCTCCAGCTTCCTTTTTTATGAGATTATATTGCAGATGAGGGAAGGAGGGAAGCAAATCTAGTTTGTCATAACTTGTTTTCTGCTCTAAATTTAGGGAAATTACAGTATCTAGTTTGCTTTGAGGAAATCCTGATGACTGCCACATTCACTCAAGGAAATACACGGAAAGGTATGAAATAAATTCTGATATAATGTAATTGTGTTTATTAGAGTTTTCTTGGGGAAAATGAGAATGCTAATCATATTCATAGCCGGAGCTGTGGGTAATTTGCAGCCTGCGATAAGCTGCCATATCAATGTGAACTGCTGATGATTGAGTGACACATATGACATTTTCGACTCATTATTTATTGATCCCATTTCAGTTCCCATCTAAATGTTTTAATCTGCTCGGCGATGGAGGTGCTCACGTAAGAGAGAGCTATACAAAATGTTCCTGGATTTACGCCGAGGTGACACAGTCGCCCTCTGTCTTATGCATGAAATGTATGATGATGTGAATATAATGCAATGACACCTTGACACCATTAGGACAATGCATCCACCAGTAAAGGTAACTACTCCTGGTGTGCCCCTCACACTGATATTCATTCACTTGGTGTGGGAGGGAGCCCATGTTAGGGGGCGAAAGTTTTATTACTTCTGATAATGATAATAAATGCCTCCTCCCACACACTGTGCCCTTCATTACTGCATTGATCCCAGAACATCTCTGCTAAAATCCATCACTGTAGCTCAGTTAATGAATGCTCCAAACATAGCAGTCAACCGCACGAATGATCCAAGACCTTGTCACGTTCTCAGTAATGAAGTTAATGAGCTAACAGAGAAGAAGTCGACATTTTCGGGGAGGAAGGATATGACTTCATTTAGGGTTGAAGAGGACTGAAGCAGGATTTGGTGTCCTGAAGTTGAAGTGTGAACAGGAAAGGAGGTTGCGTGGTTCACACGCTCTGAAGTAAGGGTCTATTCTTGTGTGCGATCGGTCTGGCACACAGACACACACGCGGACACACACATGCAGACAGGTGCTGTGTGTGGCTCTGACTGTATGGTGAACAGCTGCGTGTGTAGGAGCTTGTGCTGGGAAGTAGCTGTTGCATTTTCTGACGTGACCACTGGATGCGGCATTTGACACACAGACATACACACACACAACTACAAAGAGGGCAGCTGCAAAGTCCCATTCAAGGGCGTGGAAGCCAACTGCACCCGCCCACACAGACTTCACTGTCTCCAGCAAGACAGTTACCTTTCAGCTTACAGTAAGTTGACCCTGCGTCTGCTGCACATACCAAAACCAAAAGAATATACAAGGCTGAGGCTGATACTAGATTCATCAAGTATTGCAATATTTTCCGTCGTAGGTACAGATGCGCTCAGCCTGCCCGATCAACTCGGGGTCTGAAGATTACAGAAGATGTAACACATTATGATTGGCTGTACTGCACTTTGTAACCTTAATATCCATATTTTTTGTCAACACAGTAACAGAATCACATTCAGTAACATTAGTCTGTGTCGCGAGCACAGCACACACTCTCCAATGTAAAGTGCACGAGTGTGTGTGACAGTAGCCCTTGGTTTGTCAGACTCTGGCGATATTTGTATGTGTTGTCTATTTATCTTGGAGTTGGTACAAGGTTATGACAATGATGTGTTAGAGATCTGCGTCTTTTATGGACAAAAACATGTAGTTAGTGATAGAGAAAAATCATGGTTTGGTTAAAATAAATTTTTCTCGTGAGATCTTTTGCGAGTTAATGCGTTCCGTCCTCTGTAAGCGCAGGAGCACGAGCCGATCTGGCAGGCCGAACATATCCGGTGCTTACACCATCATTCGGAGCTGCCAGGCTGCGGAAGCCTGACACATTGCTACTTGATAAGGTGGAGAGGATGTCAGAGCTTGATTGGCATGATATAGGCATGAATGCAGCAGTGTAACATACAGACATGAAGGACTTAGTTTCAGAAGAAGTTAGCCTGCCAACTTGGCAATATTTCTGGCTTAAAGCAGGAGAAAATGGAGAGCCAAAGGCTTCGAATGACGCCATATGTCATCTTTGCCGCAAGCAGGCGATGAAAATAAGGGCAACACCGCATACTTGTGGACACAACTTCCCCCCATTCCCTGGACTATAATATCGGCTATCGCAATATTTGGGCAGGACATTATTGAGATATTCAATTTTGGATATCGCCTAAGTCTAGAATATCCGGCACATATCTGTAGCTGCTCTGCCGTAGGTCTGACTCCAACTAGCCCTAAAACTTGCCAGAGCACTTAAACCACAACTGCAGGGTCAAATATTTACCTACCACACTACCCAGCCCGCACACCAGTCATGAGCCCCAGCATCAAACCCTGTCCCACCTCCCATTCTGGATGTCAGTCACCAGTTAAGTCCTCCTTGGAGCTTGGAGGCTATCAGGGATTTGAGGGAAAAGCCCTTTATCCAGGGACTTTCTCTACAGGCTTGGACGAGCAGATATCTCATGTCAGCAAAACACCATAAATGCTGCAAATAGCATCTTTTCTGCCTCTCAGAGGTGGCAAGAAACTTTTCTAAGGGAGCAAACACATGGTGTTTAGTTTATGTGTGACTTGAATTGTCAGAACAACTTTTAAACAAGAGCTTAATTTGCTCTTTATTGAGCTTTGTAGGTATTTTTATTCAACATCTGCATTTGTAAGCATACATTTTCATATCCTTGCAGGCATTTCTACTGGAGTGGGTGCTCGTAAAGGTTACGCTGGTGGGATGTGATGCCACATGCTGATTAACCCCTAGGTGGATTGTATAGGCTAATCTGTGGAATTAAGCTCTCAGCCCTCAGGAAAGCCACTAGCTTCTAGATCCAGACCAGGTGTCCACACGTAGTCAGCTGGGGGCCAAGGTGCGTGTGTGTGTGTGTGCATGTGTGTGTGTTAGAGAGGGTTTTTCTGTGTGTGTAGGAGAGGAAATGGTGAGAATGGCCTCGCCTGCATGACAATGGCAAATGATGGGTTTTACAAGGAGGACCAGTATGCTGGAATTCACTGGGCCATCCTCATTTCCATCAACTGTTCACGGGCATGCAGATGCTTTCAACTGCCGAGCAAATGCTAACACTCACACCCACATCAAGCCTGCTTATGTTCTCTCGTACCAAACACACAATCCCTCGCTATGGACTCTGCCCGCTGTGTCTGCTCCATTTATTGTTTTATCTTTTCCACTATTACTCCTTTCCTTCTCCAGCGTGTACAGACAAAGTCCAGGAAACGTGTGAAATAAAGGTGAGCTGAGATATAGGACAGTGATACCAGGAGTGTTGTGCAAAAATGCTGAGACATCTACCATTATATTAGGGCTGGACATATGTGGTTTTGATTTTGCTCTAGTAGGCTGTGACACATCACAATGCCAAACAGTCCGATTGTGATGAGTGAGAGACAGCGTCACCACTCCCTTTAATAAAGGTTGCATTAGGAGAGGCAGCAGGGGGAGGAGAGCAGCTGGAGAAGGTAATCCCGTCTCTCCAGGTCAACCAGCAGACAAGCTGTAGCAGGCCCTGCTAACTTTATCCTAATTAACACACATCAGCTGGGAAATCTTTCCTTCTTAGACCCATATAGCTGCGATCACCCAGTTTTCTGCACAGCAATTGCAGGGTTAATACTTTCCAGCCTTCATACTTGGGGGATTGACCAGCTCCAACATGCTTCGGCTGCTGTTTCCCGGCTTCTGTGTCACACCTCCTCGGGGGATCAAGTTATAGATGAGTAGATGGGATTAGATTGGATGCAAGATAGAGTTTTTCCTGTGAAATTTTCTTGGATATGTGTCATCGTTTTGCACAAGTCCTATTTCATCAGTGCCAGGACAAAATTTTTCATGTTCCCTGCAAAATCACCCTCACAGATTAATAGGTTTTTTCACCAAAGGTATTAAATCATTAAAAATTTCATTTAAAAAAATAACAGTATCTCCATCCAGAAAAAGTACCAGTCAGTGTCAGTGTCAACAGTTTCCAAAGGGCTGTTAATTCAGTCAGCAGTAGTTCCAATGAAAACACTTCATAGTCAGGTTAGTTAATCAGAGTAACAACAAAATTATTTCTAGAAAGAGATGCTGCTGTTGAATTTTTTACATTTACTTATAAAATGCTTTTTGACTTTTAAGTATCAGTTTGTCAGCTAACATAAAAACATGAGAGACCCCCTCTCTGTATTTAGTTTGTCCTTTTAGGGCTACTGTAAAAACATGGTCAACAGAAGAGGTTCCTCCTAACATCAGTATGAAGAGCTGCATCCTTGACCAACATTTTGGATATAAAATGCTCGGTATCTATACTTAGTTCTTTCTTTTCAGAAAGTGGTTGTTTATTACAATAAGAACACAAACTTTGAAAAGGCTGCGGGGAGCAAGACTGAAGATTGCTTGAAAGACAAGACAAGAAACCCTTTATGTGAGCACAAACAAGGAGACTCTGCTTGTTCTGACTGTAGTATCGGATCAGTGTGTGAGGTATCTCAACAGAGGGGTAACAAAAAATGGGATGGAATGAAAGTGTTCATATTGGTTCCGTTCAAAGCTAATGAGAAACACGAAAATAAACATTTGAATGTTCAACAAACTGAACAGGACTGCTTGGTGGAAATGGGGCTCAAATGTTAAAAACACACGAGTAAGAACACTAACGAAAAGATACAAACATTATATTCCATTTCATTAAATCCTCCACACTCATCCCTTAAAAGGCTTGTGAAAAAAATACAATCTGACCTCAAACCTCAAACAAAATGCTCCTCCATCGCCCTCAGGGAGCATAAACTGATTATTACCCAAAAACAGCAGATAAAAGCAAAATTCTCCATAAAAATATTCTTAGAAATAGAGTAATTAGATGATTGTCTTCATACCATGACACGTTTTGACTACTAAACCTCCTGCAGTCTTCTTCAGTTGAGTTACAGGATGTTGTCTTCTGAGGAAGACATTTAGCGTTAGGGTTAGGGTACCTTGACAACATGTCAAGGTACCAAAACATACTTTTAAATTTGTCTGTTTATAAGAATATTTAATTGTATAATACTAGTTACACTAAATTAACCCAGACACTGTGCCGGGATTTTTTCTCTACTGGTGCTAAGGAGTTTAATAGTTTAATAGTTTCATGACTTCAGAATTACACTATAAGAAAGTTTTCATGTTTATGTTGTTTTGTTTTGTTTGAAAGTGACGGCATGCAAAGCAAAAAGCCCCGTTCTTTAAAATAGAATATTCCGGCCATTTGCTATTCTCATCCCATTTACGATGAAAGTAGCGATCCTGCTGTCCAAGTTCTGTGACTGGGCCTGGATTCTCATTTTCTACTCGCACTTTAGTCAGAAAATGGTCCATGCTGCATGCACACAATGGGCCAAGCCGATATGTGCTACAACAAATGGGGGGATTCAAGTTCTCTTCGGAAATCCAAAATGTGAATTTCCAATTGGGCAGTTGTTCCAACATCAGTGTTTAATAACTTTTAAGTAGGGCTGTCAAACAATTAATTTTTCAAAATCACGATTAATTGCAGAATTGCAGAATTTCAATAGTTAATCATGATTAATCACATTTTTGATCGCATGTTTGAATACGTTATTGTCCATTTCACAATAGTTTTCAAGTGCACATTAACAGTGTAAAGCCAATCTTACCAGTGTAACTTGATTGGGAATCGAATGCCAACTGGAGTATGTCTCTTACGTACAATTACACTTTATGTAATTTAAAATTTTTTTAACAGACATTTTGTTATATTTATCTACTTAAAAGCACATCCGGGGTGTTTTGCACATGCACCCTGTGGTTTACTTGTGGTACGTATTTGATTCTAAAATTACATCTGAGTGTAAAAATAAAATAACGCGGTTAATAAACAAGTCACAACAAGCACACAGGGCCGTGTAGAGTTGTTGGAAAGTTTATCTGATGACTTTAGGCAGAGGTAGGCTAGCACTTCCCATTGACTACCAGTATTTGAGCTAAGCTAATTAGCAATGGGCAGGCTCTCCCCGTCGCTTCCTTGTTACTGCAAGCACAGTTGAATGAATGATATCTGTCTTCTTGTCTGGAACTTGAGAGGAAGGCAAATATCAAAAAGAAAAAACAAGCTGTTCAGAAGTGTATTGTTGTCTTTCTTCTAGGAAACAGGAAACCACTACAGCGGCTTGACTAAGGATGCGTTGAAAGGGACAAAATGGCAGCACATGATTAACGCGATGGAAAAATAATAACGCATTTATTCTGGCCTTTTAATTAATCACGATTAAAGTGTTAACGCTGACAGCCCTCGTTTTAAGACTTAATTTGGAAACAATATGGTCTGATGCTGCAAAGGTTTGTTTTGAACTTTTATTTTTTATGTTGAGAACATTTAAACTACACATTAATAACAGTTTATTGCTTTACAGTTTATTTCAAATGACACCTGAAGGGGCTGAACTGGGGCTACCTAGATTTGTGACATAGCTTTAGCACCCATTAGCCCGGATGTAGCACCATTCCAGAATTAACCTGTTTGGACAAAAACAATATTAATTGCAATAATTGGTACAAAACTTTACAAAATATGACTTAATATTTTACAATTTCTGTCTTATTTTTAAGACAGTTTGACATTTTTTGCCACCATCTCTGTGGTGTATGATAACATTATACTCCCCAAAGTATTAGCTGAGTTCTGAAAACACTTTCCCAAGGTCGTCCAACGAGGACATAATAGAGTGGTCAGACGTCCATACAGGTTGTAAACAAGTCAGCAGCTCAGCTGGATAATCTAAACCACTTTTCTGCAGATGAAACAAAGTTAAAACACAAAGTCAGTCTGCAGACTGTGATGGATGTTTACAACTGTTTAGATAATGGTTTTACCATTTGCCTTCATTTTGTTGTGTGTCTAACGTGGGTTTTTGTTTGAAGCCGACTGATTGCTGCTGGTTTTTGCTGCGTCAGACGACTTTTCAGCAATTCTTTTACGTTCTCAAATCTCAGCATTCAATTTTGTGAGCAATAGCATTACATGATTATTATTGATAGAAAAGCACAAAAACAAGACTCAGGTTGTAATAAAAAGAATATCCTTCAATGTCAGTCTGTGAGGTCTGTTTTTATTTATTTATGATATCAATCACTGACACTGAGCTTAAAGAAAGCTCCACATTTACACTTCTGCTCACTGCTCAACTGCAGCGACAGCGCAAGGATTTGGGAATTTTTGTGAGACTTTGTCTCTGACTGTTGTCGACCTAGTGGAACGTGAAACACATGCTGCCACAAATAGTTGGAGACAGCCATGTGCGGTGTGTGTGGTGGGACAGAGATGTGCAACAGTGGTGTCTAACCCCTCAAACACTCCTCCGCAGCACCATCCATTTCTCTTCCCCCTCCCACACATGCCCTTCTTCAAGTGTGTCTCTAGCTGAATGGTGGAAGTGGGGGAGCTGGGGGTGTGAGGGTATCAGGTGTCATTTAAAAAAAGCAGTTGTCAGGACTGGCTGAAAATGGAGCATGACTTTATTCAGTCTAAACTGTAGCCTGGTGAAAACTGTGGCCTCTCCGTGCCCTCCCTGCAGTGGAGTGGCCATTTCTGTACAGCTCTAAGAGTCGGTTTAATGGAACTCTATTAAGTGCTCTGTTTTTATGGGATTGATTTCTCCTTCCTGTTGCGCCAAATAAATATTCAAATAGATTTCTCTGCTCCTGCTGGATGCCAGCTGCCATTTAAATAAAAAATAACGTCTTATGTCTCCCACAGGTAGATTACATTCAAATGAAGTAAAGCTAACTCATTTCTCCAGTAAGTCATCTGGCTCCAAATGCAACCCACAGTTTTATGCAGACAAACACACACACACACACACACACACACACCCACCCACACACACACACACACACACACACACAAAATCCACCCCTTTTTTTTAGTCACTCTTAGCTTCACACTCATAAGTGCATGTCCGCACACACGCAGCTGGTGGGGATTAGGGGAGAGGAAGCAGAGTGAGCACACGGGTTTCAGAGTCAAAACAACGGAGCTGGACTTGACCTTTGACCTGCATGGCTATTCATCTGTTGATAACATCAGTCACTTCCATGAGACAGGTCCGGAGTGTGTATACAGGCCATTAAGTGTACTCTGGACAGACTCTTTACTGAGAATAACACCCCATCTCTGACAACACACTCCCTTCTAACGGATTTAACTTAAGATAGTGATGACTGCAAAGTATAAGGGGATATGATAATTAATGGCTTCCATTAGAGGGAAAACCCTTTCTCTGCACTTTTCCTGGTGGATGGAGTGCTGAAGTAGCTTAGCTCTGTGTTTCTGTCCTACCTGGGGCTATAGACAAGTGGTATCCTGCATGTTAAATAAAGTCTTTGGCTCCTCTGAGCCCCTGGTCCCCATTCCTCAAGTTAAATCAAGTCTTTCCCTGCTCTTCACCTCCTTCTCTGTCTCCTTCCAGGCATTGATAATGGGATCATTTCTTATATTATAATATCCCAGTAATCTACATTATATTACATTTCCTCCCAGTTTGTTGGGTACAGTGATAAAAGGGGAGCAGTGAATATTTCCTCTGATAGAGACTGAATAATTGATATTGTCCTTGTATATTGTGTGTTATGGGTGTATGTCTTATGTGAGCATGTGTGTGTATCTGTGTTCTGTTGTTGTGGGATGTTAATTTTATCTCTCGGCAGGCTGGTGGCCGTGTCGTGGACTAAGTAGAGTCATTTACCAAAGGTTACAGCCGCAGTCGTGGATACCAGCAGATCATAAGTCATACCAATGAGCCTTATCCTAGGTAATCGTGCTTTATATGCAGTGCTTTCTCGCCATTTCTCACTCTTCCTTTCTGACGCCCTTTTTTTATCGGTCTATATTTTATATCTTTGTATTTTTTAGTTTCCTTCCCCTTTCTTTTATCTCTCTGAAATCCTGCTAATTCCCGCACCCTTTTCTTGATAGAGCAGAGCTAACCAGCATGTAGCTGTCAGAGGGTTATTATACCCTCTGCCATTTTCAGTGGATTAGAGTATCCACGGCACTATATGATATCCACCAATATGGAAATGAGACAGCAGCTCTCAACAGGGGCTCTCAAAACAATTGTCTATACTTCACTGGCAGGGATGCTGCTGGGCCAGTGGCCAGAGCCCTGAGCTTTCTCATTTCTCTAAGAGCGAAATGTTGCTGACTTGCCGCTTTCTCACAACACCAGCCTTGCCCTTGTAATAAGCAGAGCTGAATGTATGGAAGCCCTTTTTTTTTTTTTTTTTTTGCTCTAGCATGTCCTTGTGTTTGCAGCCAAATGGCAGTAACAACAGGTATTGTGTGACAGTGAGGTGAGTAGGGGTTTAGAATTGGTTTAGCAGAGCAGCAATGTGGAGAGAATGGATGAGAGCAGAGAGGGCTGTGGATGAGAATGAATTCTAAAAAAAAGCAAATGAATTTCTGACATTTTTAGAAAGTTAATTACTCAAAATCACCAGGCGGAAACATATATTTGAGTCTAGGAAGCATGTACTATGTTTAACCGTATTTCCTATATGATCAAAATACATCATTTTAACCTCTGTGTCCGAAATGGGATCGAGGGCACAAAAGTGTCCAGCTGCTCTCCACTGGTTACATGTTTTACTGATGTTTTACTAGCTATAGATTTAACCCTCTTAGACCTAGCGTGACATAGATCTAATGCTGAGATATGTTTTACAAAATATTAAATAACTTTTGAATTGTTTTAGTCACAGACAAGCTGTGAACTGTTTACAAATCGCTCGATTCTCAGCTTTCAGAGGCACATTGAATGTTGCCTGTATGACTTTCAGGGCTGATTTTAGGTCGTGACGATCAGTGATGTATAACACTTTGATGTTTCCTTTCAAAGCTGATGTTGACCAAAGTATAAAGACAGCACGAAC
>JAQFJA010000001.1:29908150-29919526 GCA_029874485.1 Naso brachycentron
ATGAATGTGCTCCACCTGTGAATGAAGGATAACTGGGAGTCGTTGGCTCGTCTGCATCCTGTCCACATTTAGTGAAGCCTCTTCTAAAGAGCTTTTTTTTTTCATTTATTGCAAAAAACTACTTAATGCGAGTACAAAACATCACATGTTGATAGTACACAGCTCCATGGGAATATCTATAATTAAAATAAAAATGGCTTAACTCATCATCTTTGCCTGAAACTGTAATTGCATAATATATAAAAACATGATTGGGTCAAACACACAGAGGTTCAATCTACCCGTCTGTATGGCATTTTAATCAACAATGTTTGACATTTATATACTATTGACAGAATTATATTGAACTCTTTACAAACACTGGAAGAGTAAATAACAACAAGTACACAAGTCAAGTCACAGCGCTCAAACAGAACCATACATAAAGACAATTTGTTCCAGTTGCTTCACTTTAACCAGTGTTTATATGTATAGGAATGCACTTGTTAAAGAAATAGAACACTGCCAAATGTGGACTCAGTGACATACAGCCATAACAAAACCAATAACAAGTCATGCAGACAGATCTGAGGAAACTCTTGGAAGAAATTATTATGGCTCGAGTGATGAGAGTTTTGGGGCTAATGCTGATAGTGCTATTAGGAAGAAAGAATAATCTGATACACGATATTCATTCATTCATTCATTACCTGTAATCGGTTATCCTTTTGCACAGTTGCAGGGTGGGGAAGCAGACATTGGGCGAGGGTGGGGTTCACCCTGTACAAGTCGCCACTTCATAACAGGGCTGACATATAAAGACAAACACCATTCACGCTAAAAATCACACCTAAGGACAATTTGAAGTCACCAATTAATCTCCATGTCTTCGGACTGTGGGAGGAAGCCGGAGTACCTGAAGAGAACCCACGCACAGGTCCTACCCCAGCTGGATGTTGAACCCAGGACCCTCTTGATGTGAGGCAACACTGCTAACATCTAAGCCACTGTGCTGCTCTAATATGTGACACGATATACAAATGTATCAGCCAGTATTATAATATCAGCTGAATGTGCCCATTAAATACTTGTGACAAAGAGATGTGATGGAGGCAGTAGAACCTACGTTTTAACAAACTTTATTCCAAACATCAGTGCACTGAACTGTAAACACTTGACTTATTATGTCAGTAAATAATGGTCCGGCCCCTACTGGACAAACTACATAATTATATAATTCTTAAATTACAAGTGGAAGCATTTTTCTGGGTTTAAAAAACAGTTTTAATATCCATACTGATGTATCTGCAATAGGCTGATATTGGCCAATAATACTGGCAAACCGATATATCGGCTGGACCCTAGACACTATTTAGGAGACAAATTTGTAAATTATTAGATTGGACATGTCTCCTCAGGTCGGAGTGAAGTGGGAAGATCAGCCCAACAGTAAGGATTCAGACAGCAAAAGAGAGGAGGCAAGGTGAAGTAAAAACCATGTCGCTGCCGCTAAGAGAAAAATAACTGCACGGTATCAGCAGAAAACTCAGTGCATTATACAATACAATCACGTCCCATAAACTTATATTATTTGTTCCTTTTTTTTTTAAGACTTGTACTCGAGGGGAGATAAGGGGTATTTTGTTACGTCTGAAGACATCTGAAGGTCAATCACGTACCTCACTTCCAGACAGGATGATGTCATTGAGGAGGAGGAGGGTTAACAAGGCCTGCCATCAAACATTAACTGAAACAGGGTTCAGCTTCCTCCACGAGTTTAAAAACTCAACAGTCTTCAGCACAGCATAGCAATAAATTACACTTTTATTTCGCACACTTGAGCTGTTCAGTTAACATTAAAATACAGAAAATATTAACTCGACTGTGGGTAGAGCTCCTGTTTTGACAGTTTATATTTAACTACTCTGCACAAAGGTTTTCAATAGTAACCCGAAGCCGGAGCTCTCAGAGAGGAAGGCGAAGAAGAGGTTAAAGACAACAACAGAAAAGTTTTACTTGCTTAAAAATAATGGCCATAAAAATATTCAAAAACAACAGTTTATACTCAGTATTTTTGTACTGTCACTGCTGCTTCACCCTGTTTGTCATCACAGTACACACTGAGGGCACACTGGGGTTTACACAAACACTGCAAGGTAACTGCCACTCAGGGAAAGCAGAAATAACGATTTGAAAAATTTAGAGGAGGCTCCAACAAGGACAATGACTAAGACGCGAGAACAACAAATGCCTCTGAGGGATTTGTAAGCACTTTAATCACCATAAAGGAGAACATATATTTTAAAAAGCTTATGCCTAGCGAAAGGACTTGGCATAAGCTGAGACATGTGAAACTATTTTAGTCAGGAAACTTTTTTCTTTACTCTCTTGTTAAGCTTTGATGTTACAACTTGCGTGCTATGGTCTCATGGCTTTGAATGTACTGAAGCTGTTTGCTTAAGTTTTTCTGGACATCTGTACATGCTGACATGTCTGTGTTGTTTGGAGCTGTTATTTGTTATGTTCAATCTTTGACTCAGTTTTATTTTTCTCCAGGCTTCATCTTTTGTATGCTTAAAAGGATAAAATGTTGTTTGACCCCTCCGTTTAAGCCCTGCAATAACACTATTCAGCTGCATTATGCTGCAGTCACATGGAATCAGGCAGACGCTAGACGGCAAACTGGACGGCATTTAAGTGGATGAGAGCAGGACGATAAAATCTGATGAGGCCAGCAGAGAGTACCGGCAACAGTAACGGCCGTCAAAAGTTAAAATATTTTAACCTTATGCCGTCATCTGCAACAGAATTCACATCTGGATGTTCAGAACTCCTCAAATGCCATTAGGAGAAAACATGTCCGACCTTGACAATGAGAGGCTGATTATTTTGGTGCAATAATACCTGGAGCTGTTTTTACCACAGCCTGAAAACCCACTGAGATGTCACATGAAAAGCTGATACTTGGAAGACACTCAGCACAAAGCTGATTGTTTTCGAGAGAATTTGACTTTTATTTTAAATCTGCAATAGAAAATTAAGAAAAAGCTGCATTTTACAGATACATGCATAACTAGAATAGTTACCTAAAATAATAGTCACAAAATAATTTCATTAAATGTATTTTTTTCCATTCTTTGTAAACAAAGACGTCACCATAGCAACACATTATCATGGGTGTTTCATTTTGCCGTCCTTCTATTCCGTCAGACAGTGTTTTTTTCCTGTGCCGTTGACGAGGTGTCTCTCCACGTCCTCCAGCTGCCCGATTCCATGTGAATGCAGCATTACAATTTGAATTTATTCACTGAGAGAAGACATCTTTATTAATCAATGTTAACAGTAAACTGTAATTCTAAAGTTTGACTAACACAGGATTTGTTTTCTTATTTTAGAACAACCTGAGTCAGAGTTCAGTATTGGACTGATGATCTGCACCGAGGTTAAGAGCTTACACCTCCTTCCAGTTACTCAGAGCTCAATGGTTCAGTGAATCACTGAACTCCACAATGAACCCGTTAGATTCAGTGTTCGGTTCTGCTGTCCATCTGCTGTGGATGTTAGTATTGCTTTGGCCCGACCTTCCTACCAGTCTGAGTTCTCCATCCACTCGGAAAAACATAGACAGTAGAGATAAGCAAACTCCCACACATTGCAAAAAGCTAAGCATGTCACATATGACTTGTGTATTGTGTGTTGAGTTTGGCACAAGATGGATTTTGTGATTCTGCATTCGAAAAGGTAAAAACAATGAGCTCAATTGGGGCCAGCAGTGCTCGTATGTCCACTTTTCTCTTGGTTCTGGGGGTTTCTCTCCTCTTTTCTTTGCATGCTCTGTAGATTTAAACCGTTTTACCGCGTTTTACATTTTTGAATGTTTAGTTCCGACCAAGGTTATTGGCTTTAACGAAACTAATGAAATAGCAAAAACTGGAATAGAAAAAACGTTTTCATCAACTGAAACAAAATAAAATAATAATTTAAAAAAAGGTAACTGAAATGAAATAAAATAGAAAATATCCTCAGTTTTCTCTTTTGTCATGGTATTTTGGGTGGATATTGAATCTGTCTTTCAAGATCTGTGTGGGGGGGGGGGACCGACTGGCAGCCTGGTTTGCCAGTCGGTCCACGCCCCTCTCCTGAAAATGCAAATCAACCTGCCTGGTGTCGTGGCAGCAAGGGCTCAAGTCGGGAGAAAGCGATAAAGACTAAAACTAATAAAAACTAAAACCAAGCATTTTTGAAAAATACAAACTAAACCAAACTACAAAACTTGCTTTAAAACAATAATTAAAACTAAACTGAAATTGAAAAGTTAAAGTCAAAACGAAATAAAAATCAAAACTAATGAAAAAAACAAAACTATTATATTTAACCTTGGTCATGACTCGGATATTTGACTGCAGCCTTTTTACCGGTAAGGTTAAACAAATAGTCATTCAATTCAACCACAGCTTAAAATCCTCAAGGCAAGTCATTAATGAGCATGGTATGGTAGATTAAGACCCCATGACTGGAAGCGATTGTGTTGGACTTGACTTCAGATGAGGCCGAACAAAAAAACCTTTCTGTTGTGCTTCTCTAACTCGGTCTCTGCCTGAGTGCTCCTGGAGTCTCAACGTTGACAGATGGAGATGGTCCACCAACCATCTTTAGATTTTAAATGAGGTTGCATTAATGACATTTGATCTCATTGCATTGATTAGTTGCTTGATGGCCAGACATTTTCAGAGAAAATGCTGATATAGATTCAGAAAAGGCCTAAGGGAGAATGCAAGATGTTTTCTTAAAAAACACACATTTTGGAAATATTGAGGGCTAAACCACAGATCCATCAATTAATCAGTTTAATTAATTTGTCCAGAACAGTGTGCGGCTTGTACAAGAACAGCCTGTTACTGAAGCATCCCTCCATCCATCCACTTGCTGTACCAGTGGTTTCTCTTCAGGATAATGGCCACCTTGCTCTAATTCCAGCATGCATTAGGTGAATTGGAAGTGAATGAAATTTCCTCTGAACTGCTCCGCACATTATTTAAAAATTTAAAAGCAGCATCCCTTTCCAGAAACAGTGGCCCAGTTTTATCTGGAACACACAACGGTCTTTATGGAGACTATTTCCTCGGTGAAAAGTAAATTGAAATTCAGTTTCATTTTGCATTATTGTTTTTATGAGACTGTTTTTTTAAAAAAAAAACAAAACATGTAGCCCACTGCTCTATATTCAAATAATTCTTCTAATTCCTTCAAATGTGATCAGTACACTTTTAAAAAAATATTATTAGTTACTTTCCAAAGAGGCCAGATAGTATAAAAACAACAGTGTTAGGGGTAACGTCTTTCTTTGTAACGCGTTGAGTACTTGGATTACTTTTTTGATGTAATGAGTAACTAACACACTGTACTTTTTGCCGCAAGAAACGACATTGCCACAAATTCACAGCGTTTCCGTTTCTCTCATACTTTTTGGCAGGCAGGCACCTGGCTGCATGCGGCGGTTGTTTCACTGTGTGTGTGAAGGGAAAGTGTTAACTACTTTGAAGAATTTGCATCATTATTTTAAGATTACGGCTGTGTAATGATGGCAGAGTATTTATATTTGAAGGAGGTGTTGACTATAACACAACTTGTGCAAGGAATCGCGAAAGGGTTTTCATTTTCCGTAATGCAAAAGGACTCTAACAAGTGACTTTTCTCAAAAGGTAATGCTGTAATGCCACAAGTTACTTTTTTGTGGCAATAATATTGTAATGTAATAAGTTACTTTTACAAGTAATGTTCCCCAACTCTGTTAGAAAATAATTATTCAAGTCATTCTCTACAGCTAACATACGGTAAGTATGTTTAACAAGCTTCAACAGAAGAACAATGTGGTGTGTTTGGATCCATGCATTATAAATGGCTTTGACTCCACATCAGCACTGGTGCTCTGAAATGTTGCATCCGGATGAAATGCTGTTCTAGCGTGCAAAAGAGCTTCCCGTGATGCTGGGAGACACATCACCGGTAGAGACAAAAATAACGCAGATAATCTAATCTAAATTGTATTTATTCTCGGGGGACGCGGGAGGAAGTGCTGCATTGCTTTCTGGCACCGCCGGACTCCTGATGATAGCACTCATTCCCATTTCACTCCATCCATGCATAACACTATCTTGTCCTTTTCAGATTTGTTCCGTGTATTAAAAAAATGTTGTAATGGCTGTGGTAAGCTTCTGCTGACATATGTTTGAGATTTTCCTGCCACAGTTTTACATTAAACTGAATCCTTCCTACAAGTTAGGATTTTAGATGAATCAAATGATAACTTCAGCTGGTAAGTCAGTTAGAAATACATGAGAAATGTGAGGAAAACCCACAAGGTTGCATGCAAGGACGAGTCAGCAGGATGCTGCACATATCTGCAGGTCTCTCTGTGTTCCCCTATTCCTCCGTCTCTCTCTTACACACACGCACACTTTGCACCTCTTCTCCGAAACCAGGCCAATCTCCTCCTGTCTGTGGAGATTGAGCTGCTCATCAGAGCCTGTTAATTACATCGTTCTCTAAAGGGATGACAAGTTAAGCCACTCTTCTTCCTGGTGGGGTCTGAAGCATGGAGGTGGGCCTGAGAGCTAATCTCAATAATCCATAGGGTGGAAGGACATGTCTCTGCTGTCATCAGTCATCGATGAGTCCAGCTATCGGTAAGAGGAATTTATGTGTCTCCGTCTCCTGCCAGCTCCTGCAGGAATATATGAGGAAACATATCTGTGTCCTGCATTGCATCTCATCTTGGTGGTCTTTCAGCACCTCCCCCAACCTCAGCGTCCATGCCTTGCTCTCCCCTATACCCTGCTCTGTTACAACATGAACAAGGACATAATTGCGATTTAACACAGCTACAGTCACAGAGGAGATATGACTGGGAGCCTGATGACTGTTTTCCTGCATGGTGCTTCATCTTTGAGGCCTCCTCGGTTGACATGTAAAACAGCTTACATGGGAGCAATGATCTCTGCATGACTTGACTATTACAGTGTTTTTATAACGCTGTATGGAATATGCGTTGTTGGTGTTTATGCTTCAAAAAGAAACATCAGATTACATCTGTACTCCTACTTTTTCTGAATCTTTGTAAGTGCCTATTTGTTATCAGCTGTGCTCCACCACATCCATGTTATCACATCATCATAATGTTGTTGTCTGTTTACTCACATTCCCTTTTTGTTATCATGTTGTGATGATGTTTGGAAAAGGTCAAGTGAAGCATCTGCTCACCCTAACCTTTCACCAAGAGCTTTTAATTAGTGCCAGCATTACTCAGCATATGGCTCAGTTTGTGTGATTGTTTGTGTTTGTGGGTGTGTGAGTGTGTGCATGTACAGAGTGGTGACAAGTTCAAGGAGAAAACCAACTTGGGCCACCATGAAGTGTCGATCCAGCTTCAGCGTTCTTGGCATTGATTATACAATTCTCTGGAGTTCTCCTTGAGGTCGGATCGCTGTTCCTCTGAAAACTGTTTCATGTCATTTTGTGTTCCTTTCACATCTCTCACAAGTGTTCAACTGGCTGGACATCTGGTGGCACTGCTATTCATTTACTCCCCACACAACCTAATAAAAACTGAGTAATATACAACTAAGTTGCAATCACAAATATGTCTCAAAAGAAAGCAAAGCCATCCAAATAATGTTTTTGTGTCAATATAATGAAAAACAGACAGCATATTCCAGATGTAAATCAACATGTTCCATTTTACTTCTGTATTATATCTGCTCTTGCAAAAAAATATCCTCTTATGTAGTTTTTATAGTTATTTTTAGGAACTCACAATATGTGGATAAAGCAGAAGTTTGTTTTTTTTGGCACATTGTCTTATAATAAGGATATTTACAATCATATACGATGTTCTACAGCATTATTATGACTAAACACAAAGTCTTGAGAGCTGGAGCTCCTTGATGACGTCACTGCTGGCTGAAAACTGCCGAAAACAACGGAGGTGAAGGGGCATATCAAGTGCTTTGACAATCCACTGAAAAACACAAACACTTGTTTTGAAAGACGACAAACTCGCTGAAAG
This sequence comes from Naso brachycentron, assembly GCA_029874485.1. Classification (NCBI taxonomy): domain Eukaryota; kingdom Metazoa; phylum Chordata; class Actinopteri; order Acanthuriformes; family Acanthuridae; genus Naso; species Naso brachycentron. Next base: position 29,916,195 of record JAQFJA010000001.1, read on the forward strand.
TTTAGTGCTTTTAGGAAACCAACAAACAGCTGTCTCTGGGTTAAAAGCTGTTGTTTAACTTCAGGTTTTAGTGTCGGGACACCACTAAACATTCGGTGAAATTCTTGTCTTTTAACACGACCTTTTCTTGTGTGTGTGTGTGTGTGTGTGTGTGTGTGTGTGTGTAAACATTTAACATACCTATTCACCTCCGTTGCTTTTAGCTATTTCAGCTAGCTGTGCCGTCTGCAAGGAGCTCCAGCTCTCGTGACTGCACCGTTCGTCATATTAATGCTGTAGATCATCATATATGAGCATAAGTATCCTTATTATAGGACCTAATGTGCAGAAAAACAAACTTCTCCTTTAAGGTAAGAGAAACTTTGTGCATGTCCTTCATCCACTGAATCAACCCTCCTTACCGCAGTACAAAGTCTTCGCACTTTAATGTTGTCTGCAAACTTAATACAGGCAGCATTACTATTCTTTCAGATATGATTTGAGATTGCCATTGTCTATTAAACTGTTGCAAGGCAGCTGGAAAAAAATATTGTTGGCATTCATGTTCATTCATGCATGCATGTGTTCACGTTTCTGCACACTCCTGAGCTAATTCAAGCTGTTACCTTATCACCTGGTATCTCAGTGAGCTGAATGCGGCCCTGTCAGATATTAATTTGTATAAAAGAACAACAGCAAAGACTAATCCAGTGAGCAAACAGCCCAACCCAGGTCACTCCTTACTTCAAACATTCTCTGATACCTAAACAACACTTGTCTGCTACTGAGATTTCTGTTTTGTTCTGTGTTTTACCAGCAGCTTGTGTGCTTTTTCTGATTCTCCGTCTTTCTTTCAATTCTGCACCTTCCTCCCATCCTTCCCTACCTTCATTTCTTTTGTCATTCCCTCCTCCCATCCCCTCCTTCCTCAAACATTGCCTTACGTGATGAAGTCACCCAACTCCAGCCGTTTTCTCCACAGCCCAGTAAATATCAGTAGCATCTGGGTGATATTTACTGGTGTGAAAAAGATAAATGCGCTGCTCTAAAAGCTTCAACATCATTGCCTCTTGGAGTATTAGTCATGTAAACAACGTCTGCTTATTAATGGTAAGAGCTTTCCCTAATGATCCACACCTCACATGAGTCTGAAATATCAAGTCAGGCCATAAAGAGCAGCTATAGATCATTGTAATGAATGATGGGAGGCTGGCGGAAGGCTGGGGGAGGAGACCTGTCCCGATGCAAATTCACTCTCTTTTCCCTTCCTGATTCATACACTGTTTGGTCATAATACATCAAGGCCGTATGATTCTTCCATTAAAGCAGCGAGTTTTGCCTTCACTTCAATGGAGGTTATTTGTCAGCATTGTGGGACATTTATGTATTTGCTAGTGATGCCACTTTTCCTAAAAGTCAACAGGAAGGAGACACAAGTCACATTAATTGCACGCGAAGATGAAATCACAATCTGACTGCCATTTGCGCGTCAAGTTGTGTTGTATCCTGAAGGCAACTCCGCCAGGAATGCAAGTAATTTACAAACCTAATCAAATGTGTTCAAAAGTAGCGGTACGTGTCTTTTAACGAGTGTTCTGTTATCTGGCTGACATGATCAGTCCCCTGAGAGAATCCATCAAAGCCCTGTTGTCTTTATCACGCTGGATGGTTCCGAGGAAAATTGGCATGACTGTGAATTTGTTCTTGTCAAATGTTGAGTAATCAAAAGCCAGCCAGCCGTAAATAAACAAATTCACTCCACTACACTGCGGCATACTAACTAGCTTCCCCACAATATTGCTCATAATGGGGTGTGATTATTTTTATGGCACCACTGAACGGTCAATGACAACGATAATTCCGTAATGAATCAGAAGTGTACCTGTGAATTTGCTCTAATTGCCTCTGTCACTTACTCAGCACATCCACGAGCATGTTGGTTTTAATATGTCCAATCTGGGTAAAAACACCAAACCGTGCACATCACATCAATGCAGGATAATGAAAGTGCCTCAGGGAACAATGTTTAGGGGTCAGAAATAGGGAGCAGTGCATTAATGTTGCTGTGAGAGTGTAAAAATGATCCACGATGCAGGTAAATGTGTCTTCAGAGCCTCTTAACTCTGATTATTTGATTCGACAATTAGCTCTGAGGGTTTGGATGGAGAGGCTAATGGCTGGCTTAAGTGGTGTTGAAGCCATTTGGTGTCAGTGCGGTTTCTTTTAAGCTGATGCTGCTGGGAGACGACTTCAGCACATGGGGATGAACAGGTAGTGGTGAATTTATGTGCATAAATACCAGTGAGTCGTTTCAGTGTTGTAACAGTTTCTAAAGCATGTGTGCATAAGAGGAAACGCGTGGGTGGCTTGCATCGCAGACAACACATCCAGGTGTTATCCCTGTTTTCTCCTTTTTTTTTGTCAGCTTGAGCAATCGAGACTTTACTCTCTGTTTTGAAAGACTGGGAAGCATTGCGTGACTAACCTTTAAAGGAGGAGGTGGAAATCTTTTTGTGAGATAATGTTGGGTGTGGCACTGGTGGCATGAATTGAAAGATTATCTGTAGTGGCACGAGAACGTGAAGAGTTTTTTTCCACTGTGGGGTAGCTCGGGCTTTGTTTTTCTTTAAGGCTGAACAATCTCCAGTCCAGGTGGTGGCAGTTATGCCCCTTTAAGATGGTTTGCCAACTGCCAGAAAAACAAGAAGGTAGCTTTTGCCAAAGGTAGTAAATGTAACACAAGATTCCCCACTGTACGCTGCACCAGTGGTGTAAAATGCTGTATACACTTCCAGTTTCCTACATGGGCGGAGTCATGTCTCCCATAAAGAGAGGTGTTTTTTGTTTTTGTTTTTTTTTTCTGATATTTTTTGGGCTTTTTCTACTTTTGTTTGTCAGACAGGACAGCTGAAGAATGGACAGGTAACAGGGGAGAGAGAGGGGAAATGACATGCAGCAAAGGGCCAGAGGTGGAATTGAACCCATGACCGCTGTGGTGAGGACAAAGCCTCTGTACATGGTGCGCCTGCTCTAGAAACTGAGCCACTGAGTTCCCCGTCTGGAAGTGTTTTAACGTCTGAATGGATTATAGCAGATAGATTTTGCAGTTTAGTTTTCACCTATAAGACCAGTTAAATGTCTATTTATGTCCGTTGTGAAGCAAGGCGGGAAGCACCGGTTCCCAAATCTCGCGAGAATGTGTTGCTGAGAGAGAGACAGGTCTCAAACAAAGTTGATTTTCTCCTAATTTGTGTGTCTGAAAAATGCCATTTTTGGGTCAGAATGTTCAGAAGAAATGTGTCTTGTAAAAAAAGGAGTCCAGTATGTATCTTGGTGGCGATGGAGCGAAAGAA
>JAQFJA010000001.1:29994946-30013458 GCA_029874485.1 Naso brachycentron
TACAACTCAGTTTCACTGTTTTTATTATTTCATCTTCTCTTTACAGTCACTCAAAAATTTCTTATTCTGCACAGATTTTTTAACTGTCCGCGGACATTGTACTGATGTCATTGTTGTTTTCTTTTGTCCGTTCTTTCTTGTTTTTACTTGTTGTCTTGACATGCTGTATGTGTCTTAAAATTTGCCCTCTGGGGACAAATAATGATTTTTTAATTAAGTTGAACTCCGCTGTCCCCTCCGCTTCCTGTTTTTGCTCCGTGGCTCCGCCCTCCCTTCACCTGGCTCGTGTTTTGTTTGTTTGTTGTCGTTCTCTCTTGGAAATGATTGTCTTGATACGTCAGTCTTCCTTTTTTGCAGGTGTTGCTAAAGCTGGAAGAGCAACTTTTCCTTCTGGGTTGTCCGCCATTGTATCAAGCTTTCACTAACTGAGAGGGCATGAATGTGCGTCTACCTTTGTAGAGCAGCCAATAGGATTATGCACACTCTGAAATGACGCGTGATTGGCTGAAAAGACTGTCACAGTCTTTATTTTCTAAAGTCTGAATACTAGGGGTGGTGAAAAAAAATTTGATCAGCAGGGTGATAAATATATAATATAAATGATGAATATGTTAAATGATTATACGCTGATCAACTTGATACAACTTGAATTTGTAATTGAATTTACTGAGAATTTAAAAACTGTTAAAAAAAAAAAATTCAAAATTTTTTTATTTGAGCAAGTTTAGCATAAATAAATGTTACCTTTGTCTAACGTTTGTCTTTGTGTGTTTACATTTTAGCAGTTTAGTTTATTGTGTAAAAAAATATACACACTTTACTCTGCTTTCACACCATAATTTGTCACTATGTCTTGCAAAACAGATTCTGAAATTTAACACCTCATATACTGAATCAGGAATCGATTTTGAATCGGATCGTGACCCCCAAAATTGAAATTGATTTGAATCATGTTAGTAACCAAAAATAAAATGCCTTCGCTAGTTCTAATGAAAACATTTGCAAGTCAACATAGAACTGGCAAATTAAACCATTTTAAAAGTCCAGGATGGTTGTAAATGTGCTGTGTTTTAAGAGGCAGCTTGTGGCTTTTGTGGCATTACACTGCAGCACAACTTTGAAATTAAAAAGAGTGATTTGTTTTGTCAAGTTGAAGTTTTGTCATTGCAGTATTTTGCCCACACTTATTATTTATTTGAATTTTATGACTACATTTTTAAACATACAGTGTTTTCTTTTGTATGTGGCTTTCGAAGCTGGAAGGAAATAATGCAAACAATGATTGTCATAAATACTGCAAACTCTTGTCTGTCTGTCACTGTCTGAGCGAGACATCATGGAAACCACAACAGCACAGAAGAAATAATTGTATCTGCCTTCGACTTCAGCCAGTCATTGTAAATCACCAGAGGCCAGCACCAGGGTCTTTTCATTTGACTGTCAACTGTACTGTGATAAGAAATTAGTGCCTGATTTCAACGGAATTTCTTTCATCAAAGATTAAAAGTGTTTTGGCATGAGATATGAAGCCGAAAATTAAAATAAAACATTTAAAATAGCAAAGCTGCTACAGTTTGAGAAAAATAATCCTACTACCAGTCACTAAGATTGACCCATTCTTTTAAATAAGTCAAAGAAATGTTGAAACTATTGGCTCATTTCAATCTTTTGAGTGGGATAAATTGCGTATAGGAAGAATGTTAATGAAGCATGTTACTGCTAATAAATCAATACATATAACAGGAGTCATAATATATCCTCTAAGCCTTCACAAACATCTCAAACGGGTTGTTTTCCTGTTTGCTCCTTCTTGTTTTCTAAGTCAAGGTCATCTCATTGCACCACTCACCAAGGTCATCTGACACCCTCCACCCCCAAGGCTTTTCTCGTCTGACCGAGGAAGAAATCGAAAGTCCTGTTCAGGCAGAACACAAAAATGTCAATTTCTCTGTTGATTCAATTAGGGAAAAGAAGGGTGTGAGATAAAGCCAGTGTTATTTATCATGGCTAAGGTAACACTCAGTATCGAGCTATGTTAATTAGAGCTCTGTAGTTAAAACAATGACTGTGGGAAGCAGCACTTCCACAAATAGTTACTACCAAGATCAATTGATTCGAAGGAAGCTATACTTGGGTGTTGGTGGTGAAACGCAGTTAGAGAGAATAAATCACAGCAAGGTAACAGTTTGATTAGTTTCCACTATAAAAAAAATAATTTTAAGAGATGAACAAAATAGTAAAAATATTTTTTGAACTTTGAGTCATAGCTATTTTCTCAAGGTGGCTGAACACACATAACAAAAAGCTTTGTTGTTGCAGCTGCATGGTTTAAAGGAGACAAAAATGACCAGTGTGTATCGATCAAGTCCTGCAGCTTGCCCTTTGATAAATGGGGATCCAAACTTGTTGCCTGGAATTTTCTTTTATTTTATGTTGAAGCAAAACGATTTTCTGTCTTTCCTTTAAAAAAATGACGTGTGCATGCTTTGGTTTGTGTTTTTGTTTGTTTGTGTGTGAGTGCACATTCAGGATCTTTTTAAAGCTTTCTTAGTAGCAACAGCATTAGATGAAAAATGTGAAACAAGAAAAAAGGAGAGGAAATATGGTGGCATGCATCAAATAAATCAACCAGACATGTTGCCACTTATGACATTTGATGACAAAAGCACCTGAACAACCTGTTCTTTCTTACACATTCTTTCTTACCTGCATTTCTTTTCTCAAAACAACAGTGTGGACATTGACATTGATTTTTGCAAGTCGTACCAAAGACTCTGCACAGCAGGAGAGGAAACTCTGTAGGAAAGACAGAATAGAAGAATAGGCTGTCCAACTGCAGCTCTATCAGCCCATCTCTATCTGGGAATGAGGGCACGAAATCTAATTTGGCTGCAATAAAACTGGGTAAACGTCTAAGTGAAAAGAATGAGCTTTCTCTGTTTTCTGTCTGTTTCTCTCTTGGTTTTGTTGTTGTTGTTTTTTTGTATATTCATCCATCTCTCCTACCCTACCACGTCTCATTTGAATTTACCTGCGCATGCACACACTCACACACAAGCCTTCCCTCCTTTCTCTTTTGTCTATGACCTTGCAGGGTATGTGTACAGTATATTTGTGTAGCAGCCAGTGAAAGCAGGTACGTGTGTGAGATTGGTTCTTGATGGGCTGAAGTATTCAATTATTTGGCTGATGCTACAATCTTTCCCCGCAAATGCAGATAGCCAATCATAGCAAAAGAAAATAACAGTCACATCCAAACCAACAGCCCGCGAAAGTCTGGCAACTATGCAACTTTTATTTTTTAATGAAGAGTGTTGTTTGCTGATACTTCCCAATATAAAACACCGATATACTTTATAGTAAAACACACAGAAAAGTCTTTGGAGTGGAGTCAAGTCACAATTCTGGTGGCAGAACATAACTTGGCCTCAGTGCAAACAGAAAATGACGTACACCAGGCAAACAAGCAGGTTGTGATAGATGAAAAGCTATAGCAGCTTACATAAAGACTCAGACAATTGACATCTATTGGGCTGATGAGGAGCAGCTGAGTAGGAAGGTGACTGGGTCAGATGATCTCCAGAGGAGGGAGAGTCACTGAGGGCAAATGGAGGGCAGGTAAAACAGGACAGGAATGGAAACCTCCAGAACAGACACACTGGGAGTGGGAGGAGGAACACAGAGAAGATGGAAGCTCTAGGGGATCGACGACCTTGGCTATACAGTAAAAACTGGATTTGAACACTGAGCTATGAGAAATCAAGGACAAGCCAAGACGAGCTTGACCCTGCAGACATGAGGGATTGGGATGAGTGTGACTGGACCAGTGCAGATGCAGGAGGCAATGTTGACCAAGCTGGAGAGAGCCTCAGAGCTGAGGTGTCCTAACCCGAAGAGGCAGGCTGCCTGCGGACAACCACTTCTGATGCCAAAGGTTGTAAGAGCATGCTGTGGTGCAGTGACTGAAATCATGAGGCTTTGCTTGGCTCTGGGAAGGGTATCCTGAGTCCTGGAGAGGTCACTGTACACAAACAACACAGAGCTGCTTCCTATAGGGCTGCCAGGGAGAGGGAGGATGACAGTGAGGCAGGAGCAGCAAGCGAAACACCCCAGATGGCGAGCTGCAACAGAAACAGTTAACCCCAAACAGGGAGAACCTGTGCTTAAGATGCCAAGGCTAAAAATGACTGGATGTTAGAAAACTGGGCTTGAAGGGAAACTCCAGGGTACCCACTAGTGTGGAGAACAGCTAGAGACAAACTCAAAGCAAAGCTTAGCAAACATAAACTGTGCAGGCTAAAGCAGGAAATGGTGAGTAAATGGTGAAGAGACGGAGCAGATAAAAGAAGGATTTTCAGTGGGCTTGCTCTGATGGACAGACTCAAGCTGGAGCTGATAAACCAAACAAACAGGCTCTTGAACAAACTGGCTGAACGGTGGAACTTGCGTAAAAGTTGGCTAAGGCTCATTTTCAGAAGCAGAAACTGGCTCAGGCACAGACATAGACAGGTTAAAGTTTCGACTTTGATACAGGGAGACGTGGTTCAGACGGAGGAATGTGAACAGACAGAATGTGAGACATGGAAGGTCTCCTCTAACCCCCAACCCAACAGAGAGATCGAGACAACAAACATGAAGAATCTGACTGCTAAAGGCCAATTGGAACTAACGGCTGGGACTCACATCTTTGCCTCTGCAGCGCAGCTGCGTCGCCGACTTGCTGCGTCTCGCTCGCAGTCGTTAACGCAGGCTGCCTCTGCTGTGTCTGCTGCAGCGCTGCTTCTGCATGCCTTGTCTCTCTACAAAGAGTTTCCATGAATATGAAAGTGTTTCACGTCATTTTGATACATTTAATTCATAATGAGTTTACACAGAAATCCATTAAGTGTAAATAAAAGAAAAATAAACCAAAAAAAATCTTCTTCACTTGGCCTGTTTTCTTAAAGAAAAAAAAAAAATTTGCGAAGTAGTCTCTAGTTTCTGTTAAAACTACTGCTCTTCATATGATCTTCTTTTTCATTTCTTCACATAAAGTAGCCTTGTTAACTTCCTCTTAACCTTGTCGTTTATCCGAATATAAAAGCTTTTATTTTTAAAAACAGACCTTAAATGTTGAAACTACAGTGAATGTTGCTGGTATGATGTCAGTATGTCAACTGTTTATTTCTCCGTCTACTTCAGCAGAGAACTGCACGTGTCTCGTGGAAAAAATCGGCGGGCCTCCTGAGCTGAACTATGGCGTGGCTGCCGACATGTGTCCGATGTGCATCTCCCAAGTGCTGTGTGGCTGCGCCAATCTGTTTTAATGGGCGCCAAAAAAATAAGCAGATGTGCTGCAGACGCAGACATGACGCAGAGGCAGGATGTGTGTCCCAGGTGTAAACTTTTGGCATTATAAATCTTATAAATTATAAAGCTCTAAATTCAAAAAAACAACATCATCTAACATGTGTTGCCTTGGCTTACTCTGTGCCCTGTGGGCTTTGCTGTACTTTAATATTTATCAAAACAATTTCAAGTGACATGTTGTCGCTATTTTAACAGAGGCTAAATGGCCTTAGGTATAGTCAGAGATGCATTTAGATATATTCAAGAGCAGCTAACCTCACCTGGAAAGCTGCCCATGTGGATGCTGTCTGAGTGATAAAAGAAAAATATCCTGATGGATGTGTAACACTGTTTTAGCTAGTCTTCTTGCAAAATAAATAGTTCTATACTTCTGCAATATCCTACCTTCAATAATGTGGACATGATTTAGTTGTTTCTTTATGTATTAATATTGTGTATTCCCTGTGCTGACGTGTTGCAAACATCAATAACAGATGATTGTAATTATAAAGCTGGCGCCTGGGTTTTCCATTTTGCATCGGAACCCTGACATGGATCACATTCATGTAATGGTTTTTGTGAATAATTAATCTGGTGAGCTGCGCCATCTCCAGAATACTAAATATTAACAGTCATTTAAAGTACCATTAGACACTAGAAGCATATGCAGCAGCACAGCCAAATGGATACTCAACATTTTTAAAATTTTGTCCACAAAATCATCTGAGCGTTTGCTTATTCCCCGTCTGCATGTTCTGCATACATCCATCAGCAATGACACAAATGAATACATACGCCATAGTTAATGCTGGGACCATCTGAGTGATCTGTCTTGTCATGTGTTTATGTTGTGGGTAAATGGAGTTCTGTGTTATTCAAGCAGGCACGCTCACTCACTGCTGGCCTCGCGTCTCCCCGGGCTCTGTTTCTAGCCACTGCCACAGAAACGCATCAATCATCTCTCAGGGCCAGACACTTCACTGGACATGGAATATTGATATGGCTTTTAAGATGTGGGGCATGAATATGATCTCTGACACCTAACAGCCTAGCCATGCAGCTGCTCTACATGTAGCCACTGAAGTATTAGTATATATGTGTTTATTTAAAGACAAACCCATAGCTAACGCACTGACACGGGAGAAGGGTCGGCCTAGTTTCAAGTTGGGAGCAGTTGAAGCATTTTCAAGTTTGGGAACCCCTGCTCTATGGTACTAAAGCAAGATCATAGCCATCCATAACAACACGCAAACATACATATTTAACGAATAAAACAAAACACAGCAGACCACAAGACAGTTGAGACTGAGGTAAGCAGTTTGTTTTTGGTGTCATCTGGCAAAAATTCCACAATAACCTTTTAGCATTTTGTAATTCAGATGCTCTAAAGGAACACTAGACTTCTGCACCTCTCCTTGGCTCGGTATTCAGGCTTTCAGCCAGCTCGACTCAAGCCAGCTGACGGCTTGAGTCGAGCTGAGACGGACCAGTTCACACCGCTGCAACTTTCACTGCAACTGTTTTGTTTCATTGTCAATCTTTGGTGCAAACTGGACTTAAAAGAGACAGTGACGCCCAACAAAATAAAATGCGAGCCGGAACAAAAACGGGGAGGCCAGGGTGCAGCGGAGTTGCTTCCTTAGGAGTCTCATGCTACAGCTAGCTTGATTTTCAGTATTGCCTACCTCAGCTTTAAAGAAACACAACAGATAGAACATTTAAAAAAAATCAAATCAAATCAGAACAGATAGTAGAACACAGAGCACAAAGCATGTTTAGTCTAAAGTTAAATGCACAAAGAGTGATTTAATAAGTGCTATGCTTACATTTATGGCCATGTTTTAGCCATAACTTAAATGATCGTGATATTTGTCATTAGAACAAATGTTTGATTTTCCAACAGAATTCACCCTTATCCTTGTTTCCCTGCAAATGATTGGACGGGCCAAGCAGCTTCCAGCATTGTGAGTTGAAGTGATTGGGGCGTCTTTTTATTTGTATATGACTAATGTGTGTGTGCGTGTACCGTTCCGCAGTTAACTGGTGAATGGAAACTTCTCCCCAGCAGACATCTTCTCGTTACCTGCTGTGTGTACTTGGAGCTCACCCACCATCTATCTCCTCAACTGGAAAGAGAAGTGTCATCGTCACCATAAATAACATTCCTCCTCCCCTTCTATTTTTTACCTGGCAGTCGTAGCGTGCTTTGTGCCGCTCTCTGTGCATGAAGATTTACTGCTTTATTTATCATTTAAGAATCCATTTAAATCCATTCCCCTCTTACGTTTAGGCAGGGAAAAGATGGTTCAGTGGGTTTCTCCTCCTGTTTGTGCAGATTCATCTAAGTAAAATCTGACTTCTGTGCATGTTTGTGAATAATTGCAGAGTGGCCTTTTCTTTTGTTAACCCATAAGTTTGTTGGTTTTGTTGGACAGAAGAGATCAAATAGCTCTTTACACACAATTATTGTTGAAAATGGAAAGTAAACTCTACATTCTCAGTTATTATTATTATTTTTTGTTAATGAAAATATAATGCATTAGACTATCAGCGCCCCTGTCACTAAAAGTATTATTGAATACTTTAACACTTACCAGTAAAATGCTATTTATATTTATGCACCAACTTCATCTGTGTGTGGACACATATTGTACACACACAATCATGCTATCAAGTAAAATAACACATTAAAACATTCCGTTATGAATGTTGCATTCTGGGATGGCTGCAGCCTCCCTCACAATGATGAGTGCAGAACATTTTCTCCTTTGTCTGACAGCCAAAATGGATTTTGTCCAAAAAATGAGGGATCTTCCACCACCCCTGAGCGTTAAAGGGAAAACTTTGCAAAGTTCAAACAATGTGCTTCGGGTCAGAGCAGCTAAAGAGGCGAAAACATGTTAGATTTTGTACTTAAAGAAATCCATCATATTTCTCAGGAGGACAAGCAGGATTTTATTTGTCTTTTTTAGGCAGTCAGGCTGGATCTTGTAGACATATGGTTGCAGCTATTTTTGTAAAATACACATCTGTCTCGTCTCAGACCTGTGTGGTTGCGTTTACAGTACAGCTTCTTCTTTTGTGAGTCGTGCAGATTTTTGTAATTTCATGCAATAGTTTCATCCAAACATCACTTTTTCACCCTTCACTGCTGTGGAGGGTGATGAAATTTACAGATAATGCAGATGAAATTTACAGATAATGCAGCTGGTCAGTTGGTGTAGAACTGTTTATACACATATTTTCTGTAACCTGCACATTTTCAGAGGGGGAAATAGAAGACATTTACTGCAACTAGATATCTCGCTGAAAGCACCAGCATCTCAAACCAAAACAAAAGCATGCATCCTTTATCCAGTAAAGCTGGGGGAGAAAAAGAAAACCCCATCTGAACACATACTGCTCACGACTGTCAGATCAAACTGTAAAATTAGGCAAATACAAGTCAATATTCTCTTAATGCATTGCCTGTCTTGTTTCTTCCATCTTGAAAATGGATGTGGAGCAGATAGACAGGAGAGTTGTTTGAAATCACTCACTCACTCTCACTATTGGCTATACAGTGTTTATTATGTAGTGAACTATTTAGGGAATGAGCAAACAAGATTTCGGACACTACACTGAAAGTTTCTTCACGTCATTGCATCAGTGGATGCACACGGATATTTGGAGGATGTAAGTGGGCGCGCCCAGCATCAGACGAGCTGAGCACGCAGGAGTACAGCACTGAAATGTATGGTGTTGTGTTTATGTTGCACAAAAGTTTTTTCAGCGTTAAATCCCAAATAAATTATTGAAATTCAGATGATGTGGAAGTTTGATTTTGTCAGCTATGGTCCTTTGTCCTGATTGCAAACAGTAGTAGCCCACGATCAATTTTTCACAAACTCAAGAACTAATGGCTTAATGTAGCTATCGGAGGCTGAAGCTGTCAGAATGTAATTCTAATTCTAATGTTTTTTCTCTGAATTTTTTGTTGCTTTTAGTAAAGCTTTTGCTTCTCAGCACAGACGGAGGCGAAAGCAAACTCTCCCCAGGCCTCTCATAAGACGTCTTTGGTTAATTCTCCAGCCAGTTTCTACTAGCTAACATGCTAATTGACAAAGCAAACCCTACTGGCTTTCTGGCTACTTCCTCCTCTCCTTCGTAAATACACGGCCGCATTGCATTGTGGTATACGGGAGTAAAATGTGGGATATATCGTATGTATCATATGTACTCGAATTTGCTGTGCATTGTGGGTATTTTACAGTGCATTATATAGGGAATAAAATTAACTGCTGAGAATTCAAATGCTACTACAACATGGCAAACACACTATGTAGTGCACTATTTCTGTGATAGGGGACGGTTTTGAGCACAGCTAGGGACATGCACGCTTACATGCTCATGTGGCTGGACTGGCTATCAAAACAAAGGGAACATTAGCTCAGATTACACACAAAGAGTGTGATGCCATTCTTTTTCAGGATGCCATTACTAAGAATTATTTTCTGTTATGTTAATGTTAAAAATCTGATATATTTAATTCGATAACTTCTAGAAAGGATGTAAATATTTATAGTTGTTGATGTAGATTTATGAGGAGAAATGTATACAAAAATTTGATACAGTTTACATTTTGAATTTGTGTTTACTGTAAGTAAACAGTGTAGGAAAGATAGGTGTTTATGTTTCCAATATTTGTCTGTAGGTGTACCTGTTGAGCCAGGAGCAGTAAATAAGGAAATGTTTCTGCTGTCGGACAGTCATGGCTGATAGAGTGAGACCATCTGTGTCCTTGCTTGCTCTGAAATGGGGGATGATGTTGGGGAAGAAGAAATGAAGGGATGGAGACAGTAAAGGCCTGCACAACTGTTGGTGGTCACAGCCCAGTGCACACATCCTCCTGGCTGCCTTCAGGCTTGACCTGTGTATAAGCCCTGTCTGTCCCTCACAGTCTGCACGCCTCTGGACAGACACACACACCCACACATTCACAAGTGCACACAAACAAATCTGCCTGTCCTGCAAATGCAGACAGGTGTGCAGACTCATTCAACAAGATTTGACCATGGTGCTTTCATGCGCACATGCACACACCTGCACACGTACATACACACACGCTTGGCTGCCACCATGGAAGCAGATTTGACAGACACATCCGGTAGGTCACTCGTGGCGCAGCTGCTGCTGAAGCTTTAAAAATCTTCACCTGTTCCCACATAATCTCCCCTATCTCTTTTTGTATTCTGTGTCCAGATTACCTGTCACACTGGCGCGTTCATATTCACACATTTTATTTTTTTGTCACAGCAATGCACCGATGCTTAATATTTTCCCAGTATTGTGTCAGGCTACACCTTAACTGTGAATAAACAGTCAGTGTTTCCATTATGCAAATGATACTGGACAACAGGGAGGGTGCATGAGATCCAACTCCATGTCCGGGTCCTACTTGTGTCTTGAGAGAATGATTTGCAAAGATGTGTCTGCAGGATTTATTAGCATAACAATCCTCTGACTAAAGGGAGGAATTCCAGGTTTCAGAGAGCATGAATAAGAAGCTGTGTTGGTAAATCTGTATGCAGATAACTGGATCACAAAGAGAGAGGTGCCAGGTCAAGATGTTTTTCTCATAATGTCAGCCTGCTACAAGGAGTCTGATGATTGCTGGTGGAAAACACATAACCCGCTTGGCATGGTATCTGTGTGAAGGTCAGAAAGGTCTAATATCTATGTGAAATCTGAGGAATAAATATCTCATATACAGAGAGTGATTCTCCCCCTGTAGCACTGTACATTACTGGTGATGTGTTACCAGCTGCAGTGCAAGACGGATAGGCCTAGCGAGACAATGTCTCACCATATGATCAATATCTATCTCTGTCTCCCATTTAAATGAAAAAAAAAAAACAATCTTCTGCTAATGTATCTACGTTATTACTCGTATTTATCACCAAGTGAGATGAGAAAGAAAAGGAGGGCGGGTGGCAGCAGCTCGGCGTGTTGAATATGAACATAGTGAGTCACACATAACAGCCTGTCAACTACAAACAGGGCAACCGAGTTTTTCTCCCACCATATGTGGAAGTGTGGCTCTGTATGAATATGGTAAAACAGAACAGATTTTCATCTCTTCCGTCTTGTATCTGAAGCGTGAATTCTGCTTCAGGAGTTTTGTGCTCCCCTACAGCCTTCCTTGACTGCCACGTTAATTTTTGATGAATCTTGTAATAGCTAGAGCAGAATATATTGAGAAAGTGGCCTTTGTGTGCACGGCGACAGGCGAGTTGGAGGGAGGGCAGCGCCATATGTTGCAAAGTGGAGATAAAATTGGCTTTGTGCAAAATGGAGAAAAATCAAGAGAGTGTGCCGAAGTACCGGAGGGACCGCGAAGAGGAGGAGGAAGGAGAGGAAGAGAAAAAAAACCTTCCCCTCATTTCCTCATCACCTCCAACAAAGCATAGGTATTAAAGAAACACCTGTGGTTTGAGCAATGAAAGATCCAGAGCGCCCCCCTCACCCCCCTAACCCCCTCCTCTTCCTCTCATCATAGTCTCCATTCCTCTTTCACTCCCCTGCTGCTGCATCCCTTTTTGGCCTGGGGCATAATCTCTTCCCCAGACAAAAAATGAAAGGAAGAGATGCTGACATGTAATAAAGCAGGACTGATTCTGTTTGGGGCCGAGGCTGGCCGCGGCTGCCTGGCTGGTTTCCTGCTTTTGGGTAGCAGAATTGCATGAGAGAAAGAGAGAGAGGGAGTCAGGGTATTTCTACTGCGGAAAGATGAGATTACTTACTAACAGATGCCTGCTAACGAAGTGTTGACAGGCCGGGTGAAGGGGCCAGGCCTAGCTACTGTATGGAAATGATGGAAAGAGGAGGGGAAAAAAATGAGCGCTGAAAAGACAGATGAAGGCAAAGGAGGAGTGTGTGTGCACGTGTGTGTGTGTGTGTGTTTGTGTGTGTTTGTGCGTGTAAGCCTATCTTAAGCTTCTGTTCTCCAACCTCAGAACTTGTGCTGCTCCATCACCAGGGGAACAGATAGCTTTTAGCAGACTACCCCGAGGTGGAAAAGACTGTTCAGCCTCTTGTCTCCTTCTCCCTGTTGCTGCCTCTTTTCTTGCTCTTGCCACTTTTCATCTTTCTCCTTTGGTATCCAAAGCATTTTGTTTTCCTTTGGTGTCCTTGTGACGCTTGTTTTTGTTTTTTTACGAGGCAGGTTTGAATGAAAACAAATGTATTTCTTCTCTCTCCCTCCTCGTGCTGCTCCTGCTGTGGACATAAACCTTCTATGTCCTGAGCAGTCAGCACTGTCATTGAAACATATTACCTCTGTTTCTCCTCACACAGGTGGTGTTGTATTTTCAAGGCTGCAGATGAATAAGAGGGATCATTTCCCATTGACATTTTTTTGTCTTAACTTATCAGTTTTGTTTACCATTTCTATTGTTTTCTCCTGCGAGTTGCCCTGAGCCGAATGGCAAACATTGCAGATAGACCCAGTGTGTGATGACACACAAGGACACACGTGATGGGGAGGTGGGGAGTTGGAATGGAGTGGGGGTCTGGCAAGCTGTAAGTCTGACAGAGCAGGTGAAAGAGAGGGTTTTGTGAAAAAAGGAGAGGGTAGCTGAGAGGAAATCCAGCTCGGGACTTACAAAAAGAGGCGGGAGAGCAGTCTATCTCCCTGGACTTGCGCGTTTGGCAGATAGCAGCCACTTTTGAAGCTTTAAAGCTTTCTCCTACCTGTCCAGCTTGCTCACCTTCTGTGCTGCACATCCGAGGAAGCTCATGAAGGTCGTTTGGAACTCCGTCTCCCTCTGCTTCCTTTGTTCTCGGGGCAATGAGCACTGAAGATCTGATGTCTCCTCCTCTGCTCGCGAACGAATGTGCCGAGCAACAGCAATTTCCTTAGCAGGCATTGCCTCCTGCTGCTCCAGATTACAGCTCATTAGTAGTAGCTGCAGAGAGACAGCCCACACCATGCCTTCCCTCTGATTCCCACATTGTTGCCTGTGATTCCGCTGAGGTGCACCACAGTGACAAAAATGGTGGAGGTGGTGGTTGTGAGGGTTAGGGGTTGGAAAGGAGAAAAAGACAGCAGCGAGGCAGTTGTTCAGTTTGTCAGCCACTAATAATCATGTGAAGGAGTAACTCTGGGGAACAATATGGCGTTGAAGTGAGGGGAAATCTGCAGCGTTGGGAACAAACATAGGAGAGATCATGACAAAAGGTTACATGTTGTGTCGCTGGTCTGAGGTGAGGATGACCTTCAAGATGCTGTCAAGGTGGGGATACAAAACCAGTAATGTGTGTTTGTCTCCAGGTTTGACTTGCAATAGGAAAACACTGACACCACTTCTCAGAAAAACATTGGAGGTTGTGAAGAGGTTGCAGGGGTCGTGTAAGGGGTCAGCAGCTACATTTTTTCTTGCATAAACAGACAACAGCTTGTGGACTGATTTGACAGCTGAGCTCTTGTAGATCTGCTTAAATCTGTCTTTTGTTTGCAAGAGTCGTGCTCCTGCGCACTCACATTCATTATCTGTTTTTCTCTTCCTTCCTGTTTCAAACTTTTACAAGGATAGTGAGGAGATTGGAACTTTGGAGCAAAGCTGTGAAAGGAAACAGATGCCAGATGTTTGTTATGTCAGTTGAGTCCTTTAAACCCCTTTCCTCTGCTTCTGTTTTCACTGTTTCCTGAAATGCACACAAGGGCTTGTAAATTTCCATAAAAATCACAATAATTATTGTTATTATTAGAAAGGAATCTGACTGTTGTTGCAAAAGCAAAAAATAATGCAGCCATTGTTTGGCATTAAGTTCATTCCCTGTTTTTTATTAAGAAATATGAGTGCAACAGAACTAACACTGGGTTGTTTTTAGTGCAGCACAGTAAAGCAATACGTCTGTGGTTGAAACTTCTCAGATGCAAAACAAGATCATGGAAAGTACGAATCGACCACTCAGATCGGGTCAGTTTCAGTTTACGTCTTCTGTCTCTCCTCCGGGGGAAGCCCCCGTCCATTTACGCTTGGATGATTTACATCTACTCCATCCACTGGGGCCCCTTCAGACTGAATAAGCCAGGATGATAACAATCTTGCAGGCAGTGGGGAGTAATGAAAAAAAACAAAAAGACAGCCATAGGACCCACTCTCCGCCCACAAACACAGCTCTGAGCGAGGCTGCAGCTCTGAACGCTGCTGCTTAGAGTTGCTCTACATCCACTATCTGAATCCCAATGTGACCTGTGACCTTACAGTCATACTAACAGAGACTCTGACAGTTTGTCTCCTGAGCTCACTCTGCTTCCATGAACACTGGAGCGTGAAGCATGCAGTATGTCAGAACTGAGATTCTCATTGTCAACAGACATCAAACCAAAGTAAGTAATTACACTGCAGTGGTTGGCTTGGATTGTTTGAAATGAACTGCAGTAGATTGAGCTGTCTTCTGTATCCTATACAAGCACAAACTTTGCTCATATATGCACATTTATATAATTACAAATATATATTATTCGAAGCACAGAGTAGGCAGGATGACATACATTTTGATTCTGGTGGTGAAACTGTGTGTTCACACGGGGCAAATTAAATAATTTACTCACTTGCATGAATTTGAACACTAGTATAGTTTGTGTTTACTTACTTCATTCGTGTGAATAACTCGCTTCATTTGAGCATGAATTCTACTAAACTAAAAAGACATGAATTTTTGCATGAAGGGAGAGACTTGGTTGAGCTTGAGAACATTGCGAGGGTTGCTGCTTTGTACCTGCTGTGGAAAGCCCATTCAGAGATCCAGGCGCTGCCGTATCTGGGTCCATCCTCTAGAGGCACACACAGTTCAGGAAACTCCACCACCTGCTGCACCTGAATGACAGCCGCTTACAGGGCTTCTTTAGGCTCACCTGGACCCTGTTTAACGGCCTGTTGCTGAGGACCGGTGCCAGGATATCCCTCCAGTATCTAGCTCAGATTTTTCAGCTCTCACAAATAAGCGAATAACGTGCAATTCACTTTATCCGTGTCGCTTAATTTGTACAATTTGCTTCGCCTGACAATGACATGTCTAATCACGTCTTTACATTGACTATACATGTAATTCTCATTTTGCTCGCCCCCCGGTGTGAACGCACAGAAAAGCAGGCATATATCTTCAGCATGTGACTTCAATTTCTCTGCATGTCCACCAGGGCTATAAAATATGCTGCATGAGTCTCTGCACTGTGGGTTATACTCAGCTGACAGAGGATTAATTTTTTTCTTCTGCTTCCTCTCTTTTCCTTGGCTTTCCACTCAGGCTATAGGCTGACCACTCCTTCAGCACAGTTGACCCTGAAACAGCCGGCGTTTGGGTCAACCTGAGTTGTGCAGGCTGCCCAATGTTACGCTCATGACCCAAAACGATTCCACTTAATTCTTTTCTTTTAGAGTTGGAAAAACTTCTGCAACTACTGTTGGTGCAAGGTCACTTAAGAACAATCTGAACTGAAGACCTTCAAGAAAAAGCAGCATCAATCTTTAGTATTTTCAATATCAAGCCCTCGCTTTCTGCCCATTTCTCATTTTCTAGACTAGTAACGCAGTTTGAAAATATATCTGCCGTTTGCCCGTGATTGTCTCTGGTTGCAGCCCATCCAATGACGTCCCTTACCCCACACTGTGTGTCAGCCAGCCTGGGACACTCACTTGGTCACAATCTTGACATCTCCCATCTAAACAATGTGGTCGTCATTTGTCAAAGTCCACTATTTGTCTCCCCTCCACACATCTGCAGGAGGAGCCGAGCGATGCAGAGGTGTGATAGGTGCCTGTCAGGGCTTATGCATTTGATGGCATGCACATACACACATGCACATTGTGTGTGATTGATAGAGACAGATGCCCTGTGCATTTGAGCATTCAGAGAGAGTGAGTGCATGTGACAGACAGTCAATCAGCCCGTGATCAGAGGTAATCACACAGTGGACAGATCAATTAGTTATTTTCTCTGGAGACAAACACAAGAAAAGCAACACTGTTCTCCAGGTAAATGATTTGCATTCCATCACTCTTTCATCTCTCACATCTTTCTGTTTTGCTCCAACTCCCCATTCCTCCCTTCTGTGTGTCTCCCTCTCTCCCTCTTCACTTTGAATTTGGCTGTTTGGTTGTTTATCTCTGCTCATTTCTCCTCCTGCCTGTCTCATAGGGAGGGAGGTGGAGATCCAGCCGATCAGGGCTGAGTAATGGCATGAGCGCAGCCTGTGAGTGATGAAAGCTCCGCTTGGCTAGATCATTTATACTGGGCCTCGCCGAGAGCAAACATATGTATCTCAAAGCCATCGGAGACGCTCCAAGGCTGTTTCGAGCACGTGAACGCACATTTGCGGAGGTAAACAGTAAGCACACTTTTGGACACGTTATATATTAAGCTCAAGCTCTGACTTCCTGAAAGGCAAAACTCACATTTTCGCTCTTTTACTGTTGGACATGTTGACACAAAGCTAGTAACATGTGACCAAAGATGGGTGAAAAGTCATCCGCTTCAAAGGCCCATTTTCTTGTTTTCTCCACTTGTTTTCCTGCTGCCCATTCAGCCACTGTCAGCTCACATCAGCAGCTTGAATTGGTGGATTTCGGGTTGTTATGCATGTAGGTCATGTGTTGTGTTTTTGTTGTGCTTACTATAGTTGCAGCAGCGGACATTCCCTGAGGTTGCAGAAATGTGGTACAGCCTCAGCTCTCGCTGGAGATCACTCTGTCCTTCACACCCACTTAGAGCTGGATTCAGTCAGTGCCTGTCAGAGCAATTTTACACAGCAATCTTTATTTACAGGAATACCACTCTGTTCAGACACACACACTCAAAGCAGCTCACTGTTTTTTTTTTATGAAGGTTGTACAACCAACAAATGTTCTAGTCTGACTGTGTGCATTTTACTAATACAAAAAACCTGTAACATCTCATTGAAAGCAATACAATGTCACTTTGACTGCGACCCAAAGCTTTGAAAAGCAAAACTTAACAATTCATGTTAATATGTTGCACAAATAATTTGTTTGTTTTTTTTAAAACAGGGTCACATCAGGTATAGGTGACTAACCACTAAATTCCACCAGATGCGTGCGCAGTCCGTCTTCGCTCCGCAACAGCAGCAGAGCTGATACATTTCAACTCTAGTCAATGTGTGTGCTTCCACTGCCTGCAGCTGCATTGCGTTTGTACTCCATTGCAGCTCTGGTAATCTGGAGTCCCCCACAGCAGATATCCAAGGCTTCTGTTTTTGCTGAATGATGGAGCACAAAGCAAGCAGTTCAGCACAGAGCAGATGGGGGGACAGGAAGTCTGACGCAGATACAACATTAAAACATCCGGTTAATTTCAGGAAAAAAATACTCTGTGTTGATGCCAGATCATATTTCACTAGACTTCATACACAAAACATCAGTATGTGCGGAGCCAGGCCTAAAGACAACACGCCAGAGGTTGTCAGAGGTCGCAGTCACACTTGATTCTCGCGACTCCAGCTGTGGAATTCCAGGGTAAAAGATGTGTTGCTGTTGGTACCGTTTACAGAAGTACTATGCTCTGTTTCCTGCAGGCACACCGTGCTGCTTCTTCAGACAAAGGGCGAACTGAGAGCTATATACGAACTATTTCTTTAACAGTTACCACCACACATCAGTCTTATCCTCTGGTGTCAGCTGGTGTTGGTCAGACTTCGTCAGTTCTCCAGGGTTGGCCTAGCATTCTCTATTCCTGTTTTCCAGTCCATCTTCTTCTTCTATTTGTCGACAGGACCACCTGGTGCTTCTGCTGCTTGCCAGATTTTGGATTATCGTGCATAACAATGGGCCAAAAGACCGTTTGGACCAGCTTCTCTCCCTGAGCTGCCAGAGACTCGCTGCCTCTTGCCCTTCAGAGACAGCAGCTCTCCTCCCCATCGTGCACACGTTTGCACGGCCGCTATGGGATGATGCTCCCCCTCACACGACTGTTAATTAACGTGTCCTTGTGTTTATGGCCATTCAGTGGCCCACAAGGGAGTCACTGAGGTCTTCCATTGTATACACACACATACACATACACACAAGCAGCATGATTTGCACACTTAACAAGCGCACAGTGGGCCAAACAGATGAATTTCAGTGACAATAAAAATGAAGAAAGCTCACAATAAAAAAAATTCTAAGAGGAGTAAAAGCCTA
>JAQFJA010000001.1:30060107-30070496 GCA_029874485.1 Naso brachycentron
ACACACACACACACACACACACACACACACACACACACACACACACACACACACACACACACACACACGCACACACATTTGCAAAATCAGAAATCTGAACTGTTCAGTGCGTATTTTGGATGTTGGCAGAGGAAACGTTGCAGAAAAACAAATGTGTTCTCAGCTGTAGGGTCTTTGCATGAATTCAGATGTTCAGTTGCTCAGAAATCTGTCTGAATGTTTCACCGCTGCTGAAGGAGGTGAAACAAGTCTTTGGTTCTGTACAACGGAAAAGTTTTGATAGTCTCTGTGACTTTACATTAGTTCTGAGGACATTATCATGACATCACCGCTCTCTGCGTCAGCGGCTCCATGTGAACTGATGAACCATCATCGTGTTTCAATCAGAAACTCATTTCTGCAGGTTTACTTTGATTCTGCATCAATCTGTGTCCAGTTGTTTGAAATGCAAATGTCCTCGTCATACACATAAACCACACCTTTGCAATCATTAACTGTTGACCTTTGAAATCGTCTGAAATCACACGTGTTCAAAGTCCTGCGTGTGCTGAACTGAGGTGGACTGAGAGCTGCGTGTCCCTGTGTGGCGTCTTTAACGAGCTGTTCCCTCTCTGAGGTTACACGATGCAGAGAAGTTGTTCAGTTTGTTTTGGTCTCTTCAGTGATAAAATATGAATGTTTGTTCCTCCATCTGGAAACTGTTTTCCTCTGCAGAAGCTTTCCTCACCCAGCAGCGTGAAGGCCTCTCTGGTCTTTTTGAAGTCTTCAGCATCATTCACTCCCTCGATGAAGATGTTCTCACCTAAAGACGTGAAGGTGAAGTCTTCTGCGCTGGCTGAGAGACAGACAGATCAGAACCAATCAAAGCCAATGAACTGTCAGTACAGAAACATGCAGCATACTCAGTTTTTCAGAAGAGGCAGTGATTGAAGTGAATTCAGACAGTGCTGCCGTCTCTGGCTCCGTCCCTCACTGGATTACAAGAAACCGTCAGAGAACTGAGGTGATTCGATTGATTACTTGGTATTTCTGTCTGTATTTAACTTGACTTTGTTCTTTCTGAGCACAAACAGACCAGCAGTTCTCTGATCAATTATTGAAAAACATCATCCTATTAAATACTTTCATACCACTCGCTATCTTTTCAAACTTAAAGATCTTCATACAAACAAACATCAAATGTGCCTGTAACACATAAAGGACCTGTTCACTTGTTCATCCCATTTAAAACAAACAGGTGACTCACTGAGGCCGAGCTCTCTAAACTCTGGTAGACTGGCCGAGGCACACAGCTGGTAGAAGATGTGATAGTTCCTCTCGTCCTCCGCCTGTGAGACAAACACCAGCCGCTCAAACATGTCACACACACAGCCGAGCCAATACAAGCCCTGTGCACTGCACCATGTACTGCACTCTGTTACTGCACTGCACTGTGTACTGCCACCGCAGGTGTTTTGGCAGGGTATATTGTACTTCACTGCACTGCTTAAATTGTTATTATATATTACAACGAATAAACTGACCTGAAAAACAACACGAGACTTCTCCAGCAGGTACGTTCGCATGTTGGCACCGATGATGTGGTAACGGCGGCTGAAACCGATCTGGATGTATTTTCCAAAGCGGCTGCTGTTGTCATTTCGAGTGGTTTTCGCGTTTCCAATAGCCTGGAAGACAAACATGTTCAGAACCGACAGAATGTCAAACATGTTGATCTCTTTTATTTTTTTCTTAACCAACAGAACATAGAGACATAAAACTTGATAAACTTGTTTATCATTGGGTTTAATAGCTGCTTTGTTTGTTTGTGTGTTTGTTTGTTTTTTACTATTGAATCGAGCCAAGCCTACTGTTTCCCCATTTCCAGTCTTTATGCTAAGCTAAGCTAACAAGCTGCAGCCTGTGGCTTCACATGTGTTGTGCTCAGATGAAAACATCTGGCTCTCAGAGAGCAGCTGTTCCTCCAGTTGCTTTCAGTGTCTTTTTAACATGAAACTGAACATCTCTTAAGAGTTTACAAAGTTTAAATATTGCACTGTTTTGTCATCACTGCTTCAGAAACACTCACCTCCATGATCGGACTGGACGCGAGCACTTTCTCCTCCACATTCGTGTCGTTGGTTGAGCCGCCCACTGTGGCAAAGAAACGCATGGCGTACTTTGCAGAAACCGTCTTTCCTGCTCCCGATTCTCCGCTCACTATGATGGACTGATTCCTCTCATCTCTGCATGACACACACACACACACACAGTGAACAGTGTTACTCATTCAGTAAATACATTTAAGTTTAATCTAAAGTTCATTAAGGTTCAGCACATGTATGGATACTGGGTATGAAACCACGCGTTGAGTGACACGCTCGTGATGTTCAGGTTATATTTTCATATTAATCTGATGAAACCATCAGGTTTTCTCTGAACACTGTGATCATCTTCCCACACCAGCAGCTACAGTATCACAGGAACTGTGTGCTGGTAACCTCCTCTCTGTGCTGCTGCACCATGTGACCCTCTGAGGGTCAACAAAATCTGATCTGATCTGACCTGGCCATCTGCTTGTACGCCTCCTCAGCCACAGCAAATATATGAGGGTCCATGTCACCCATGTTCTGCCCGCTGTAGGCGTTGATGACCTCCTCTCCGTAGATCTGCAGCTGCTCATACGGGTTGATGGCCACCAGCACGATTCCTGCGCACAAACAACAACGTGAACAGACTTTTCACCAGCGACCAGCTTCACGCGGAATGTGCGTGAGACACAAACAACCACAACATGCACAGCACAGGCTTCCTCTCACAGCTGCATTTTACACATCAGTGACAGTTACTGACCGCAGTACGTGTAGATGTGGTTGGACTCCAGGAAACGGACTCTGAGGTTGTGCAGGACTGCAGGTTCGTGCAGGTAACTGAGAGCAGTGAGGTCATTCTCACCGACCAGGATGTCGGGGTTACGCAGGAAAGGAAGAGGGTTCGTCTTTGGACCCACAGGGTACTCCAGCGGCTGAGAGAGGCAGACAACAAGTATCATCTAGTGACACTATTAATACACTGTTAACGCAGTATTAATACACTGTTAACGCAGTATTAATACACTGTTAACGCAGTATTAATACACCATCAATGCAGATGCCCAAGATGCAGCAGCAACATTGTGATTGTGTTGTTGTTGTGTTCTGTACATGTGACGTTGCACGTCTGTCCGTCCGAGGAGAGGGATCCCTCCTCTGAGGTTCTCTCATAGGTTTCTCATTTTTCCCTGATTCTTTCCATTGATTCAGGGTTTTTAAGCTTTTAAGTACAAAAATAAATTTGATTGACTGACTGATTGATTGATACACTGTCAATTAATTATTAATTCAGTATTAATTGACTTTCTATACAAAGTCTGTAAAATTAATGACTTCCACATGACCACACAAAGGATGACGTCACCAAACTTGACCAATCATTGAGTTTCCTGTGGGTCACATGACTTCCTAGTTTGTAATCAGTCCATGTGAACATGAAGCTGAGCTGACAGACGTGAACAAGTTTTTCATTGGTCGGTGTAAATGTGAAAAAGAAGGAGGAGCTTGATGATGTTGTGTGTGTCTGTCAGCATCACAATAAACACCACAAACAAATGAAACAACAACGTTTTCTGACCAAAGTGCTGGTTTGTCTTCAGTCTGACAATTTAGGACCATTTTCACTGAGACGCAGCAACATGAGCTTGTCAGCTGTGATCTGTGTGACATGCGTGAACGGTTACGTACCGTCTCATCCTCCAGTCTGAGGTGAAGAACTGTCTCTCCTTCCTTGTAATCTCTGGTGATCTCTGCAGCCCTCCACACGTCCTCGGGGTCGGGGATCCAGACCCGAGTGAACTGGAACAAACACATCAACACATCAGTAACTACACACCATGAGGAGGAGCTGAAGATAAAATCCAGCATGAGAAGCTGCTCCGTCTGTAAGTTTGTGTCCACAATGCATCTCTTCTCTGCATATGAGATTCATAGCTTTATCATAAACTGAGGTGTTATAAACACAAACAAAAACAAAGTGTTTACTGGAACTCAGACCAGTGAGTACCGACCTGAGGTCCAACCGAAGGGTCAGCAGGTAAATCTCAAGGGTTGTCACGTGTTAATCATTTAATCAGTTCTTACAATAAAACTATTTAAGAAGATGAAGAAAATTTCAGAGGGTGATGGGAGACTTGAATTGGGCGGCATCCAAAATTTTATACCCAAATTCCATGATGGGGTGTGTGTATGTTTGTGTGTGTGTGTGTGTGTGTGTGTGTGTGTGTGTGTGTGTCAGTGATTTTGAGTGTGCAAGATGAGTCATTAAAACCGTATGAGCATGTGTGCTAGTAAATGAGCACATAATTAGCATATTTGTGTATCCATGCAACAGTTTCTGCTTCTGTGTGTTTCTAAATATACAAGCACCCATGCATGCATTTGCACTTTTGTACAGCATTAATACAGATGTGTGTGAACTTGCATATATGCAAATACGTTCATTATGCTGTGTAGCCTATATGTTTGTTTACATACCTGTGTTTTTTAGAGTATTTGCATATTTGTCTTCCTGCATCCAAGTGAGTGCACACACCTGTCTCTGGGGCCCTGAGTACACCTGGCATCAACATGTGTCATGTGATCTAAAGTACAGGAGTGGATGTTATCCATGCAATAAAATCTGACCACTCAGACCACATTCAGAGGCCGGATATACTGTAACAGCATTTCCTTTAAGTCCATACATGAATGTGTGCTCCTGGTTGGTATACGTTAGTAAGTCTGCCTGTGTATGTGTGTGTGTGTGTGTGTGTGTGTGTGTTGATTAACCTTGCAGTAATTAAATCCACTTCCATCCAGCTTGTCTGCATCAACCTTGGCTGCCATGGTGGTCACAGTGGCGGTAGTGTCAGACAGATCCTGCGAGCATGGCAGGTATCAGTGGACTGCACATCAGCAGAACAAGAGAATCTAAAGCTGATTGACTGTGTATTTTATGTCTGTGGGATGATGAAGTACGATGCGTGTACGTAAGTGAACGTAGATGATAGAATGGGTGCAAAGGATGAAGAATTTCCGTACTCCTCCTCCTCTGTTGCTACTGGATACGGTTGATCTTTTAGCCTCATGCAAGGACGAGGGGGCAGAGTGACAACAACCCCCCCACTGTGGCTGCGTCTTTCCTTCTCCAGTGTCTCTGTCTATTGTTGTCACTGTCCTTGTCTGTCTCGTTGTCTCTTTCTTTCTCCTTTCATGACACGAAGTCTAACCAGTAAACCACAGATGACTTTCTGAAAATCCAGATGAGACAGTCTGTGAAAAGTCTAACCTCATGTGTTTTCTGGGAACTGATCAGTGTAAGATAAACAAGATAAATTATTTAGGCTTTCTTATTATCACTGGAACATGCTCCCTGAACAATTATATGCACCTAACTTGGTTTATTATGATCAATTGAATACTTAAAAATGATTTACAAAGTAAACAGTTAAATTTGTATACCATTTTGAGGTTGTAATCTCTGAGATTGCTGTCCAAGTTGACTTAGAGACACATTTAATCACTGGAAAATGTGAATTCACAGAGTTTTGGGGTCAGTGAAACAAACTATTGTTGTTTTAATAAATAAGTCAGGAAAAATGTGTCTATTTTTTATTATTCTGAGAGCCACTGTGATCTGATTTTGTGCTGCACATGGCATGAGTCTGCTGACAGCAGGACTCTGTGAGAGAAGTAGGTAACATTGGTAAGAATCCAAAAGTTTGCAGCCTGACGCCTGCAGCTCTTCATTGAACAGCTCACTGTGGCTGCTCCGCTGCAATATTTTAAACTAAAAAAAAAGTCTGTTGGTTCATTTGGCGTGAAGCTCACTGACAAACACATAGCATTTACTGTGGCTACTTCATAATAATGAGACCTCCTGTTTCAGCAGACTAAATCTTCTAATCGTTGCAGGTTCAGACCAAAGTGAAAACGCAAACAAATGGGCAGCTGAAACTATTTACTTAATTGAACGGTCCCTGCGACTAAAGGTAGTAAAAGTACTTTGTGGAACAGCAGCTCACAGTTTCAGGTGTTGCTGTGACATCTCAGAAGACAAAGGTCAGAGATTTTGTATGCATCACCAGAAACACGACAGGTACGGGTATAAAATAGGACAGGTACTGTATATAATGACCCAGTGCACATCACATCAGCACTTATGGAAGTGCTCAGTAGAGCTATGATGAAAAACTGCTGCACAGTGCATGCTATAAACATGACTCCATTACAACAAATAAATTGAAAAGGGGTTGCAAACACTCGAAGCATTTGTAGCTAAGATTTTTCAAATATATAACAACATTGAAATATGTTTTTCCCTGCTGTCTTCAGCCATCATCAGCATGACAAGTCTCATTAGTGACTCAGTGTGTGTCACATCTCCTCCCCTCGGTGCTGACTTTTACACAGTCCAGATCATTTCAAGTTCCTCCCTCTGCAACTTTAATTTTCCCTCCTACTTCATTCCTCTCTATGTCCTCCATCTCTGTCTCAGCAGCTCCCCGAGGTCATTTTCTCTATTCTTCAAGGCTCATTGGTCAAAGAAAGGAATCTGTTCTCACTGCCCACCAGTCTGGGACTTTGGAGACCTGTGAGGACAAAGTGCTGGTGTAACTTTATGCCTTCTATGACTGGAGGGTAAGACACATGGATCTGCATTTACTTACCTGTTGTGGACATGCTCTATGAAAAATTAATCAGCATTTACATGCAGAAAAAACTGATTATGTTTATCACAGGGAAACACATCTGTGATGCAGCAGCATGCAATGTAATCACGTAGAATTCATAAGTTGTGTGAGCAAGTTGGTTTGCATACAGATGTGTGATGCAGAGCCTTTACAAAGTGCCCGGTTAATTGAATTAACACTGACGGTCTCAGCGGAAAAGTGCTTTGCCAGCAACAAGGTTCCACTGCTGCAAAGCAGGGCAGCAGTAAGAGTAAACAGTTGCCCCACAGGGAGGCGTATATCGTTATGTTCCTGCTGCGGCTGTGCGGGAGGGCAGAGCTGTCAGAAAAAATGGCTGGGCTGTTATTTCTCTCTATTTTAACGTGTTATTGCCATTCTCACTCTTTACAAGTATTTTTCCTGCAGAAACACTCATCGTCTTCTAGCACCCTTTTGCTCACCCCGTGTCCCTGTTCCATTGGGTCGCTCCTCTATGTGTCAATGAAGAGTACAACTGAGTCTTTGTAACCAAATATTTTCAGATACAAAGACCCAGGAACCAAAAAACTAGATTAAATTAAATAGATAAGAGAGTAAAGAGTCTTAAAGTTGTTTGTTTTTGCATTTACACTGCACCAAATCATGGCGACAGACAGATTTAAATGTAATCTTTGTTTAAAGGGTCTGAATGGGAAGAAACAAAACAAAGTCGTTTTATTGTTGCTGCCTAGAACTGTGCAGCGTGTGAATATATGTTGTAAGGAGGCTGTGCAGAGGTTGAAAGGCAGATTAAAGATGTCAGACAATGTCTGCTTTAGCTGTCAAATTCTTTTAAGCATTTCTAAAAGATCTTTTGTGGGAATTTAAATGCTTTGTTTGGATGGAAGGCCAAAGTGTTGATGTTATCATGTTATCCACACTAGGTTTTCATTTTATCATGTCATTTTAAACCTAACACAATCTCTATTGATAAGCGTTTTAGCACCAGTTCAGGAACTTATTAAGAAAGAAAAAGAGGCCTGAAAACACGTATCTACAGAAGCCGAGATTGGTCACAGTTGCTATTATCTTTTCAAAATAATCATTCATTATTACAGGATAATCGCTCGTTTTCCCATGATAACGGGATAATTGATCTGGCAAGGATTCATCACAAGGTCGAAAGCGAGTGACTGGTTTATGATCACACAGATTTGGCCCTTCAAGATCGTGTCACTGTGGCGGAGGATTCATAACTGAACAGTAAATAAAGGAATAAATCATAAGAAACTCATCATTTTGATGATAATCAAAGATGTTTACCAGCTCCCGTCTCTGCTTCAGCCAGCAGCTGCTCAAATAAAGCCGTTATTATTATAATGGCAGGGATAAAGACATTATTAAGGCCATGCGGTTTTCCGTGAGACTTTTCTCACTGTGTGACCTTCACAGCATCTCCACATGGCCACTTTTCAGTGCCAGTCCTGATCTCTGATAGACAGTATTTGCAAAAAGCAAACAAGATTTTATTTGAAAATTGATTTTTTTAAAATCTCGTTACCATGGGAAATGAGCCTTGTTGAGCAAGAAGTAATGCATGCGCATCCACCGGTATGCCCAGGTGCAGGACAAAGCAGATAATGAGAAGGATCGAAACAAGAGTCTGTTGCACTGTCAATAAGTTATGGGAGCTTTGCCAGTGTGCGGACATTTTTTGTCCTTTCTTCTCAAAATGAGCCTTGTTATCTCGTGATAAAGCATTAACTTGTCCTGTTATCACAGGAAAATGAGCTGTTATCCCGTGATAATGAAATTATTATTTCTTAATCTCGAGATAACTGAATTAAAAAAGATAGCAGTGACCATGGCCACTCTCGGCTTCTGCACGTCTCACATGACCATCACGTACACTGGGCATGCTCATGCTGGTGTAAACAGAAAGCAGAAGGTTGACTGCATATTCACAGGAAAGACAACTGAAAAAGATAAGCAAAGAGGAAAAGTAAGATAAGAGATTCATTTGCTTGGAATGCCGACAAAATGGAACTGTTGGCATAAACATCAGTATTTCCTGTATTTTGTAATCTGTGTTGAATTAACTGCTGGTTGAGACACATAACAGGCTGTATGTTTTCTTCTAGAAAGGTTTCATGTTATAAAGGCGTGACATGATTGTGTAAGAATGTGTCATGAGTGATAAGACCCAAACAGGAAGCCAGTGCATGCATCATCATTTCCAAAAGTCTCCATTTCTGAAAGGCAGCCTTGAGTTTTCAAACTTAAATGGATCGGTTTCCAAAAAGACTTCATGTTGGTGATTCTATGACTGCAGAGTGGTGAGGATAACAGGTGTAAATGTAGAAGAAGTTTTGTATTTAAAATGAAAATGTATTTGTTTGAATGCATCTTCAGCTTCATCGCCTCAGCCCGCAGCTCTTTCCTCTAACAGTCGTTCCCTCTGTCACCTCAGGGTCTGCTCTCACCTCCCTCACTCTGCCGTGTTAGCCATTCACACTTGACCTGTGAAATCACACTCTCTTCACAGGGGCTCTTCAACACGCCATGCTCTCTCTCCCTCTCTCTGTTCCCCTCTGTCTCTCTGAATTCTAATTGACTGAACAATGAATCCATCATTATTTCTCTCGCCTGTAGCAAACAGATGGGGCACAGCCACTATCGCTCCATTTTCATTGTCCCTATACATCTCACCCTGTCACCACTGCTGCATCATCAATCCATTTACCTGTAAGGTACAACCTGTCCCTCTTTCACCTCATCCAGCCACTCACATATCAAAATGTTTTTACTGTGTCTCACTGTCCATGACAGTCCCTCTCTTTTACTTCTCTTCACTCACAAGCTGACTCGCCCTCCCAGCCAAAAAATGAAAAAAGCAGCAGTGGAGCTAAAAGTTACATTATAAACTGAATTCTAAATCTTATTTTTTTGACACCTGCATACAATGAGGAAACAGCTCTTATGTTATGGATCAGGTGCAGTAGAGAAGGGAAGCTATTACTAGCTGTAAATGGAGTTTAAATCACTTTTGCTGGTGGCTAACATCTTTTTTGTTCACGTAACATTCGAGAAAATCAGTGTATTGTGTTCGTCTGGCTACAACCCTCTTTTAAAATACATGTTAACATGTTAGTCCAACTGAAGTCATACTAAATCGGATTTCTCAAAGTCAAGCTAACACGGCCAGACAATGCAATTTGGAGTAGATTTACTCCTGCATGTACACACTTCAATTGGACCTGGACCGGCCTAAGCGTTCTGTGCATGATGTATAGTCCACTGTGGTCTTTGATCCAAAGCTTGAACAGCATGGGTTTGTAGAATAAAGCTTGTAATAAAACAAGAATCTTGTAAGCACGAGGAATACTGTGCATTGAATCTGTACCAAAAGTTAAGTGTAAATATGGAGTGTACATCGCTGTAAAGTTGTCCAGGTTTTAACTGTTCGACAAAGAACCTGCCAGCTGCTTGCTAACTTGTTTGTAGCTTGCTTGGCTAACCAGAAGGAGGTCTAGTAGCAAACAGCTGAACGGGGCATGTCGCAGACTATAGCTCAACTTAACAGTGCAAGTGAAAGTACGGACTGTTTTCTCCTGTCAGAGTGTGTTATTGCTGTTGTCACTAAACGCTTCAGCTTTGCTAACATGCCCCCAACAGAAAACACGGTT
>JAQFJA010000001.1:30157504-30169991 GCA_029874485.1 Naso brachycentron
TTTCAGCCTTTTAATTAATCAGTCCACCTTAAAAGCCAATATGACAACTTGAAGAGGATTCATTTGTCACATTCATATTGTATACGTACAAATAAATGTCTGAACTTCAATCATAATTCATTTGCTTTTTCCTTTCTTGCATGATGATGACATACACTTTAGTAAAGATTGGATCTTCAAGCACTTAAGAGAACACGCATGAATTTCTACTCGTTTATGAAGTTGAATTTTTTTTTACCGGAGAAATGGTGGCAGAGGGCCGTTGCGGTGCGCTCTGGCAGCAGTACGTATCGTTTTTGTAAATAAATGAAGGATTTCAGAATGGATGAATGCATGTTACATGATGGGATGGTGTGGATGGGGTTCACACCAGTGATGAACCGCTCCTGATTTCACTTGCAAGTGGTCCGAGACCACCCTTTTCAAGAGGACCAGAGTCCAATTGTTTGATTCACACAAAAGATCTTGGACTGTGTTCAAACCAAGCGGACTAAATAAGACTGGTGCAAACACGACCTTAAACTGCAGTTTGAACCCAGTCTCACCTCTGTCTTGCACATTTTTTTTAGGTGCTGATGGAGAAGATGGAGGATCTCCAGTTAGCCATGATCGTAGCGAGGCTGTATGAGGCTGATTTTGAGAATTCATCCACCTGCCAAGGCCTCCTTCATGAGAAGGTCCTGGGCTGCAACAGGGATGGAAGCGGTTACCACTGTTCCAGACTGCACCCTGACCCGTTCCTGCGCAGTATAGCCTACTGGATCATGAAAGATTACACCCGAGCCCTGGACACACTGTTGGAGCGAATCCCCAAAGACGAAGATGAGAATCCTGGTCAGTATGTTGCAGACATTTTAAGTTCACCGTTACACATCAAAACCTGTTTGCTCTGTTCATTGTTTGCATCATGTGCCGTGTGTGAAGTTCTTTTCTTGTTTCCTTTCGATTTCCTTCATCTCTCTGCATTAGATGTTATGGTGAAATCTTGCAATCCGGTGGTGTTTAGTTTCTATAACTACCTGAGGACACACCCTTTGATCATCCGTCGCCACTTTGCAAACCCAGAGGGCACAGCGACAACTGTGGGCCTCACTGCTGAGAAGAGCAGCGCAGATGAGATCAACCTTATAGAGCGCAAACTGTTCTTCACCACTGCCAACGCACACTTCAAGGTGAGCTCATTGATAATATGGCCTCTCACTCCAGTCCTGTTTTTCTGATGCAGATGGGACCCTTTATCTACCTCTCTCCTGTTAGATTTGTTTTATAGTCAATTAATCATCAGTTAATTACAATAGCAACTTAAAAAATGTTTCCATGGTATCTAAATCTTCTGTAGGTGGGCTGCCCAGTTCTAGCTCTGGAAGTGCTCTCCAAGATTCCCAAAGTTACAAAGAAATCTGGCTCCTCACCTCTCAGCAAAGCTTCATCCAAGGCGAACCTGAACTCGAACCAACCACTGGAAAATGGCACCCAGGGAGGTTTGGACTGGGGCTCCCCAGCAGCCCCTGCACCAGCCTGGGGGACAAATGATAGTGTGGGTGCATTGGATTGGAGCCAACCCATGTTGAAGGTGGAGGACGAAGGGCTGAAGCTGGACTGGGGAGATGACAAGGATGATGAAGATGAGGATGATGAGGATGATGGTCTGACCATGAAGAAACCAGAGACCAAAGCAGATGGAGGCTCAGAGAGTGGCGCCTCCAAACTGCAGAGAGAGAACTCACAGGTAGAACAAACACATTGAAAACCTGAACTTATAATATCAGATATTTTCTATTTAGAATCCAGCCCGAAAAAAGAATAATCTTCACGTTTATTATGTTCAAATTTCTAAATTTGAAAACATGCAGATGGTCTTAGTTTAATGGAATATAAGAAGATTGTCTGATTCATAACCAAAAATTTAGCAAATCTCAGACAAAGATAGTTGAAGTGGCAAAGACGTTTGTCTAGAAAGGGCGAAAATGTGTGAAAAATTGGTCAGTTTGACCAGTTCTGAAGTCTGACCCCACAATCTCAGACTTTTTTTTTTTTTTTTTTCAAATGAAAGGTTCTTAATGGAGTTTACTTAAGAAATTTGCAAGAAAAAGCATCACTCAGTATGTTTACGTGAGGTTAGACAATTTATGGTGTTAGTCTGACTGAAATCGTATTAAATCATATTTCTGAAAGTTGAGCTAGCACACCCAGATAATGTTATTAGGAGTCAAATTACTCCTGCATATTTATGCCTCAACTGGACCCGGACTGGCCTCAGCAATCTGCGCATGTTCGATTGTCCCTGCGGAGTCTTTGAGCCAGAACTCAAACAGCGTAAATTTGTAGAAGAAAGCCAGGAAGGAAACAAGAATCCTGTAAGTACAATGAGTGATGTGCATCAGATGTAAACCAGAAGTAAAGTGTAGATATAAAACGCACAGCACCACGAAGTTGTCCGTGTTTTCACAGTTCGACGTGGATTCTGCTAGCCGCTTGTTAATTTGTTTGTAGCTTGTTTGGCTAACCCGAAGAAAGTCCAATAGCAATCAGCTCAACGGGGCATATTGCCACCTAGGATAGAGGAGTCAGACAATAAATTAATTCTCCCTTGACGCTTGTATACAGGGACAAGGACAGTAGTCCAATGAATTGGCCAAATGTTCTTGTGAGGTCAAAAAGTCCTCAGAGTGCAGGCTTTGTTCTTAAATTCACTGTCATACATTTCAGGGTGAGTCAGAGGTAGACGTGATAGCAGAGCAGCTGAAGTTCCGAGCTTGTCTGAAGATCCTGATGACAGAGCTGCGTACGCTGGCCACAGGCTTCGAGGTGGACGGAGGGAAGCTCCGCTTTCAGCTCTACAGTTGGCTGGAAAAAGAAATTGCAGCCATGCATAAGATCTGCAACTATAAGGTACTTTTTGATAATAACTGATGTATTCTATGAATGTTATATTCACTTTTACAGTATTAGACATGAGCAAAAGTGTTTATTCTTTCTGGTTGACAATGGTAATTCACCGTAAATGTTGCTCACACAAAGGTGGAGGGGAAGGATGAGGACTCGGAGATGGAGCGTTGGGGTGAGCGTACGGCGTCAGTGGACATTTCGGATGAAGCCCTTGAGAACACCGAGGCCGGAGCTTACGAGCGTCACCAGATGGAGCGACGCCGTCTTCAGGCCAAGCAGCAGCACTCTGAGAGGCGCAAGGCGTGGCTGAGGAAGAACCAGGCCCTGCTGAGAGTGTTTCTGTCCTACTGCAGCCTCCATGGAGCCAAAGGCGGAGGAGTCACGTCTGTTCGCATGGAGCTTCTGTTCCTTCTGCAGGAGAGCCAGCAGGTGCACATACACGCCCATACACACATTTATGTGATGTTCTTCGAGTGGACTAATGGAAAGCAAACTAAAAACGTCTCGTTGTCTCCTTCAGGAGCTCACAGTTAAGCAGCTGCAGTCTCCACTGCCTCTGCCCACTACACTGCCTCTACTGTCTGCCTGCATCGCCCCCACAAAGACGGTCATCGCTAACCCTGTTCTCCATCTCAGCAACCACATTCACGACATCCTCCACACCATCACCCTCATGGAGGCTCCACCACATCCAGACATCATGGATGATCGGGTCAGCACCTATAAGAATCAGACTTAAAATAGACTTAGTATAAATCTTCCGTTTGAGGTGGGTTTTTTTTGTGCTAAATAACAGAAATGTGTTTATTTTCCCCCTCAGGTGAATGCTCTCCACACACTCGCAGCATCTCTGTCTGCTTGTGTCTATCAAGCACTGTGTGACAGTCACAGCTACAGGTAACTGAGTGTCTAGAAAACTAAACACGTCACTACAAATCCTCTTTTGATGTGTGCTTGTTTTGATATTCGATCCCCAAAGTACACTTTCACTACTACATATTTTAGTAGTAGTAAAACACATTATGAGAAATTTGCTTTTGATGATAAACTAAGGTAATCACACCCAGACTGTATGACAGAGTGTATTTCCCATGTTTTTTAACATTCATGCTTTGTATCAATGTTTAATGTTTACCTTTCTGTTGTTGCCTCTGCAGCAGCCAGGCAGAGGCCAACCAGTTCACAGGGATGGTGTACCAAGGCCTGTTGCTCAGTGAGAGGAAACGGCTCCGCACGGAAAGCATTGAAGAACACATAACTCCCAACTCTGCTCCTGCACAGTGGCCAGGTAATGCCCAGTTCAGACTACAGGATTTTACCCCTGGTCTTGCTTTCTGTGACAGTTATTGGAGGTTGTGGTTAAAAAGCTCCAGATCGTAGGCAAATCAGAGCGCGCTTCCGTCAACGATGGTCAGCATGTGTGGACTGTCCAAGGACACAGTCATGAGCTCGCCGACAGCTTGACTGAGAGTTGCGGGATATCTAGCATGGCAAATATCTGGCCCGGTTGCAGATGTGCAGGTACCATGGCAAGGCTGGACTGGCCATTGCTAGCACCAGGACCTTTCCCGGTGGCCTGGCCTGCTAAACAGCCCGCAGGCAGGAGCTACAAAAAAAATAAAAATTAAAAAAAAAAATTTAAAGCCCAATTACACCCAACAGATGCAGTTTACATCAAAATTCACACACCAGCACAAAGGCTACAGTAGCCTACATGTGCCACACATAGCAAAATAAACAGCAAGACGGGTGTCCTTGATTTGTACTCAACCACTTTGAAACGATCAGAAAATAACTTTTTATTTCTCTGATTCACCAGCTTTCTCGCTACCACGCTTCCTCTCTTTGCATTCACTCTAAGCTTGTTTGACCAGTGCTTCTCTCTCTCTCTCTCTCTCTCTCTCACTCTCTGTCTCTCTCTCTCTCTCTCTCTCTCTCTCTCTCTCTCTCTCTCTCTGAGCAGCACAGAGCAGAGGCGCACTGGATCAAAACACTAAATATTTTAAGTTAGTGCTGACTTTCCAGTTGGTCGGCTGCAACACTAACATTGTACTGAACTGTATTTTATGTCACAATATTTAACTGTATTAAGTGATTAGGGACCTCCCACACTTGTTGTAAGCCCCTCCCAGTGAAACGATCTTGTAGTGTGTGCCCCCTTGTCGGTGATCAGTCACGTAGTGTGAAAACCTCAGTGACTGAAATTTTTCTGATACAAGACAGACAGTTGTATAGTGTCAAGTGTCAAGAGTCCTGGTGACTTTGCAGGTTGTGTAGTGTGTTCAAGCCATAACAAAGCCTTGCTCTTCTAACCACTGGCATTTTGAGGTTACATTGATTTTAACTCTTTCTTTTGTTATCAGAGGCTGTTTTTTTGTTAAGATTTTAGGTGTTATACTCTCAGAATAGTTATAATGAGGCTGAAGCTAAGTCAGATCTTGCTCCAGAGTCCTCACAGAGTGCACAGAGAGGGAAAATGGCATATTTGTGAGCATCAAAGCCGTGACTGAGAGAGAAAATGAAGAGCAGAGAGAGAGGAAGAGCAGCGCAAAGTAGGCAGTCTGTGTTTATGTAGAGAGGCAGATGGTGTTCTATAATAGGAGCTTCATGGCCTCTGGGAAGGAAACGGAAACACAGGCCGATCACGCCATCATCATCATCAAAAGTGTTCTGTACTGTTTTGTTCTGCTGTTTAAGGTTTATTTACTTGAATTCTTTTGGAATTACAGTTTAATCTTTTGCGTAAATGCCATGTTGTGTATATGTGCGTGTCCTCTCTCTGCAGGTGTGTCGTCCCTGATTTCTCTGTTGACGTCTGCCAGAGAAGAGGACCAGCCGAGGCTCAACGTGCTGCTGTGCGAGGCGGTCGTGGCTGTTTATCTCTCGCTGCTCATCCACGGCCTCGGCACTCACAGCAGCAATGAACTGTTCCGCTTGGCGGCTCATCCCCTCAACAACCGCGTGTGGGCAGCCGTCTTTGGGGGGGGAGCCAAAGTCATTATTAAGCCAAAGAGGCCAGAGGCTCCACCAGGTAAAATTATTACTTTGTAGTTAGTACTGT
The DNA here is from genome assembly GCA_029874485.1 of Naso brachycentron. NCBI lineage: Eukaryota > Metazoa > Chordata > Actinopteri > Acanthuriformes > Acanthuridae > Naso > Naso brachycentron. The sequence goes on from JAQFJA010000001.1 coordinate 30,163,455, forward strand.
TGTTTCTTTGTTCCATCGTCATCATCATCACTGTTGTCTTTTAACCCCCCTGGTTTTATATAATCTCTTGCTGTCTCTTTACTCTTTTCTTGCTGTTTTGCTCTTTTGCTTCATCTGTTGACCCTCTGCGTCCTGACTTATCTGTCATCTAAGGCAATGCTTACAGCGCTAGCCTGTCTCCATAGTTACACAGACATACACTTAGTCATGTCCTTTTGATTCTCCTAAGATGCTGCTGCTGCTGTGTAGTGTCTTGTGTGAGTGTGCCCTCTGCCCTGTGTCCCAGTACCAGCTGATTTTGAGGCAGCCAGGCCAGAGGACTCTCAGGAGACAGGAAGACCTGAGCAGAGCAGCCTTAGCCCAAACCCCGCCCCCATCCCCACTGAAACCCAACGCCCCAAACGACCCTCTCCACCCCTTTCAAGGGGAGAGGGCTCTGGCACTGTGGCACCAGCAACTCAGGCCAGCTGTGAGTAACTGGGCTGGTGGATTGCAGTGCTGGTTTGCAGGATTGCGGTGCATGGTAACTGCACAGGTTTGCATTGTTGCAAATGCTTGACTTACCCCTGTCTCCTGTGCAGCTGCAGCTGAATGCCCATTAACAGCAAAACTCACAAATGCAATGAAGACATAGTCATACTGTTATGTGTTCAGTGTTATGATAAGCCAACAGCTGTGTGTGTGTGTGTGTTTGTTTGCATTGCATGTTCATGTTGTAACATCATCTATGCTCATCTCATTGTGTCATTCCTGTCATGGTGCCACTGAAGCAACAGCTGGGCCTAACGAGGAGTGTTCAGAGGCCACGGCTGAGCATCCCCCTCAGACTAAATCTGAATCTGAGACTAAACCAGGTACAGCTTGAGAGGCTATTAGACTAATGACCTTCCATTGTAGAGCTGGAGCTGCATGACCAGTTCTGCTATTTTCCAGTTTGTTTTATTAAAGCTGGGGTAGGCATCATCAGGAAATCAAGCTAGCTGTAGCATGCTAAGGAAGCAACTCCGCTGCAGACTCCCCTCACTGTTTTTGCTGCATTGCGCGTTTTATTGCATTTGTTGTCGCGCTCTCTTTCAGGGCGCTTTCACATCTGATTGTCCACTTCTAGTCCACTTTCCTGGTGTGCACCAGATGCGAAAATTATACGTTTTTTTTCAGCTGGTCTGGTTCGCATTCACACCTGTTTATTTACTCTGGTTCGAATCAGTTGATGACGTGCTGAAGTGAACCAAAATTCAGCTGCACTTTACTTATTGACTCAGTAAAGTCATGAAAAAAAATAAAAACCTCACTCACTGGTCAGATGTGTCTGGGGCAGGAGCAATACCTTATATCCTGAACTGATCTCCGATTGGTCAGAATTGCCATATGGGCAAACTTTGGGAATGTAAACAGAGTTGGGCAAACAACACGCCTACCATGAGTAATTCCACAATGGAGAGGCAACTGCAGGGGTTGGTTTTGGTGCTGGTCATTGGATATTACATTGTTTCATTCTCCACGTTTGTCCACGATTACTCATGCTGGCGTGTTGTTGTTGTTGTGACAGGAGAAATGCTTTCTCATTCAGTAGTGCATGTAGCTGCCTGTGGGATCTGGGTTAGTCCAGAAATGCACAGTGCTTTCTGCAGTTATCATCGACAAACATCAGGTTCTCACCAAAAATGAACCTCACCAGAGTTCGTTTGGAAGTGTACCAACTACCGACACCACCTCTTCCACCAGGTCTCGGTCGCTTGTGTGGTCCACTACTGATGCGCACACGAGTGCAACTGCTGCATTCCTGCTGCTAACTGCACCAAACGGGGAAAATGCCCTCAAGTTCGATTCAGCTGTACAAAACAAGGCTGGTGTAAAAGCGCTGTAAAGTCCACTTTACACCAAAGATTCACACCGAGACTAAACAGCTCGTCCATCTCAGCTCGACTCAAGCCGGCCGACAGTGTCGCCTGCAACTCAGCTTGTCAAGTTGCCAGAGGCCAGTTTCAGAGCGTAAAGCATGTCATTTATTTCAACAGCCAAACAAATAGTAGTGACATCACCTGTCACTAAGAAGCGCAGCATAGAGCAGCCAGTAGGAACACACACACTCAGAGATGACCTGTGATATACCGAAAATTGTCTACCACGGTCTTCATTTTCTTCATGTTCTTTCAGACCACCTCAATTACAATATGCTGAAAGGTTATTATGGGATTTTTGCCTGATGACACCAAAAATAAACTGCCTACCTCAGCTTTAAAAGTTTGAAAAGAACATAAATGTACCAGATTTGCTGTAGATCAGTTGTTTGTAGTAAGAGGTGATACTACACAGTAGACTGATAGTAGCTCTTGTGTGATTTCATTCAGCTGCTTGTCAGTTCTTTAGATTTATAGAAAATAAGCCACTTCCTGAGTAGCTGTGCTGTATAAGTCTAAGTGTTCTCAAGGGTTGATTTATATTCATAAGGCCAGAATAATCTGGGCTCACACTGTGTCTGTGGAGAAGGAAGATAGGCGCTGACATTTGGACTCTTTATCACTGTATAGTGTGAAGTAGCTCTCAGCAAAGCCAAGAGCTGCTCAGGTGGATCTTAAATGCCATGTGTTGATAGAATCACTTTGCTAAATGTTAAAACTCGACCCTTTTTACAGCGACGCTGCAAATTTTCATGCATGATGTCACACACAGCCATGTGCAAATGTTACATACTGATGCCTCCCCGTCATGTTCAAATTAACACTCATTTTAAACAAAATAAACACGTGGTCACCAAACCGTGTTTGCCTCCCTCAAGTGCTGTAGACCAGAAAAATAAAATACTTGTTGAGCACAACTGCTCAACAAATTCCCTTTGATGTTTGATGTTTTTGTCATACCACGCTATGTCAGATATTTGCTGATCCAATATGTTGTGATCTGTGTGATATCTGTGTGTCTAACTGCACTGTCTACTCTGATCTGTGTCTTGTCTTGTTTTGTCTGGTGTGATGCCAGAGAAAGTCACCCAGGATAATCGTGCAGGTTTGTGCACAGCCTAGTGTGTCTTGCCCTGTGCCTCCGTCCTAAACGTTTGTATTTGTGCATTTGTTTCCCTCCTTTCCAAATGTGTCTGTTGTGTGTATCACTCATAAGTCAGCACAATCTATATGCAATATTAGGGCTGGGAATTGCCAAAGGTCATGATATGATATTATCACGATATTGCGATATGTTGAGTACCGCGATATCATATATTGCAACTTTTTTCACCCTTTTCAAAAGTAAATTATTTTCCTAAAGTAAAACTTCATCATCATTATCTATTTCATCTAATTAGATAAAATTTTCAGTCCATTCACCTCACCTCAGTAATTTTTAAATTGCATTTTTTATTACCTCACCAGACAATGAGCACTTAGCACCTTCTAGTGGACTGAAAAATCAATTGATTATTATTATTCTATTACCCAAAAAATTGAGTTTGTATTTTCAACATTTATTAATAATTTATGTTAAAAAAAACATCAATACTTGGCGTCTGAGAATCGATATAATGTCACCACACAATATCGTGATATTACGCAGTATCGTTTTTTTTTCCCCACCTCTACGCAATATATTATACAATCTAACTCAAAGTTACATTGTGGACAGAAACCACATTCTGGACAAGATCGAGGTAATGGTTCAATTTATAGTTCAGCTCTGTCGTGGATGGCTCTGTACCTGTCGAGTGTGGATCCAGCTCACTTCCCTCTGATCTATTTCGTGACCTTCCTTGGGCTTTAAAATGTTGCTGAGTTTCAGCTCATCCTCCTCATTTGCACAAAACTGCAGCAAACTGCAGACGGCTGCAAACTGACCTTATCAGAGTTTATTGTGTTTGAAAGATAACATCTCTTTGTCTTCCTCCTCGTCCTCCCCCAGTGGCCCCTCCTCAGCCCCCGGCAGAAGATGTGGATCGATACAGACGTAGGTTCAACATGAGGATGCTTGTTCCTGGACGCCCTGTAAAGGAGACGCCAGCAGCCCCACCTCCTGTGCCCACAGAGAGACCCACGTACAGGGAGAAGTTTATTCCCCCAGAGCTGAGCATGTGGGACTACTTTGTGGCCAAAGTAAGACATTGAATTCTACATATTCAAGGAATAAGACATGATTCACAGCCTCCATATTAACTGTCTCTCCTCCATCGCTTCTTCCTCCCTCTCAGCCCTTCCTGCCGCCATCGGACAGCAATGCTCTGTGTGACTCAGACGAAAGCGGTGCGGAGGATGATGAAGATGACGATGACGCTTTCCTTTCTGACACACAAATGACGGAGCACTCTGACCCCAACTCCTACAGGTTGGACTCCCTCCCTTTGGTATTCCATCTACAGAATTTGGAGCACATGCTTCAGATTTTAATCTTGATGCATATCTGTCTTTGCTGTATGTAGCTGGGCTCTAATCCGCCTGGTCATGGTGAAACTGGCTCATCACAATGTCAAGAACTTCCTTCCTCTCACCGGCCTTGACTTCACAGGTAATAATTTGAGTCAGCGGAGTCAATAAATTCCTCAGTTTGTGCAACATTGACAGAGAAACCTGAATTTTCTGAGTTGTCTGGCTCACGCAGCTGTTCTTGCAGTGCCTACATGTACCAGGATGCATTGCATCAGAAAAAAAACAGTACTTTCTGGGTCTGCAAGGTTGTTATCCGTCGCATCTGAACATGTCTTTCATTTAATATATATGTAGTTTTCACCAATGAGGTGTTTGTGGTCCACCAGAGCCAGAAAATCCTCTCAAAACAAAGATGGCGCTGGCTCACCTGGAGTGAGAGGGAAACAGGCGAGGGGTGAACAGTTTGTAGTTCTCTCTGGAACCAGTGATGTCACTGGTTCCAGAGAGAACAAGCGATTTTAAGGCTGTGTCCCAGAGACACAGAGAACACTGAAAAAAAAAATGTTGTTGGGTTTCATATTATATCCCTGATTTGGATAGATAAAGATGAGGTTGAAAATTGCCAAAGTTGTCCTTTAAGTATAATTTTAGAATAATTTGTATAAATAAAATTATTATTTGTAAATGTGTGTTTGCATCACAGACCTGCCCGTTACGTCGCCTCTCGGCAATGCTGTTTTGAAGACTTTGGAGAACTGGGAGCAGCTTCTGCTGGAGAGAATGAACAAGTTTGATGGTCCACCTCCAAACTACATCAACACTTACCCGACTGACCTCAGCGCAGGAGGCGGCCCCGCCATCCTCCGACACAAGGCCATGCTGGAGCCAGACAACACACCATTCAAGTGAGTATTAAATCATGTGCAGCATGCAGACATACTCTCACACCAGGGCTGGGTAATAGATAACAGAACAGAATAAATATGTCAAGCATGCAGTATCAGATCATATCGTATTACTGACACCAGACTGGCCCAGTATGTGTCTCAGACCCAGGCAACACACTAGCTGCTGGTTGCTAACTTGCTAAAACATCTCAGGATCTGCACATTGCACACTCATACTATTTATATCATCTATCCTGCACTGTGTCTAGTATTCTAGCATTTTTGCACTGCTTCTAGTATTTTGGCATTTACATTCTATTTATTTTTCTATTGTATTTTACATTTCAACTTGCTGTTGTGTTATTTTAGTTTCATTTCACTCTTTCCCCTTAATACAATTTCTACCATTGTGCTGCTGCTCTTGTTATGCTCCTGTGTCGACTTGAATTTCTCTTTATTTTTCCTTTATATTCGTTTATTTTATTTTTTTGTTGGAGTTTGGAGTCATGTTTGTGTCTTCTGTATGTTGTTACTTAAAATCTGGGAAAAATAAAATATTCAACATTAACAAAACAAAACGAAAAAAAACCCACTCGAATTATCTAATCACTTCACTTATCTCATCATGTATTACTTGCTACTGGAAATAAACCATGTCGTGAGACTCCTGAGTGGATGCACTAACGCCTGAACGTCATTTTATCTATGTTTTCATGCAGGACAAAGAACCATCTGTCCTTTCCAGCCCGACGTCTGTGGCATTTCCTGGTCAAACAGGAAGTTCTTCAGGAGACTTTGATCCGTTACATCTTTACTAAAAAAAGGAAGCAGAGTGAGGTATCTGCTTGTTTGTTTGTTTTTTTTTCTTTAGTTCGTTGTTCGTTGGCTTTGATGATAAAACCAATATTTTTATTTACTTAAGTCATGTTAGTATGTATTTACGTTTTATTTTTCATTCATTTTCACTCGCACAATCACAGTACTGTATTGGCCCAAATATAAAATTATATTATTTTTAATGTTGCATTGTCTCACATTTAACCACTAGAGCAGGGGTGTCAACTATACAGCCTCTGGGCCAGTAATGGTCCGCGAGGGGGTCCAGTCCGACCCTTTGGATGATTTTGAGAAGTGTGAATATTGAGGGGGAAAAAAAAATCCTATTCCCATTGAAGTGTACTTCTCTTGTCTCTCCACTGGGGGGGCACTGTCCTAATGAGAGTGTTGGAAACCCAACAGGCTTCATATCAAAACAACACATCAAGCTAGTCGAATATTGCAGGCAGGAGCCACCAGTG
>JAQFJA010000001.1:30196260-30210131 GCA_029874485.1 Naso brachycentron
TCTTTTGTTGTGCAGTTAAGGTTCTATTTGCTACTTGAACTTATGAGATGAAGGAACTTGAAAGTGAATAGATCAACTCCTCAAGAGCCTAATAGCCTGTTTTCTCATTCAATTTCTTACTATGAGCCATTTTAACCATTCTGCCAACTTTAGACGCATTCTGATATTTAACATGAGATATTTCTGCATCTGTTTTTTTTTTTTTTTTAAAAAATCCTTGCTTTTCTCACTGGTTGGATGTAGGGCTGGGTGTCATTGAGAAAAATTCGGCTCGGCTGGAAACAGCGATCAAATTTTTCAACATTTTCATGTGAATCTGATGAGCTGGTGGATTGTTTACCCTGCCACTGCCAATCAAATCTGATCCAACCAAGCCAACATAGTTCTGCTGAAGTACACTCGCTGAGTCAAATTTCTAGTAAATAACTCCCAAGTAGTTTTTTCTTCAAGCCATGTATACTTTTTGTTACATATAAATATTTACGTACCTCTCTCATCTGACCCCTACCCCTTGCCTCTGTCCTCCCTCAGGCTCCTCGCCGTTACTTCCAGCCATTCGGTTCAGGGCCTCGGTCCTGCGTCGGTAAACACATCGCCATGGTGATGATGAAATCCATCTTGGTAACATTGCTTTCCCAGTACTCTGTTTGCCCCCACAGGGGCTTGACCCTGGACTGCCTCCCACAGACCAACAACCTCTCCCAGCAGCCTGTGGAGCATCAGCAGGAGGCCGATCATCTCAGCATGAGATTCTTACCGAGACAGAGAGGCAGCTGGAAAACACTCTGAGACTCTGACTTTTTTTTTCTTTAGATGCACTTATACACACAGTTATACATAATATATACATATATATGCTCTCCATTACTTCTTTATCCATGATCTTTTAACTGTACAAAGTTAACCTTTATATTTTATGTGTATGAAATTATATTTCTGTTTGAACTACTATGAATTCTATTAAAGTGTATGTTTAGACATGCTAATACTGAAGTAAATGTGAATTACTGTACAAATATTGTGTGTCATTTCTTCTCTCGCATTTTTTCTGAATGTAATCACATACTGCACATTCAGAGTAAAAAACTGTCAAAAACTGGTTTTTAGAGTCAAAAATCCCTCAAATGTGCATTTTAAAATCTTCTACCAAAATCTAAATTAAACTCAACATTGTTTATTAGTTTACTTCCAACCTTTTTATAAAAATACATCCAATTTTTATTTAAGTTTTACCTGTATTTTATGTGTGAAAGTTCAATGAAAAAGTGTATTTGAGTTATGAGAACAGAGAATGCTATGAGCATTTTTAAAATCATGCACACTGAGTTTAAACCATGCATAAAGGAGCAGAAACAATGTAATCACCTACGTGTACAAAAATATGTTGCTGACCTTTTCTCAACCTTTTTATTTTAAAATGTTGTGAGCAAAATGTCAGCAGAGGGCGCTGCAGCACATAAAACAATGTTGTGCTCCTCAAATCAGCCAAATATATCAACTAATCTGCTTATGATGTTCAAATGTCCTTTCCCAGCGCAAACATGGCAATAAATTTCACACGTTTCAATTTGTGTTGCTTCACTCTCTAAATACCAGAATCACTCAAAGGATTCTGCTGAAAGGCCACAGACGCTTCGCTTGCAAACGTGTGTGTTGGATTGTGTGTTTGAAAGGAAAACAGATGGAGGTGTTGAGGAGGAAAATGTAAATGCAGAAGAGGTTTTCAGCTGCGTGGTCCAGCTCCTCAACGAAGGTCATCGTCAACTGTTTATCAGTGAAGCAAGAGACAGAAACATCTAAAATAAGAGTCTCACTTTGAATTTCACTGACGCACAATCACCTGGGAGCTGCTTGTGCTGATTACAGTGATGATGAGAGTCTTTCAGGAAGACACACACACACAAACATGGCAGGCTAATCAATATTTTCAACAGAGAATTTCACAATCTCAACAAGTTCACCCACTGTATGTGTGAAATGTGTGTGTGCATGCACTGTATTAGAGTATTAGAGTCTTCCCAGCCACTCAAGTGTCATCATATTTATGTTTTTTTATTATAAAAATTTATTTTTCAGTGTTATTTGAGTGTGTGTGCATGTGAATATCCTTGTGTTTGTGTGTGTGAGTGTGCATTTTTCTTGTTTGTGTGTGCGTGTATCACAGAAATCACCTTACCTACACCGCATGTACGGATCCTGAAAATTTACCCGCAAAACACAAAAAAAGGGGAAAAACAAGAATTAAGAGCTCAGAGATGGATGTATATTGAAGAACACTTGGAAATATCAAACTGAATACATGAATATGAAGTGCCAGTTTGTACTCCATCCATCATATTTGTCAGCACTTACTACAGTGTACAGTAGCCTCAGGAAGAAAAGATGACTTAATTATCACTTCCTGGAAAGAGTCTGATACTGTCCTTTTCAATCACCATCAATGTCAGTCCATCTGTCTGGTTATCTATCTGTCCAAGGATGCAGAGAGGGATCTTAAGTAAAAGTAAATTACTTTTGTAAAAAATGTATTCAGATAAAAGTTTAAAAAAAGAAAACAAGGGTGAGACAATGTTGGGTTATGTGAAAATCTTAAATGATACAGCTATTAAATAGAAAGCCGCTTAGACTGCAAAAATATGCACCTTCATCTTAACTAATGCATCAGTGGAGGAGCATCAACCTTCCCCAGTTCTGTTCCGAGTCTGTACGTTCAACTGCATGACAATCCTGAAAAATAACAATTGCTGTAATCATTGCGGGCTTTTAAGAATTAGGTTAAACGTTGGTCTTTGCAACAACGTCATAAAGCATCAACAAAGGGGACAACACAGAGATACACTATTGTACACACACACAGACTCACACAGTGTAATGGTGGTTGATGTCCTCATGTGAAGACAGAGTTATCCTTCACTGAGTTTGTTGTCAGACTTCCCTCACTCTGACATCATTCTGAGAGTCTTGTGCACCACAAAGTGCTTTTCAGTCTGCTTCGAGTTTCATTTCTCTGCTTGCTCATTCTTCATAACATGAAGCCTCTGTTTCATGCATCAAGAACCAAACATATCAGCCTGGTTGTATTTAAATGGAAGAGTCTATAGCCAGCCAAGCAGCTGTGTATTTTGAGCAAAATGACAAAGCTATTGTGCTTATTTTTAGTCACTATAATATCAGCTACGCTCACTTTTTTGGGTTGTTTTTGCATGTTAGCATGCTATGCTAATTAGCACTGAAAGGTAAATTGAGATTAATGAGAGTGTTATTAGGCTTGCAGGTATTTGGTGATAATGATAACTCAGCTGATGATGGGGCAAAATGGAACCCCCCCCCAAGTTATAAAAATTCATCCATGGTTATTTTGACTCACTGGGGTGCCAACAGAACAAGCGAGGCAAGCAGTGCCTGATCAGTTAAAGGTAAAAAGTGGACATGAAGTCTGTCATTGCATCACAAAACAGGGTTTTGTCATGTGAAGAACTTGAATTTGCCCGTTCGCATTCATCTTGTAATTTACTGCCCTCTTGTGGCCGCAGCAGGTTATTGTCTAGAAGCTTGGTTGCCTAGACTAGTTGTATCCAAATCACCTCGGTGAACATGTGATGATGAGACGCATGGTGCAACATGGAGCAGCTAGCTAATAAGCATCGCATTATGGGATGTGTCGGCCATGTTGAATGCTGCGGTGGTCAATTCCAGACAGCTTACAGATGTCACTCAGGTCTGAAAGTGGTCATTATTATTAACCTGATAACAGAAGCTTACTTTATCTTATTTATTGAAGTTTTATCTCATTTTAAAGCTCAAATTCAGACTTTTTTAAAGACCCCAAACATGATAATATGAAACCTGCTTATGTGAAGCAGCGCTTTGTTAAATTATGTTTAAATGGAGCTGCTTTTTATCATCACACTTTTAGTGTACTGTGGCCAAGCCTGGAAACATTCAAAAATGCCCAAAATTGTAAATTGTATCTACATGATCAAATTTTTCTTGGGAAGTACCTAATCTTAGACCTCACATTTCCAAATCCGACCTTTCCAAAGAGCGCAAACATGTCGTCTTGCAACCTCCTGGCACCGAGCACCACTCAGCTGAAGTGCGTGTATTTTCAGAGAAAAGATTCGGGCAAATCCACGCTGCCACTACAGCGAAACAAAACACGTAGTATCCAACATGGCGAATTTCACAGAATGCACTGCAGTGTGACAACACAATCCCAAGCCCTGTACCTTCTATTCAAGGAAAACTCTCTATTAAAGTGATTACAAGGAACCTCTAAGTATTTCTGAAACAGTCTCTTGATTCCTCTGATGATTACAAATTTCCTGTAACAGCAAATGAGACTCTCAGTGAAAAGACTGTTTTTATGTAGTTACTATTATTGCCCATGATCAGGTCTGAATTTCAGCAAACTCAGGCGAACCTTTTTTTTTTTTTTTAATTTTGTTGTTCTGTGCAATGACAATAGCATAATTATAGGCTATTCTATGCCTACGGTTGTTAGTTTGCACTGCATGTAACATTAATGCATATGGCTGTGTAACGTTCGCTTACAGAAAATAGAGGTAACAGGTCTCGGGGGACATTACTGCCATACAACTGGCTTATAACTTATTTCTCAGTCCCATATAAATATATTACCTCATCGCCATCCATCCTGCCGTCGCTCTTTCACTCACTTCAAAACAAAAGCACGCGTTACCGGCGTTATGCCGAGTTCTGCCTGCCTGGTACGCGCTAGCAAAGATCTTTATGACAGCAGGGGCTTGTGTCACTACCGCCTTTGTCCACAGAGGGTGCTAGAATCAACAAAAACTGGAAGTTCCTTGTAGTCATTTTGATTATCTGCAGTAAGTTTTTAGACAGCATTTAGGCAGAAATGTACAAAAGTCCCTGCAAGCCACTAATTTATCATTCCGGACCAAAGTAGCAGGCAGAATGAAATTAATGTAGATTTAGCAGTCTGGTGTAAAAATGTGGAGAACTCAAGTATGAAGAGTTGCCTACATGCTGATCTAATGTGACTCTTCTGGCTCCAAATTGTGGGATATCAGGCATCTGCTAAAGAGATCCGTGGTAACTTTCACTTTAAGTCTACTGCTGGGGACTCTTTGTGTGTGTGTGTGTGTGTGTGTGTGTGTGCGCGCACACAGTTGTGTTTGAGTGAGTGTGTGTTTGAGTTGAGGAAATAGTTTTAAAGAGGAATTGAATATTGTGGTTTGTAACTCAGCCTTGCTTGCTTTTGGTAGAAAGTCGCCTGAGTGTCTGTCGCAGTGATTGCAGTTTTATCATAAAAATGTCTTTTGAAATGGGTTTTTTGCACTCATTGTACTATTTTAAGGTTAAATTAGATATGCACACTGCAAATCTACAACACTGAAGTGCATTTCAATTGGACCAGAACACAGCATTGCATTAGGGTATTATATCAGCTTGTTTCTTGAAATATTCAGTCTGTTCTTTCTCTTAAAGAAATCCACAGTTCTTCATTTGTGGTTTTTTTTGCTAGTCACATGATGTATATGTTCCGTCTCATTTCATTTATTTCTATTCCTGCATGACAGATTTATGGAGGCAGGACGCCAGACAGCCCTTAAAATAACTTCGACGTAAGAGCCTTGCAGCAAAAAGTTTAGAGATGTCCTGCCTCATTCTCTGATTGACAGTCTGACTGATTACAAAGAGTTCACCAACCACAGACACACACACCTACACACCTACACACCCACACCCACACACAACCACACACACACACACACACACAACTACACACTTTATGCTGTGCTAAAATTTCAAATGCCAGTGGCCATATTGTGTCTCTCTTTCAGTCCCCTGCTGGATAACTGCCTCATTAAAAAGAGCCTTGGTTGCCATGGAAACATCTATCAGAAAGGGTCAACTGGCAATGTACTCATCTCTCTACATTGTCGGTTCACTGTCGATGTGAACTGTACCTCCTACAGTTGGCAATAAAACTGTTTTCCATGATGCTGTGAGATATTTGCTTGTTTGAATGTTTCCCATCCTCACTCACATTGTTTGCACATGAACTGCATATTTCAGAGCTTTGATAAACACGGAAAAAACAGTTTAAAATAAAAATTAGAGCGACCCCCCTTGAAACAGGAATGAATCTCTTTCATCAGGAGAGTCTGTCTGAAGAGGTCCAGACTGCGCGGCTCTGTGCCAGTAAAGGCAGTGGATCACAGGGAAACTCTCACTTCATGGCCTTTTCATGTGGCCCCGCTTTGCGGAGTCAGCTCATTTGTTTCTCATTGAACATCAGAGGAGGGTGGTGGCACTCATCATTACAAGAAGCTGCTCTTCTTCTTCTTTTTCTTTTTCTTCTTTTTTCTTAAGTCCCTTTTTTCGGCCACCTTCTCTTAATAAGACTGTCAGAGGTTTCAGTTTTGTACAGCAGCTTGTCCACATAATGAAACCTTTTCTGTTTTCACTAGTTCTGGTTTGACTGAAGAAGTTCTGAATATTTCCTTAATTTACATTCATCCAGCTCAATAAAGATGGGTCATCAGGGAAGAAAAGGAACTAGGAACTCATGTTCTTCAGTACTGTGATTGTTAAATGCAATTTAAAGACACTATTTACTTTTCACCCTGCTTGTTTACTTAACACTGTACTATATAACTATTACTGCATAATGTAGTAGCAGTAGTGTGGTTAAATGCAGAGAGAAGCACACAGCCCACACAACCTCATTGGACTCAAAAAATGCAGTTGCAGTGGTAAAACATTTGTCCTTACAACAACTTCTTGAACAAAACATTACAAAGAACTTCACAGTATGTAAAAACAATCTGACCAAAAAATAAAAAGTTTGACTTCCTACAACACAGCATGACTACCAGTTCTAACTTTATTTCAGAGGGAAATACAACACATTTACTACACTTTATCAATTTAATATCTGTATTTGAAAACTTACTTTAAAAAAAGAATACTTATTTACGACCACCACAGGTTGTGAAAGAGAAGTATTACTCTGTAAAAACCCTTCATTCAAAATTTACCTTTAAAAATTTACAAAGGCATCATCAAAATCTATAGCAAGCACCAAAAACAAAAGTACTAAATATGCAGGACGGCTCAGTTCAGAATAATTTACATTATATGATTAGAATATTATTAGTGATACATAAATGTATACATCAGTTAAATGTTGCAGCTGGTAAAGATGATAGCGTTTAACCTATAATGGTATATAATCATTAATTAATCAATTACGATTTTTAATTATTAGAACCTTGATCTAAATCTGCAACTTCAATCTAAATCTGCGAAGTAGCGAGTAACTTCAGGTGTCAAATAAATGTGCTGGAGTCAGAAGTACAATATTTGCCTCTAAATTGTAGTGAAGTACACCTCAAAGTTGTACTTTGGTGTAGTACTTGAGTAAATCTCCAGGCCAGTTAAATTTGCTTCACTCCAAATCACTCCATTCACTCCATCAAACTGCTGCTCATCCATTAATTATTCGTCGATTTAATCCTTTATTGATTATAACATTCTCTTTTATTACTACTTTTGATATTAAAGTATTCTGCTGATGTTGACCCTGGAGTATTTTTACTTTGCAGTGCAGGATATGAGTTTGTCTTTCACCACTGGTCATTATCTCCTGTTTGTTTAGTGTGGTTAGTTTGACCTATCAGGCAGAGACACAGTGGATTTGACAGTAGCTTGTAGTTACAAAAGCAAACTCACAAACTAAATGTTCCCACAGGACTGAGGGTACATTTGAGATGCTGATGATGGTGATTACTGTCAGAAACCGAAGTACCGAGGCTCAGCCAAAAACTCAAAAACTCTTACATAAAGGCCACAGAGACCAAACAGTGTTCAAGAATAATGTTCAATTTCAATTTCATATTGTGTTCTCATAACTCACAAATTGAATGAAAAGCTAAAGTGCTCCTCCAAGAAAACCATGTTAGTTTCTCTTCATGCTCATGCAGCCTAAGCATTCATACACACATCACGTTAAAGAAATACACAGTTTCTTTACTCAGCTCGAGGAAGCTCAGCTTACTGTGATCACTGGCATATATTTTTTGTCACTATAATGTTGCATAAGGCAGCACACACGCAAATGCACACAGTGTCAAAGATAAGTCAGCCTCGGGCAGTGGGCAGGCAGGCTAATGCCATCTGGTGCTCAGTGTTCACGCTGAGCAGCAGTCAGCTCCACACCTGGGAGATGGTATCGCCTGCAACTGTTGTCGGACCACCAACTGCAAGCCCACCTGCCCCCACACTCGGATATTCATCTCTATGTTGCCTCAGACCGCCGACGAAAAGTCATTCAAGTTAATTAACACAAACCAACCCTAAATGTTTCACACATATACACTGGTATGCCATGTTCAAAGTTTTAAAGTGTTTTTCATTTGATCACTGCCTTCATGCAGTATTTCCCAGAATGCCTCTTTTTCAAGGTTTTAGCTCTGAGATAAAGAGTAAGACATTTTTCTAGTGACTGTTTGACTGTGGTGAGTAACTTTAACTCAAAACACGACATCTTGCTGCTTTAAGTGGGTGGAGAGTGTTACATGTTCTTCTACAATAAACTTCTCTCTACAAGATAGTTGAACGTGCAAAATAGTGAGTCAACAAGGATCTGTTGTTTGATTCTGATGCCAAAACCTGACACTGATTGCTAAAAAATCCAATGCAGCTGTGCTGGTAATACCTCAGAGACATTAGCTGTGTTTGAAATCGTTCACTCATTCACTTACTCACTCACTCACTCAATCACTTTTCCCTATATAGTGTGTATTATATAGTGAACTATATAGGGAATGACCAAACGAGATTTCGCACACTACACAGAATTCTTCTAAGCATCATTGCATCAGCAGATGCTCTGGATATTCATGTGACACAAGCGGGTGCGCCCAGCATCATATAAACAAACTGAGCACACGGGAGGCCAGCATTGAAATGTATGGAGGTTGTGTTGATGTTACATGATATTTTTTTCAGTGTTAATCCCAAATAAATTATTGAAATATCAATGATATGGAAGTTTGAATTTTGTTAACTATGGTCCTGTGTCCTGACAGCAACCTGTAAAAGTCCACGATCACTTTAGTTCACAAACTCACAAACTAGTTCGCTCGCGAGCTAATGGCTAATTTAGCTATCGGTGGCTAAAGCTGTCAGAATATAATTCCTCTAAACATTTTACTACTTTGGATAAAGCTTTTGCTTCTTGGCACGAAGGGGGCAAGGGGAAACTCGCCTCAGGCGTTTATTAAGACATTATTGGTTAATTTGCAGAGCAACCTCTAAGCTAACATAAGCAAACCCTAATGGCGTTCTGGCTACATCTTCTCCTTCGGAAATACACAACCTAATTGCTTTGTGGTATATGTTAGTAAATGTAGCGTACATCATGTGTTCACTCAAATTTGTTGTGCATTGTGGGTATTTTATAGTGCACTGTATGGTGAATGAAATGAACCACTGAGAATTTGAACACCACTACAAAATGGCAAATTGCACAATTTCCATGATGCGGAAAGGTTTCAAACACAGCAACTGTCTCGACAACTGTGCACACATTAGGCGTAGCTGTTTCTTCAGTGCTTTTAAGGCCGATTTTGGCTTTTTGTAGCAGCAGAACACGCTATACGAAAAACACTGACACACTGTCTATTTTTAAAGTTGTTGTGACAAACATGTAAGCAAACACTTGACTATTTAAACCTCTGCAACATCTCCTCCTCTGTTCGTTTTTCTTGAGCTAGAGTCATGTTTCTGGACACCCCATTGGTGCAAATCCAACTGTCATTTTTGTTTTGTTTTGGTCTCCACTAAGCCTGGCATGCCACACCTAATTAGTGAATTGGTCTGGTATCTCCACAGGCACTGACCAAAATGTCTCTGGATGCAATAGGACAGAGCTGCAGCCAATCAGAGCAATGAAACGTGACAGTGCTGCTGAGCAACACATGTCAGACTGCTGTTTGGTCCAATATGAGGCTTGAGAAAAAACCGATGGCCTCGTCACTGACGTTAAAATGTGTTTCTGATACAGAAGCTTGATTAATTTTTGATCAGCACAGTTTGTTCTCAGTTTTGAATTGCAATAGTAAAGCCAGTCAGAGCAGCAAAACTTGTGACCTGTGACTTTTTAAAATCTGAACCGCTAACACGCCTCTGTTCATCAAATCAAACTCTCTCCCTCATTTGATGAACAGTTGTGATTTGCCTGCACGGGCTCAGACTGGTCAAAATCTGTCTGCATGGGAGGGGGCCAGACCCATCTGCCAAAACAGAATAAACTGAGCTCAGCAGACTGGTCTTGTTCCCAGGCTGGTCTCCACCAAATCCTGAGGGAAATTTCTGGCTCTTTAGCTGATAAGTGCTCCCCTGCTCATCAGCTACTCATTAACTTTGTCTGTCTGTTGTTCGGTACATGCAATTGCACACACTTGCTTTATCGGGTCTTTCTCTTTTTCTGCTGCAAACAAGTTGATAAGAGCAGTGACGGTGAACCAGAGCAGTAAAGCTGCAGCCTGCAAAACCAAAACAAGTGCTAAAGGATGCCAAAATGCTCAGAAGGAGGAGAGGAACCTTACACTTACATCCAGGTTTACATAAGCACCAGTTTTGCATGTTACTTTAACTTAGGGCTGTCATCATTCAAAACATTTAATCACAATTAATCGCATGATTGTCCATTGTAAATTCCAGAATAATCACAAATTAATTGCATTATTAACGGGATATTTTTCAAGTTTTTAACACTCTTATCAACATGCGTCTCCGGTGAGCGCAACCGTGTTTGTCTGTCCCAATGTCTCCTCCACTTCAGCTTTCTCATCTTCATACAACTTGAGTATCTTGATTACAGCAGTGGCTCTCAAAGGCAATTCATGTGTGCAGTCCCTGGATGCGGTGCAAATTATTTCAAGCAAACCTACATGCTCCACTATGTTCATCAGCCTACAAGCTGTAGCCACCCATGTAGCTCTCGCTGTTGAAAGTTTGTTGCCTGTGCAGTTGTCCATGTGTCTCCGTTGCAAACTATCCAGCATGGTCTGCCTTTGGTGAGGGGGAGGAGGGCTCTCTGCATCAGCTGTATGTCTGGCCAGCAAGTGGTTTTAGAGACTCGATGTACTCAGGTGGTAAATCATTTCACATTGACAGTAAATGCAAATAACTTTGGTCTTGAACCATCTGGCAGGGCTTCAAAGCTGAACTTGCCAGTCAAAAGACCCTTTACTTTATCCATTTCTGATCACAGTGATAATATGATGTGATTTAAAGCAAAAAAAACCCCAAAAACGCTTATTTGCAGATTTCCACGGTGCACGGTGGGTCCGAATCTTAACCACAACACAATATAACAACATCTATGAGATTTTTGAGTGGGTTGTGGAGACATTTTTGGATTTCAGATAAGAAACACCCCCTGCTAACATAATGACCATTGCAGGGATAAATTTGAAAGGCAACAACCAAAGAGGAAGGGTTAGAGAAAATCTAATCCTCGCCTTCTCAGAATTGCTCTAAGTGACAACAATGCCAGACCAAGAGAATGAAGTCTACTCAGTGGAGTGGGTGGAGTCTCTGGTCTGAGCCCAGGCTAGGTTAATCATCCTTCACAGTCTCATACAATTTATCAAGTGACATATTTATTAAATACTAATAAATTTCATTGCAGACAGACTGGCATTCTGAACTGCAGAGTTGGTATTCGTAAGCTAAGTGATATGAAAGTCAAACCAAGAAGACAAACAAATACTGTGAAAATAATGCTGTGTATTTTCGAATGGTTTATTTGCTGTTTGTCTACTAACTATGAAATATCTCAGGGTGGAGCATCCTTGAACATTTAAAGAAGTAATAAGCAAAGTCTCTGTGACAAATGGAAGTAGTTAAATATGAAGGAATCTAAATAGGCTTTGCATGGAAGTAATTAGTGACAGAGAAAACTCAAGATCTGCACAGGAAACCAACAGTAATCAGTGGTTATTTCTTCTAAATGTGAATCATCATTTCATACAACTCACTACTTTCCAATCACACTTAAATGATCGCAAACATTTCAGATCCATGCAGTGATTACTGTTGATAGGAAAACAATTACTTGGCCTGACTTCATGTGAACACAGATAATAAGTGACTGATTTTATAACAGCCAGTAACATGGGGTCATGGGATTTTTACTGCTGGAGATGAATTTCAAGTTGCCATGAATGAGTCGCTCCCATTGCTCGGCTCAAACACAGGCAGCACTCTTACTCAGAGGCAGCGAGAGGGAGGGAGAGAGGAAGAGAGAGAGAGGACGAGACGGCACTTACAGCATACAGAAAGAGGTAGAGAAAGAGTCTGAGTGGAGAGAGAGCGAGAAGAGTCTGAGTGTGACAGCACCGAATGGGAGGAGGAGGAGGAGGAGGAGGAGGAGGAGGGATCGTGGCAGGGACAAGGGAGGGAGAAGCTGAGAGGGGGACGGACTGAAAGCAAGTGAGGGGAGGGAGCATCAGAAACTGGGAAAGTAGATGTGAGAGAGGAGAAAAGAGGAATACTGAGGGAGTCAGGAGAAGAGAAGAGAGCAAAAAAAAGAGAGGACAGCTCAGCATATCAGCCCAGTAGCATTCCTCTCACAGCTGCAGAGATCCAGGCTGGGAGAGGAAGTTTAGCTAACAAAGGAGAAGAAGAGAAAAAAAGCATTTTTTAGTTTTTCCTCTGGGTGGAGAAATCAGAAGACTCCCTGGAGAGGAAAGGGAAAGAGAAGAAAGAGAGATCAGAGAGCTTCTGCAGCCTCCGAGTGTCCTGCAGGGAAAGATGGATTCAGACTCCGGAGAGCAGAGTGACGGGGATCTCTCTCCAGGTAAGCCTTCAGAACATCACCGCAAGAACAAATCAGCTTCTGCTGTGATAAGCTCACCTAAAGCAAATGTAATCCACATTGTAGTGTATAAGCATATCTTTAAGGATTTTCCAACATTTTCATCAGGTTGAACCCCAATCAACTCTCACAAAATGCTAAATCTGCACTGATCAGCAGTTTGCCTACACACGAATGCTTCTTTGGCAAACCGTAAAGTAAAGACACATGATTTTCAACCTTATCCAACATCTTTAGCTCATTCCTCGAATCAACAGCAAGCTGCTGTGTGCTCTGATGCATGTACACTCTGATGCTGGTGACTGGCAAAGCCTCGTCAGATGAAAGCCGGCTCAGTCGCCACCAGGAACAGGCAAGCTGTGACACGTGCAGCCAGTTTGTTCATCAACACATCCAGCGACAGAGAGAGCACAGCCTCCCCGAACACTTAAACCTTCTTTTTCTTCTTCTCTGCGGTGCATTTCACACTCAGGCAGTATGAAACTGTTAAGATTCCCTGTGGACTGAAAGTTGTGTGTTGAGGTCTCATAAATAAACTCTGCTGGTGACGTTTTTTGGCGTCAGCAGATTGCAAAGATTTATTGCAGTGGTGAAAGTAAGCAGTCGGACCCAAACATTAAATTTGCAGATATACACACAGACACTCCTTCAAGTTTACTGTCTCTTGTTGGGTGTTTTCCAGCATTCCACCACGCATGTGGGCGATTCAGTTAGCTGTGATCTTGTGGAAAATTTAAGCCAGGAGATGAAACAGCCTTCTGAAGATAAGTTTGAGTTCAAAGATCATGAATCAAATGTGTCTCCAGGAAGTTTTCATAACAGCACGGCAAACTGCAACAGTCATCAGAAAACTGGTTTTGATCTAGAACGGAAACGTTTAATGTAAAAATTCAGGTTAAAGCTAAGGGTTTCCCTTCAATTGAGGACTAGAAGTAACAAAATTATTTCCATTAGGCATGTATGTGGACTTTCCCTGCAGTGCTATCACCGGAGT
>JAQFJA010000001.1:30256881-30272111 GCA_029874485.1 Naso brachycentron
GTTTAAGCAACACTTTGATCTTGGTTAGTAATTAATATCGAATGAAATCTCAAACTGAATGTATCATATATGCATGAGCACTGAGTGGGTTTTTTGGATAAGACAGAATGTGTCTTATTTTGCCACTGGATTGATATGAAAGTACAAGTTTGGCTGCCAGTGTGTTCCCATTGCTGCTGAAATTTAAAAGATGAAGCAGAAGTCTTGCTGGAGGAAAACTGCAGTATGTGGTGCAAATAATTGATAAGTCTCAGATGAAACTGCCTCAATCTTTGGTAGAAACGAGGCTCTTCTGAGTGCTGATGTGTGACAAAGAAGTAAATGGAAATGCCAGTAGCTTTTACTTTCTAGTACACTAAAGAGGATGATTTTAATGTCTCATTTGCTTTATTTTCTCCATCCCTTATCAGATCATCCCGGCAAGTCAGAGACTTATCTGGAAGCCATCAGGAAGAACATTGAGTGGCTGAGGAAACACAGCAAAGAGGAAGGCAAAGATGGTGAGACACACTTCTTTATTAGCAGATAAAGAAACCAGCTCTAGACTTAAATCCGCCACCATCTCTGTTTTAACCAGACAATCTAAACTGTGTTCCCCTCTCACGCAAAAACATCCTCAGTCGGAGCTCTTGTGTCCTCACTAAACTGTGGTGTATGATGGGTTTGAAGAACAGGAAATTTTAAAGCTTTTGTTTGCCCCAATTTGCAATTAAAATGAGTCTGAGATACACTGAATAGATGCTTCACTCCAGATCTCATGAATAGGGATCATTCCTGAAGAGTCTGTCCTAATTATTACTCTTGAAGCTGCTTCACGGTCCAGAAACAAAAGTCCATTCATGTTTTCCCTCCTACCTGTTGCTCAACAGTTGTAGTGTGTGTTTGTGTGTCCTGGTGCATAATTGCAACTTCTATCAAACGACACAAAAAAGCCATGAAAAGCCCATCATGTCTGTCATCAATGTCTGCTCCTGTCTTGAGATCTGTAGCCTTTGTGAGTGTGTATTTACTTTGGCTGCCTTTACCCACACTGTAACTGTCAGCATTCACAAAGAAGCAGCGTGTGACCCAGAAAACGCACCAGTCTGCAAAGCTGTGAAAACTGTTCATCAGTGCACTCGTCTAACAGGAGATGCCTGCTGTTGGACTCTCCACAGTGTAAAATCAATGCCCAGTGGTGCTTCATTAAGCAGCAAAGAATGAAATGTTAATGAGTTCTCACTATTCAGGCCATGCGTCCGCTGGAGATCGTCTCAGTGGGGTATCAGAGACCAAACAACAGAAGTTCTAGCTCAGTGAGATTTATATATACCAATGTTCAGCTACCTGATCTAAAATGAGCTGATCGATAGGTGATTTAGCCACAAGTGAGTCAGAAAAGCACCTTAAATTCACAGACTTTTCAGATACAAAAAAAGTTATGACCCACATTCTCAGGAAGGAAAGACTAAGCTTATAGCGTCTTGCAGAGGGGCTGCAGCAGCAGGGAAGTTTTGTTCGGTGCTCATCTCTGACCTGGCTCTATATAGGACGCTTCATTAGCATTCTAGTGTGAGGAGTGGTTGTCTGGGAGAACAAGGGCCTCCCTGCCTGCCTGTCAGGGTTCTGAGCAGAGGAGACAGACAGATAATGGTGTCAGAAAGGAGAAGCTCAGACTGAACACACAAGCAGAGAGTTAAATCACGAAATTTCCCCGTTTAGGGACTCTGAGGAGCTAAAATGACACACCATCAGGAACTACTTTTCTAGCACATTTGGTAACACATTACACTTCTCTCTACATTTCCCCTCATCGGTTTTTCTGATAATATTTCTCCTCTCTGTTTGGAGAAAGTACAGCTGGGGGAGAACAAAAGCCTTTTCAACCAATAAGTAGTGTCATAGAAACGAAGCGGGCGACGAGCCATTTATTGTGTTTACTCTACCAGAAGCATCCATTAGGACTATCTCAGCGGACTGTGTGTGTGTGTGTGTGTGTGTGTGTGTGTGTGTGAACGCCCACATACTGCAAAGATTAGCTGGAGCAGCAGATGGACACAGAGGCCACATCCTGGGTTTGGCCCTCGGTTGCTCACAGCCAAGGTTGAGAGAAGCCGTGCTGCCTCTAATCACATTCTGTTAATCCTTCACGCACGTCATGTTTGTCATCAGCAAAGCAACTATATCTCAAAGCAACGCAAGAACCTGCTTGTGCTAGAAATGTCATTCAGAGGGCGCAGAAGTTGTGTGACTTCCTGGCTGTCCTCTATCCTTCTGTTTCCCTTTTTTCAGAGTCAGTTGAAGCAGGGCGAGGTGGTGCGGCAGCTGTTTGCTTGCTCTTTGAAACTCATTTGTTACCATGATGGATGATACAGAGTTAGGTTGTGTTCATCTCTAAATATAGCCACAGCTTGCTGCGGCCTAATGCTGCTGCATTAGATGATGACGACTCATCTAGAGTGAAGTGAAAAACGTGGTGTTTCAGAAAAAGGTCAAGGTGTTTTTAAAGGTGCATCAAGCTCTTTTAGAATTAGTTAATTGTTGAAACTAATTACATTTATGTTTAATTACAGAATATATTTGTGCCATTTAGATGTAGACAAAAAGTTTTTAAAAAATAATACATCCACAAAGTTTGTAGAAATGTGCCGTGATTGTAAATTAATTATTTTAGAAATGTTGTCGGGCCCAAATGCCACCTGTCTAAGATGGCCAAAGGCCTGTGAGCCAATAGGAATGTGAATGTGATATCATGCCACGTTGCACGTCAGGGCGTCAGCACCGTCTTCCGAGGAATGCCACCAATTTGTTAAGCACCTGTTACATGTCACGCACGTAAGAGATGAAGAAGGAAAAAAATAAGATGGAGATGGATCCTACCATTGACGGATCCTACCGGATAAATAAACTTCATTAATAATACAGTGTCATTACGATAAACAATGCAAAAACAGTAAAAAAACAAACAAATTTTTAAAAAAAACGATAGCCTACAGGGAGTGCTGGACAAAAATAAATCATATGAATAAGGTCAACACAATCTAAAATATAAAGTGCAACTCAGAAAATTCGTCTTAAATCTCTCCAGGATGCTTCTCAGGAGACTAGAGGTTTTTAGAGCTTTTTTGTATGTAAATGTTTTAGTTAAACAGAGATACAAAAGGCTAGTCCGTGTCAGTACTCGGAACTTCATGTTCTCTATGGTAAAATAACGTCGGTACCATGTGGTATCTCTATGTCGCCATTGAGCAAGGACCTTTAATACTAGGAATATTTTCACTTATGGAAATATTACTTAGGGCTGGTTGCATAAACATAGTTTTAGAGTAGACTAGTCGTAGCCTTAGATCAGTCTTCAATTGTCAAATTAGACACTTTCAATTCAGACCGTTTCATAAAACTTAAGACTGGCAGAATTTGAGACAGAAAAATCAGCCACCTCTCCCCCTGGCTAAGCCTGAGATGTGAGCTTTATTGCCATGACAACAAACTGTTAGAACACCAATTAGTAGACTCAAAGACACAGCGATATTTACTGTATTTCTACCAAAAAGGACAAAAACCCAAAACGTTTTATATTGGAAATAGAACACAATCCTCCATGGCAAATATCTGGATGTTAGAAGGAGCTCTAAGAAGAGAGAGTCTTCAGGGACAGAAACAATCAAGAGAGGTACAACAATCAAGAGCTATTGGAGAGATTCTGGTTTCCTTGAGAAACCGTCTTTCTGTTTACTGAACAACTTGAGGCAGTTGATTAAAACTCTAAATAACACACTTTTTTCACATTACATTCCGGCAACAAAAAGGTTTTCTGCTGCAGTAAAATGCTGTGGTCTCCTGCTACCGCTGTTAATTGTCTCTGGTTGTGTCCACCATGTTTTTCTTCTCTGTTAAGTGTCTTATTTTACCCATGATGCATGGCACAACAGACTAAGTCAGTCTTACTTTAGTCACTCATAGACAGGCTTTATGCAACGGGCTTTCTTAAGTGTCAATAGTAAGTCTGACCTTAAGTTAAATTTCAAGACTGGGTCTAATTTTATGCAACTTGGAAATAATGTTTTAATCTTTGATCTTTTGTCCTTCTTGTTTGTGGCGTCTTCTGAACCCCAGACACGCTCACTCTGACCTTAATCCTTTCTTGATAATGAACCACCACACCAGATTATGCTTGTTTGGGTGTTTGGTCTTAAGAAGCCAGTGCTCCAGGAGGTTTTCACGAGTGATCTGTTACTGCCTCATGATCTTCCTCTTTAGGCTTCCGATCATTAACCCGTCACTTGCTCTGTCTGTCTTTACAGATTATGACCTGTCCAAGCTGAAGGACTTCATGGACCAGCAGGTTGACTCTTACATTGAGAAGGGCATCATCGCAAAGGATGAAGGCGACACCATCAAGAGGATCTACAGCAGCCTGTGACGCCCATCCTCCACCCAACTTCTGGCCTAAAATTCAGGACTGAATCTGACACTAAGATCTCCAATAAAGCCCAAACTATTTGCAGTTATTTCCCATGAATGGTCAAACATATACTGTGCATTCAAAATACTGGCTTAGGGGAACTTGTTCACCCTCGCAGAATTTCCCAAAATACGTCAAGAAGGAATTTAACAATACTATCAACAACTGATTATATTTGCACGCTAAGATTGCAGAGTCATAATCACTAGAATATTATTGAGAGAGAAATCAAATATTTTATGTAACCAGCTTACACGTCCGACTAATTGCTAGCATTTACTCCAACCTGAATCTTGTGGGAAATGAATGTTATGAGCGTATGATGCTGTAGCTTCATCTTCATCTACTGTTTCCGATTCACTTTGCAGCAACATACACATTTATCAAACTGAACTCATTCTGTGTAACCTGTCTTAGCCTCTTACATTTCTTTTCCCTCGCTGTGTTGTGAGACCTTAATGTGTTTTTGCTTTTTATTCTACCAAAAATATATTTGTTGTGTATCAGTGCCCTCAGTACTCCTCTGTTCTGCTGTAATTCATCTGGGGCCCACCAGGGGGCCGTTTCTGTATCATCAACTCTCTGTGCATGTCTGAGTTCAGCATTTCCATCTCTGTAGAGACAGAAGATAAGTATTTTTAAATGTAAATATTTGTGATTTTTTCCTAAAGTTTAAAAGCAATTAAAATATTGCCTTTTCTTTATCTGTGTACTTAACTGTGATACTGCAGCAGAACTGAAAAATCACCCAACCTAATACCCACATGCTCACAAGAAAGCACTTTGAGATCTTTGTGTCTGGTTTAAATACATATTTATTTTAATATTCCCAAATAAAACCAATATAATCTTAAAGCACAATAAAACAGCAGTATTAGACACCTCTCCACACACATAAATAATGCATTCACACCTCAAAAAGACAGCAGTCTCTCATGTTTTCAAAAGAAAAAAAAGCTTGTATGAGGCAAATGGAAGGTGTTCAAAGGCTCGAGTCCATCCACTGCTTCAGTCTGTGGTTTGCTCACAGGGTAAACACTGATGAAGAAGGCCTGAATATACTTTCCAATGATACTATTCTAGGAGGGGATTTAGAACATCAGAAGCGTTTAGCAAGTCGAACAAGCTAATCCTTCTGGATTGCTTAGTGCGCTGTGTGTGTGTGTGTGTGTGTGTGTGTGTGTGTGTGTGTGTGTGTGTGTGTAAGGACATAGGCAGCCGGTGGGTTCTGTACAGCATCTCTAGAAGCGTACGATGAGTGGATGGGCGTGTGTGCGCTGTAAAGTCAGCCAGTAGAACTATACGAAACAAAAACTAACATACATCATCATAATTACATATCAATAAATAAAAAGGCAAACATGACACTTTTGTTCAAACGTGGTTTGGGAAAAGTAAAAGAGGAAAAAGGGGGAAAAAGCAGAGAGGATGTGGTGGTGTTTGTGTTTGTCAGCGTGTGTGTGTGTGTGTGTATGTATGTGCATATGAGACGGCTTCAGGTGTACAGATTCGTCCTTTATATCTCCTGATACGACGTCGTGGGGGCCGTGTAATCGTCCTCATTGCTCCTGCAAATAAGAAACAGACAGAACCTTTAATTTCTTGGAAACGCAGCAGAGGTAGATTTAATTTAATTGCTTGCACACTCATCTTCTTTAACTTCTTTCTTCTCTTCCTCCCCCTGCTGAACTGGCAACCACACAGTCTAGGTGTGTGAATAATGGATGAGACAAACCAAACAGCTGTATTGTTTTCCATCACACGGCTGAAGGCTCATTTGGCCTGAGACAGACGTCGCAGTACAACACACCGACTCCTGCTGTTAACTGGCCCCTCTCTTTAGAAAAGATACGTCAAAAGTACACAAAGTCCTTCATTTAGAAGAGATCGTTTTTGCCAGGGAGTCGCCGTACATGTTCAAAATATTCGTAACATTGACAGAAAAGTCTGGCTGCCTAGAATCACAGTTAATTAGGTGAAGAAATATGGGGGGATCAAAATCAATAGAGGATGCAGAGGAGGGATTTACACCATGACTGTGCAGGAGGAGTTGAGGGGAAGAGAGAGAATAGTAAAGTTAGGCAGCACAGGATCAATCTTTAAACTAAGAAGAACTCCAAAAGTGGTGTCTGCATCACGGAATTCATCTAATAGACTTCAAACTTTCTAATTTCTTGCAGGGATGCAATGGAGAGTAAACTTGTCTAATCCCACTTTATTCTGCTGTTTAGAACCAACAGAAGACAAATTATGGATTCTAGCTTGTTTTGGATACTTCTGTCTACCTATTTTTATCTAAATATACATATAATTTAGTGAAGAGCGAGGCCTTGGTTTCCATATGCTACTGGCAACTTTGGCTCACACACCTCTTCAGAGGGATTGTGTCCAAAAGTGGGTTTAAATGATGCTTTTTAAAAAAATGAGCAAGCTTAAAATGTTCAATAAGATGGTGATGATGATGATAGCGCAGCTGCTTTTGTGCTCTCTGGGAGGCGGCCCACAGTCTCAGACTTTGAAAACCCCTGGCCTGACCCTGGTCCACTTGGTAGACTCACAACCCTCCCTTCGCCTCAGCGGTTCAGTGGTCGTACAGATCCAAGGTCTTTTCTCGCTTCTGTGTCGCAATTCCTGATGTAAAAGTGTCTGACATTACACAGTCTGCTCAGCTGCACTCGCCACTCAGCAAGTACTGTTGTTTTGTGATGCAATGCATCCTGGAACATGTAGGCACCGCAAGAACGGCTCTATGAGCAGGACAACTCAGAAAACTCTGCTTTCTCATTCAATATAACACAAACTGAGGAAATTAAAAACGAGCTGAAATGCCTTTTTTCACAGTGTCCACTGCTGTGTTGTGACGTAGTCGCTATGCAAACAAACACTCACTCTCACTAACGTTATCACTATCACTCGCCCTCTCTCTCTCTCTCTAAATCTATCTGTCACTCTAAATCTGTTGCTATATCTGTTTATCTCTCGCTATCTAAACCAAGAAATGACCACTTATCACATAAATTTACAAAAAATAACTGCCTTTAAGTCCCTACGAAGAACTTTCAACAGGTTAAGAAGCATTTAACTTCTCTTGATGCTTTACATCTTACCTACATCAGCAAATGAGACTCTCACTAACGTTATCACTATCACTCGCCCCCTCTCTCTAAATCAGTCACTCTGAATCTATCTGTTGCTACATCTATTTATCTCTTGCTATCTGTCTCAATCTATCACCTTACAGTAAACCCACAGAGATCCCAAGTGACCCGCCCTCTATATATAGGAACTGCAAAATGATTGACAGGTGGATTGGTGTCATATAACTGGTTGAATTCAACCAGTGATTCAACCAATAATGGCCTGAGTCAATGATGACATCAGGGACCCAGGAGATTTTTTTACATGAAAGACGGAAGTGGCAGACTGTCATATAAAAAAAATAATTCATTTTTTGTAATTTACTTGTGACACATTTTCAAATTTGACTACAATAAGAGCAGGTATATGGTCCAAAAGGGTTGAAAATGCATTTTGACTTCAGCTAGACTTATATACTTCAATTGACTACAATTAACATCCACATGGTGGATTTTCCCTTTAAGAGAGTGTTTGCAATGAAAATCTGGAACTGAAAACCCAGAGTTTTCTTTTATTGCAGATTTAACAAACCTAGTTTTAACTAAACCTGCTTCTGGAGAACACTTCTGACTTTTTAAATGATCTCCTTGATGGGACAAAGCTGCAAACTCAAGGTCTTGTTTTAAATAGCTTTTGAGTTTTGAGATTTATTGCAAGACATTTTATAATGATAGAAATTAACAGACTTACATTTTTATTCACACTGGTTCAACTTTACTAAGAACTTTTCCTGACTCATAAATCTGAACTTCTTACTGCATCTACTTTGGCATAACACGAGTCAGTAGGTGTTAGCTGTCCCTGTTTCTTTTTTCAACTATTATCTATTTTTGCTGTTATAATCATTGTGCAACACTTTTTTAAAAGAAAGTACCATACAAATAACGTTATGGAACAATTACAGTAAAACTAAGGACGTCATTGGAGTATAAAACAAGTTAGAGGATTGTGCAGTGATGGGTTTGGGGAAAAGATGTGGCCACATTTTAGGCTAGTAAATCTTTATACTGCAAATTAAAATGGTGATACCAAATTTACTGGTATCAACCAAAGAGATATATAAAGATATGGTCAATTAGTCAATTATTCCCTACAGTGTGCTTTTAGAGGTTTGTGGTTTGTTTCATTTCAAACAGGCGTGCGGTCTGTGTTTGTTCAGGGACTGTGTGGAGACGACAGCGTGAGCCTCTGTTTGTTTAAACACACTGTAGGTCTGCAGTCTGATGAGGCTCGACTCAGAGACAGAGCTTCGACACAAAGCCCGGCTTTGCGTCAGCTTGTAGGCAAACATTTAGAGAGAAATTTAAAACTCTGTCTTGTTCTGATTTTAAAAGGCTTGCTCTTTTAAAAAACAATAAAACAGGTCTTGAGTTACTGGCAGGTTAGGATCAAATAATAGGGGATGTTTTCCAGTCAGTAATAATATAATAATGAAATGCTTGTGACAATATTGTCTCCATACACTGAGGGATAGTTACTATATAGATGATTAAAAAAGGATTTCAAACCAAGAAATGACCACATATCACATGAATTTATGAAAGATAACTGCCTTAAAGTCCCTACGAAGAATTTTTAACTGGTTATGAAGCATTCAAATTTCACCTTGATGCTTTACATCTTACCTACATCTGCAAATGAGACCAGCGGTGAGGAAACTGGAGATTGCTATCCTGTCTTTTACAATGCCTTTGCCCAGTCCGCTCAGTCAGCAGAAATGCTACGAAATGGAAGAGATGATTTGTCGTTTACGAGCATGAGCGATCCACTGGATTCTCTTTCCTACTCTCTACGACTGGAAGCAGGAGGATATTTTTATTTAGATCATTTAAACATTTTGTGTTTATGGTCAAACTGGCTTTGTGCAAATAAGTGGCGTGTTTCTTCCACTCTCCTCCAAAACAAATGCATGTGCTGGAGAAGATCTTTACGACAGGCAGCAGCACCACTTTTGTCCACACGTGTCGCTACAATCAACACAAAATGACGTTCCTTGGAGGGGCTTTAAAAATTCCCTCTGGCTCTTTCAAATAGGGCTGGGCGATATGGGCTAAAAATAAAAATTTTCAGATTTCAGATTTTTCATACAGCATTTGTTAAGGACTGCACTATTTTGAGAAAATATCTAATTGCGATTATTTGCACTGATACTGTGATTACGGTATGATTTGCGATATTAGAGGGAGCGATCATTTTTAAGTCACTGTTCTCATTTTCATTGATAAACATATTAAAATGACTGTGTTGTGATTTCTGCAGGGATCTGTACCAAACAGGGATGTTTTCTTAAGTCTGTAGAATATGATGTGTCGCTCAGGACAACTCTGCAGCAAGGCAATATTTGAATTAAATGGTGTTTTGACACACTTTGAACTTGGGAATAAAGTGCAAACCTACCTTTGACCAAACTAATCCTTTTTTAAATAAAGGTTTAATCAAACAAAGATGAATCCCCAAATTTGGGTTTAATAAAGTGCCAGCCTAACTTTCACCAAACCTCACTTCTAAAAAATACCGTATTTAACCTCATCAAAGAAAAAATCGATTTTCATAATTTTCTTTTTTTTAAATTCGTCCAAAGAAATTAATCTGAATTTCAATTTAAAATTGATTTATTGTCCAGCCCTACTTTACAATGACAAAAGAATTTTAATAAAAGATCATAATGTGGCATCTAACTGGGGCTATAACTAACTATTGTTTTCATTATTGATTAATCTGGCCATTATTTTTACAAGTTATCTATGGTTTATTCAATGAGATGTCAAAAAAGTGTGAAAAAATGCTCATCTCCATTTATCAGAGCTCAATGTGACATCTTCAAATTGCTTCTTTTGTCCAAACAACAGCCCGAAACACAAAGACTCCTCATTTATTCTAATAAAAAATACAGAAAAGCAGCAAATCCTCACATTTAACAGGCTAAACCAGCAATTCTTTTTACTCTTTTTATTCTGTGGTTGAATTATAGAGATATCTGGGGTGATCAATGTGACAACGTTCCTTATTCTTGCAGAAAACTGAAGACTAAAAATCTGTGACAAGACTGCAGACAACCAGTTATAAGAGAGATCAGATATTAGTTGACGACAATGCAGCTGCCAAACCGGTTCGGTTATGTTACCCGAAGGCTCACAGGAAGGAAATTCACACAACTGCTGCTTCAAGAAGGCCTGCGTCCGTTCTGAAAACACACGAGTACGAGCGAACCACTTTAAGAGAGCCTGAAGTGGAAAACAGCTTTTACTCTGTGTGTAGAAGAAAATGCTGCAGCGTGACTCAGTCCTGACTGAACTGACAGTACCAACAAAACCTGTTTCTCTATGAATGAGTGTATGTCGGGCTGCTGGCATCCATTACTATCTCACTGCTAAGCCGATGTGAGAGCGTCTCTGTCTCAACATGCAGCGTCAGGAAGACGTGCTCATGCCTGATTCAGCAAACCAAAATCTCTTAAATACCTGACTGATGGGAAGAACTGCACACTGGCAAAACTCTGAGTCCTCGCTTCGATTGTCTTCCGTGGGAACATTTTTACTCCCCTGCTTTTGGTTTCTGCTGATCAGAACTCCTGACAATCACTCACTGAGGTATTCAAGGTGAAGATGAACATGTGGGCTGTGAACGGTAATAACACAGTGAGCAAAACACTGAAGATTTTCTCATGACACGGACATTATCATAGCAAACCTACAAGTGCATCTTTTCAAATAAACCTGTAAAAACTGTCACTAACACTGTGCGTGCCACCATCTGACAGGCAGAAAACATGACTCAGCTTTTCAGCGACGTTTAACAAAACTGAGATACATAAGCACCATTTGTTGCTGACAGGCATCCATCTTTTAAACAGCCATCACACCCAGAGTCAACACTATTCAACTGGATCCTGAGAGATAATTACAGGCCGTGAGCATCCACAGCCTGTTGTGAAAGAGTGTGAAGCAGCGTTTTAACTGCGAGTTGCTCAACACCTCACCTTCCTTCCTCCTCCTTCAGCCTGCGTGCTGCCTGCTTTGACTGTTTAATTTGCAAGTCCAGTCTGTGTAAGAAGTCTTTGGCTGACAGCTCCTCTGGCTGGGGCTGGGGGGGTTTGGAGTCCGCAGGAGGGGGCGGGGAAGGGGCGGGCGAGGGTCCCTCAATATCCTGCGTCATAATACAAGGCGTCTCTGCCTCCTGGCTCGCTGCTTCGCCGTCCCCGTCAGGAGACTCCAGAGACAGTCCATTAAATATGGAGCGCTTCTCCGACACCACGGGGATGTTGAGGCTGTTCCTCAGAAAAATGCAGTCATTGCTGAACAGCTTATTGGCTCTCTTGATTTGCTCCATCTGGCATGTCAGGGCGACAGAAAATGACAGGGTCAAAACAACATCTTTTCTCTAACCTGTCATCCTCCTTGTTTTGATTCTTTGCACTTTCTTTCAGCTTACTAACTTCAACAAATGAAGAAACTTGTGCAATCCTGCTCGTGAAGGGTCCAATGTGGAGGATTTAGGGGGAATATAAAATTTAGAATGATTAAGAATCGTGTTTTCATCATCTTGGAATAAGTCCTGTATATCTACACATAAAGCTGGTGCTTGTCCTCAGAGTTTGCCCTGTTGCACTGTAATGTTTCTACAGTAGCCCAAAACAGACAAAACATTAGCTCTACATGGCCTTCCGCAGTTTTTGCAAATTCCTCAGCCATGACAAGTTGCAACTTCAAAAAGGGAGGGTGAGCAGCAGACTATTTAAGGAGTTAAAATGTGCAACCAGATGGCTAGATCCCCCCAAATTCATCCAACTGAACCTTAAAAAGGAGATTTATCCTCTCGTCAAACATTAAATGCAGGAGTAAATTTTGTATCTTTCAAAATATATTTAAACTGTGTGGAGTGGCTGTGTTAAGGGTGAAATCTCCACCAAAACATTCATCCCAATATACAATACTTACTACAATACTTCTTTAAAAGAAGAATGCAGTACAATGAAAGTAAATATTTTCTAGAGTTTCCTCCAGAGACTGGCTGCGTTCACCTGTCAAAGGTCACTGGGTTTTGTTGCCTGACCCCAGCTGACTGGATAATAAAGCAGGACCTGTTTTAGTACAAACTGGTGCAAGTAAATGAGGATTTCATTAAATCTCAGACAGCCAGTTAACAAACAGTGAACCTGGGCTATTGTAGCTGGTAGGCAACACAGAAACTTTGGTCACTGGGCATTTGCCAATTGACCAGGTTGCTAATCCAGCCTTAGCTGAGGAAGTATACATGCAAACTTGTCAAACATTTTCAATCAGCTGTCAGCTTTGAAGGTTGTGTGCAGGAGCATGATGGGTAATTCTGAACCCTCCGCGAGTATCATCTTCCCTCATTCTCCACTTCCTTGTTATTCAAAATCTGACAATACTACAGCAAATATTGTAGGTTCACGGAACTTCCACTTCTCAGGGAGTGGCACATGTTTTGAAAAGGACAGTTAATATAAGAAGTAAGGCTCATTTCCCACATGATGAAGTGAAACACAGCATGTACCACGTTAATGTGTTGGATCAAACACACATTCGTCAGGCCTGTTTGGAAGATGCTGCTGTATTTCTCAAGAGTCTTTCATGTGATATTTATGGACTCCAGTTCATTTTGCTCCATGAATAGACTTGAAAGGGGACAAATCTTGAAAGATGCCTCAATTTAGAAGTAAACGTTTTGTTTACATTATAAAGAAAATGTGAGAGATGTTTGTTTGACTTCTCGTGTCTGTCATTGAGGGCTAATCCATCAAATAAACACTGATTTTATTTCATACTCCATCATATCTCCTTGTCAAGGTGAACAACACATTACGGACTAACCAACCTTACCGTTACACCGTATTTGAGAGCAATCCCTTGCAGGGTATCACTGTCTGTAACCCGATGCTCTATGAATTTCTCCCCCAGAGAGGCGGTGACGCTGGCGGTACTTCCGTACGAGCGGATCTTGGTCCGGGCCAGGCTCTGTGACAGCTCGCTCTCTGACTCAGAACCGGACCTGGACCGAGGGAAGATGGGCTGGTCGAATCGTCCTCCTCCATCCCGCATCGGCAGGACGGGAGAAAACTCCGCCATCTTCTCTTGAATGAACAGAGAGCCCGCTTGCCGGTGTTTGTTTTAACGCTCCAGCCGACCTGCTGCAGAGAGGTGAATCGCTGAATTAAGCGGCAGGGAGGTTCCCATCCCCGGTCACGTTCGGCGGGTCAGCCCGGGAGAGAAGAGACATGTTTCGAGGACCACTTGCCTACCTCACGGCCCGCTTTTGTCACAGATCCGTTACGTTGACGTAAATACGTACGGTAAATAACGTCGGGACGTCCAGCAGGAACAACAATAATACAGTTTCCGGTTATACTTTCAAAATAATACATAAAGAATATGATAACCCTGTGGTTGAAAAGTTTTTATATATCAAATGAATGCGACGTGGAAGTACTCAGGACAAACTCAAGTGAACTAAAGTGTTTTTATACTGAAAGAGCAGTTGCTTATTATTTTTTTTACTAACGGTTAAATATGGAAACTTGTGTGTGTGATTTTCCAAAGGCCAAAACAAAGCTCGTTTGATTTATTTTATTTGGTTTTATTTTTCATTTTTTTAAATATATTTGCCCCCAACTCTGCGGCCCCGCATAGTGATCTTACACATTAGATAAAATAATACCAACAGAAGGCTATATACAGTGCGATGTTGGAGATAACAAATTACAAGGTAGGCTTAAACTGATTATTGTAATCAGATTACATTTGTCAGTAAGGCTGTAATGTAAGGCATTACTGTTGCTAATTCAGTAATCACATTGCAGTTACTAATCAAACAGTTATCTAGTTACTTGCATTACTTTAAGTTTTTCAACTCCCCTGTTTTCACAACTTTGCTGTTGGTTTTGCTGTATTAAAAAAAGTAAAGGAGTAATCCTGAGTATTCCCTTTGACTGCCTTAGAATGAGGATTTGTGCTGATGTGGGCAGATGTAAGCTTTAACTTTATATTATTAATTGGCAGTTAAGTACCAGTGCATCTCTGTTGATGTTACAGAGTAATGGAAAAGTAATGTAACTAGTAGTGTAACTGAATGCCCTCAGCAATGAGTAATTTAGTAAATAATGCAGTACTTTTTTTTTAAAAGTAACTAGCAATATGTAATACATTATTTTGTAAGTAACCATGCCAACACTGAACACAGTGTATACACATACAAAGACAAATACACACATATATATGTATGAAATGAAAAAGTGAAAAAAACAAAGAAACAAAAGCGAAACATATAAAACTGACCTTAACTAACTAAAACTGACTCACTGATACAATATGGTACAAAAGAATGGTTCAACTTTAGTACCCAGTATGTTTGTATGTTGTTGTAATACAGCAACAAAATTGATGTTACTTAAGTGACTCACAAAAAAACACAAGCCGTAGGACAAAGTGGAATAACTGTGGAGAGCAGGTACAAAGAGAGTTGTTGTCACTTTACCTTTGGCACCTATTCAATTAAATCACCGATTAAGTCACCATTTGGTGATATGATTAATAGCAAATTTGCTGATCAACCTGTTGCCATCCTCATGGCCCGTAGATGGGCTGTAGGAGTTTTAAGTGGTTCTTAGCACCGTGCATATTGATTTAAA
>JAQFJA010000001.1:30272211-30285817 GCA_029874485.1 Naso brachycentron
TATTGATTTAAATGTGTAAATTTAAGTCAATATGGACATGCTATAAATTTCTATATTTAGTTAAATACAATTTATTTTTATAGCTAGATTCTCCCCTTACTCTCATACCTATATTTCTGGGGATATACTTTCTCCATTATAGACCTTTAAATGTGGGTATTCCATGTAGGCCCCATAGCAAAGGTGGATGTTAGGAGGTTAACCCTGTACAAACCACTAAATCACAAACATCTAATGTAACTGTGAGGCAATACCAACATCAGTTCAACAAATGCTGAGGCCCCATTTTGTAGAGTTTTACTAAATACATTTTCTTAACAAAGTTAAGTAATTTACAAAGAATAGTAAAAGTACTTTACTAAATAAATTGTTTGTAATAAAGTTAGAGAAAAGGTAGTGTGGGCATAGTGAGGAAAATATGCACAGTTGCAGAACAAGAAAGTGGCCTGACTGCATCAGAATAGAAAAGGTCTGCACACTGTTCACGTATTAGATATCTTTCCAAACAATTTTGTCAGGTTAGGGTCTTTTCAAAGAATTTTTTGTAAAATGTAGTTTTTATAGGTTTTTTATACTTCAAATCTTGTCTTTGTTTTCTGAGGTTCTTTTTGTGGCGTTCTTGAAGCATCTGAATTGATTGTCTCTGCTCTTTGTTCAACAGGTGAAAATGATTATATCTGATCGCCACCCACACTCGGAAAGAATATTTGCCTACTACCACATTTTGCCTGAGGAAGACCTTGTCTAAGCCTGTGAAAAATAAATTATTTCCACTGGGAGCTTAACGGTGTGTGGATCTTTTCTATTTTGATGTCGTAATAGAGTTAACACAAATTGTCAGGCCCACCGATCACTACAGCTGTCCCAGAAGTTTGGACTTAAAGTAACGCTGGTTATCCTGACAGCTACTTTATGATGATTGCTTTGACCCTTAATATAGCGAATACAATGAATCTCATTATATGGCCGCAATTAAAGATTGTTAAGTCCAAAACTGAGCCTGTTATTTGGTACCTCACTTTATCTTGTGAGAGCCATCATTTCACATTGGCTGGAAACATTTGGCAGCTCTCTGCGGCCACTAACCACCACATGTGACATCTGGAGCCAGTGCTGTTAAATGCAGGACGACTTTGGTTGGCGTCTGTGCCTGGTTAACAGTCTCATGACCAACCATGTGCAAAAATAACATGTTTTTTATTATTACCACATGGTAAAAAAAGCTATAAAGGATTTTCCCAAGCTGGGACATCAGTGTCATAAAGTCAAATGAGGACCTTACTGTTTAGACAGCAAACACAGGTTTTCCATATATTCCCAGTAATCATATTGACATTAGTCATACTAACAAAACATTCAGCTTCATTTTTAGAATGGAAAGGAGGAATAAAATTTAGGCAATGTAGTTACAGTAAAATAGACTCAGGCATAAAAAAATCAAGTGGAAAAATACAATCTGCTTTTAGTCTTACAGTCTATCTGCAAGGTATTGATTTAATTCTTGAAAAGATGCCTTATTAATGTAAATTTTATAACCATGGTCTGTCATTTCCTCTTTAGAAATTACATTTCCTCCTTAGAAATCATGTTTCCTCCTCAAATATCATGTTTTTCTTCATACAATTGGATTTTAAATTTTAAAATTAGACTCTGGTATGTTTTAATAGGCCCACTTCGCTTCTGTGTTTTCCACTCTGGTCTTCACTGCACTGTTCAATCACAAACTAAATTTGATTTTTTGTGTTTGGCTGTATCGATGGTTGCAGTTTTAATGTTGGTTTGTCTATAAATCAATGTTTTCATTATATACATAACAACAAGATTGATTTTTTTTTTCCACAGCAGGCCTGCAATAAAATCCCTATTATCTAATCTTTTCTTCAGAACAGTGTGATGTAAACCTGAGTATTACGATCAGATATCAACCTGCAGGCTGGAACAGGTCAGTCAATCATTGTAGAACTGCAAATGAAAGGTAATAATAAGCAACAAGATAAATGCCAAGTTAGACGATAGCCAGTCTGTGAACTCAGGCGTTACTCCTCTCATTATGTATTCATTACTGGATGGTGGCTGGTGGAAATTTTCATTGCCTCCTGTCCCTGTCGTCTGTGCACTTGCTGTGGTTTATGATTATTCAGAACCCAAAATGGTGCAGATTTCCCTGAGGTTGTTTTTGCCTTTTTAATTTCTCTGTGAGGACGTTAAAACAAAGAGTTTACTGGCTCATAGATGCAAAGTGCTGGCAATGAAAAGCAATAGTGACATTAACATACTATGCAGTTTTAATGTATTGTTGGTGAATGGAAGTAATGTGTAATTTACAGGCACACAAAGAGTGCAGGTGCTACTTTGGGATGCATAGGACGTATCTCAGTGAAATGCAACTTGCTGAGGAACAAACACTGGGAAGCAACAAGTGGATTCATGATCTGTGGATGATTAAGTTATTCAATTAGTCTCTCTCGGTTGTAGATGATGCTGTGGTAATCTCACTGTCTTGCATTTTCTAATGGAAATCAGGTCATTAAAGATATGAGTACAAAGAGAGACCAGGAGGCAGGAGCTGAATTCATTAAATAAGCATGATGTTCTCGATGTGAGATGACACTTCTGTAGATTGAACTGCTAATCAGTTCATTATTCATGTTCTGTTTGTTTGAAATCTTTAGTCTTGACTTGTTCAATGCACATAGGTACCAGCCTGCTTTGAAAAAAGCATGAAACATTTGTTTTCTGTGAAGTGAAAGTCATCTAAATTCAGTTCCGCAAAAAAAAAAAGATTTTTTTTTAAATCTTCATAGTGAGCTCCTGGGATCTTCTTAGGAGTCAAAATAACAACAGGAGTTGCACAGGCAGACTGACCTCCAATAAGAATCAGATTACTTCACTTGCATTACTCTACCATCTCTTTCTCTTATAGAGAAAAACAAATAAGGGAAACAAAGAGGGAGGACAAGCCACATCACCATGAGTCATCTGTCAAAACATTACCATGACAACAATCTCCAGAGCCGCCTCCTGGTCTAAGTGCACCCACGGGTCTTGACAGGGAAAATATTGCAATCAGGGCAATATAACTCCTGCAATCAGTTGTTGTCATTAAGGGGCAGTGAGCTACATCTGATGAAGCCCGCAAGACTTCAGGATTTATGATGTTGTGAGGACTGATGTTCCTTTCCGTCTGTAACTCTGTAGAAGAAAGAAAAATTCGGCTAACAAAGCGAACATGCTCATCAGTTAAAATGAAATGTATGTATCTGTGTGAGGTCAGAATTTAAGTATCAGCACGCTGTTAAAGAATCAACATGAGACATGAACAGGGTCTCTTTCAGTGTCTACAATAAAGTAGTAATTAGTCTTTTTCTGACCCCTAATGGACATTCTTCAGTATTGCACATTTGCAAAGTTCTTATTTCGACCTCCAGATGGCGCCATTTAACTACCTTCAATCCTGTGACTTTTTTTAGCACTGAAATGTGCCTCTCTTTTAATATTTAATGCTTTGGAAAAGTTGTTCATGTATTGCTAGCATCCAGCGCTCATATATTTACAATACTTTTGTTTTTAAGGACATCCACATACTTTAGAAAAACTGGAGGTATTTTGTTAAAGGGAACTGTTTTGTTTTTATCCAAAGACCCTGTTTTAAAAGGTTGTTTAACCATAAATAATCAACAACCAGAGCAGTTATGAACAACTGATGAGTTACTGTAGTTGAAGTAATCAAAATGCTTTCTAATGTGGAAACTGAGGAGCAAAATTCTGGAGGGATACACTCCTATATATAATGGAAGGTAATCATCTCCATGCCAAGCAGTTGTTAAAATTCTGTATTTTTGTTGCAACCAAGCCCACAGAGAAGATTTCAAGAGCCAGTCATCCTTTTATAGCACTGCTAATAGTTATTTTCCCTCTCAGAATAGGGATTGCACTGGCAGTTTCACTTGGCAGAATGTCTTTGACGTTATGAGGCTGAGAGAAGTGACTATTTTTAGCACAAAAGGAAGGAAAATTAATACTACTGTGCTGCTTTGGCTGCCCTGAAATAGAGATTGTTGGCTGTCGTTCCTGTTTAACCTTACTTTCAGGACACACTGCACCTTTCTTATTAGTGCTATAGATAAATGATAATGCATCTTCCCTTAGCTCAAGAAAGAAGTGAGCATATTGTCGTATCACTTTTAATATAAACAATGATCTGACTTTCATGCTAATAAGTTGCTTCAGTTCAGACTGAGGATCTGACCAAACACAGACTCACAGATGGTGCTTATTTCTTCTTAAGATTCACTGTCTTCAGTGAAGGTGATTATGTAACTAAGTCAGGTATGAGACTGTTTTTGGTGGACACCATCATTTGGTCCTGATAATATGCTGGCGGCACAGTGATATTAGCTGAATATCTTCCAGTTTGTCACCTAAAATAATCATATCACAAGTGGTGTAGTACTACATTCAGTGAGTGATTGACTCACACTTTTTACTCGGCTGTTTGTGAATACGGTACAATAAGAGCTGTCTTCCTGTTATCTCCTCTCTCACTTGTAATCTGTGAGCCTTTGTTTGCTGAACACATGAGGTCATGAAAGGGACTTCTGAGAGCTTTGTTCAGAGCTGGCAGGCATGAGTCACAACAGCTCTTACTCTAGTGGAAAATCAACTGCGGGAATGCAGGTGAGCATACCTGCTTAAGTGCAAAGCCTCATAGGTAAGCCTGCAGAGGAAGAGGAGGTGAAACGCAGGCTTACCTATGAGGCTTTGTAACTTAACATGTTGTGGCCTTCTGTGTAAGGAAATTAACTATGCGGCTTTCTTTACATGCATGT
The DNA here is from genome assembly GCA_029874485.1 of Naso brachycentron. Classification (NCBI taxonomy): domain Eukaryota; kingdom Metazoa; phylum Chordata; class Actinopteri; order Acanthuriformes; family Acanthuridae; genus Naso; species Naso brachycentron. The sequence goes on from JAQFJA010000001.1 coordinate 30,277,041, forward strand.
GCAGTTTAATTTTTTTGTGATAATGCGGAAAGTTTAGAGTTAACATATGTGATATTTCTGTTTCAGGTTATTGAAAAACTACAAGTCAGCATTGTCTGAGAAAAATGGACAACACCAGCCTTCCTGCAGTTTTTTCTCTGACACGCTTGAATTCACCAGCCCAAGTCTTTATCATGCTGAATGCAGTGTTCTCTGTGTCCATGTGAAACCCCTTCAATGAACCCTTCAAACAGAGGTAGCAGATGACTGCATGAAGGCTGATATTGTTTGTTTTCTCACAGCGCTGATTTGCAGTTTGTAACTAGTTAAAAAAGAAATACCACAAAACACAGACTCTCTAAATAATCACTCAGGGTTGAACTGCACATGAATGTAACATGAGATGCAACTCATCTCTTTCCACCTTAGGCCACAAACCTATCAGTATGTCAGCCTAAAGAGTTTTGAAGAGGATGACAAGACAGAAGTTCATAATCATTAAATGTACGATATCTGCTGCTTTTTTGCATCACTTCAGCTCATGTGGAGGCAGATTGAGGATGTTATTAAAGACCATGATGTTTAAGGGAGAGCTATTATGCTTTTCCACCTTTTAGACCTATAAATGTTGTTACAATGTCAAATACTCATGTTAAACGATGCCAAAGCGTCACATAATGAGGTACAAGCATTTGTAGCCCTGCAGACTGTGTCAGTTGGCTATGCACGCTGTGTTATAGGAACTCTGTGGTTATACTGACGCTAATGCACGTTGGACGTCCTTATATGGGCATGCCAGCTCGTGTACACAGTGCTGCGCCTGCCCCGTCCCTCCACTCTGCTCAGACACCACTGAACTCTGCTCTCTGCTTCACTGATTACTGTCAGCGCAGCGCGCAGTTAACTTTGTTAAACTTTCCTAAAGAGGCAAGGACCAGACAGAAGTTGATAGCATTTCAGTTTCTTGTGGATTTATTCTGTGTGGATTTACTTACTTTCTCAACGTGGGCACATGAGCTGGATTAACGGCTAAACTACTGCTGAGGGACTGCTGTGACCATGTTGCTTTGTCCTGCTGACGAGTGAGAAGCACAAGCTGTATGTAACATTTTATCAGTGTTCGAGCTGTGTTTACTTTGTGTCAGTAAAGGGGTTGTGAGTACAGCTGAGAGCAGAGGTGCTCATGAGGGAAAGGGGAAGGAGGAACCGACACAGACCATTTCGAGAGAATGCAGAAAATACAACAAAGAGTGCACGAGTTACAGTTTTCTGTAGATCTCCACACTTTGCTGTTTGGTCAGTCATGTTTAGCTGCTCTGTAGAGGTTTAAAATCAAAATCAAAGACCTGAAAATGAGTATAATGTGTCTTCTTTAACCTCTAGATTACACCTAATCCAAGCTCCAACGGCTGCGTTTATATAAAAATCAATCAGACTGTCCATACAAAGGACTGGACAAAAATTTTTAGTGAATGTTAGTTTACCAGGTTTTGTTAGCCCTATGATGAACTTTAGTGTCAAGTGGGATTGGCTCCAGTCCTCTCGCAACCCTGTCAGAGATAAGCAGCTACAGGTAATGGATGTTATGCATGACAATTTTTGTATATCCTTGATGTTAACTCAGCAAGCAAGCAAAGCTTGAGATGACCATTAGACATCTCCTTTAAGCCTACATCTTCATGGGACTGCCAGACACAACATATGATTTCGGCCTCTGGACGTCAACTTCAAAGGCACAGAGTAAAAACTGTCAGTTACAGTCTGTTTTTTCTACAGTGTAGGGCTTAATAATAGCCGTGTGTTGAGGGACCAGTTGTACTGTACTTACATAAAGACACAACTGTATATTCTGCTGTCAAATGCTCATTCTAGGTTTGGGTTTTTCCACTGAAATGATGCCTCCTGGTGTGATTAACAGACGTGACATAAACCTGCTGTTCTCGTTCTCTCTGTTCTCATAGAGTGGAAACACTTGAGTCACACACACACACTCACATACACACGCACACCCTCAAGGCCGCAGTTCAGTGCCAGCAGCGCAGAGTTTTCTGTGACGGCAGCTCACCACAGAGCTCTGGCACAGGAAACCCAGAGAGGGATGGAGTCATATGCATTACATCATTTCTCAGGCATGTGCAAACAAACTGAAAAACTGGAGCTGATTAAAGGGCGCATATGTGCACCACCTCAGGTTAGAAAGTACCTCCCAAGCCAAACAGGCCTGTCTATCAGTGTTCTTTAATCAGCTCTTCAGTGCTTACACGCACAGTTAGGTTTGTTTTACCTCAGGCCGTCTGCAGAAAATATATCTATTTCTGGGAGGGATGTTCAAGTAGATGAACCTCACTGACTTTTGTTGAGCCAGTGACCTGTCACATATTTGGAATTTCTTTAAATTCATTGTCTGGAGGGAATGGAACTGGCTGATTTTGGTGATTCTCTGACTTTCCCTTTAACATGATCAGATTTGACATTTGTCTGATACTTTGGTTTATGACCCAATACCAGAAAAAATAATGCCATTGATGTCAGCATCAGCTCTACCATGTGTTAAGATCCATTTAGAAAATGTTAGCCTGCTAAATTAAGGTAGACATCATTGCCATCTTTGTTGCTGTTAGCATGCTACTGCTAGCATTTAGTGTGACTGCAGACTCACGCTAGTCTGCTTGTAAACTCTCTAATCATGTTGGACCCTCCAGGGGGAACATAATTGTGAATGTTTGCAGTAAAGACAAGCACTGTTCAGTATTGCCTAAAATTAAAATTTTAAAAAGAGACAGATACACAAAGGATTTAATTAGGCAGATGTGAAACATTCTGCAATAACAAATGCTGTATTAATCAGTGTTTGCATGTGATCTGTGCAAGTGTCAGCAAGGTGCACCTCCCTCCGGAGGGAGGTTAAGAGACGGATGTTGGGGTTTCTTTGTTCATCATCCCTGAAATGAATTGCAAAATCCAAAAAGCCTGCAACTTAATTTTTCTTTCTTTCTTTTTTTTTTAAGACATCAGATGGGTTTGGCTGCACTTACCTCAGTATTAACACCCATACCAGCATCTCTCTCCTGTGGTTGGTTCAGTGTATAACAAGCTTGTGCATAAGCTTTATGTGTCATTGATTTGTCTTTTACTTATCCTCCTTTGAGTTCATTCATCGTGTGTGTGTGTGTGTGTGTGTGTGTATATATATATATATATATAATTTTTTTTTTTTCACCTCTGACTGTTGCCACACAGAGGTGAAAACTGCAGTGCACATCTGCACACTTCAGTTTTCTCAAACTTGGCCAAAAATGTCAGGCAGAATTTATGCAAAGGACATCTGGAAAGCTTCAAGATTCATAACTTGCCTTGGAAACAGAAATTTGACAAAAATCTTCTTAGGTCCACTTAGTTAAAATGTGAGGAGAGGAAAACTGGGTCAATAACCTATATTCAAAGCTTAAAAAAGACATATTACACTCATTTTTGGGTGTTTGATTTTAATTTTGGACTGTTATAGAGCAGCTCGACACAACTGACTCAACAGTTCAGTCCGTAGATCTTCAGAAAATTAACTCTCTCCCTCTGTCTTCCTTCTATTTTCTGCATTCTCTCAAAACGATCTGTGTAGCTTCCTCCTCCCCCTTTCCTTCTTCCGTATGAGCCTCTGCTGTACTCACAACTCCTTTTTCCGATTACTGAGACAAAATAAACACAATTAGGACACTTAAAAAAAGCTACTTACTGCTTGGCTTCTGACCCTGTAACATAACAAAGTAACATGGAAACAGCACGGTCCTTTCACAGCTGTTTAGCAGACAGTGGTGTAGTATTCTAACTTCACTGCAGTGCTCATGTGGCAGAAGTGCCGTGAATAAATCCATACCGAGGAATCTTCCTTTTGTTGACCAAGAAACAGGAATGCCATTAAATTTTGTCTGGTGCTTGCCTTTTTAGGAAAACTGAACAAAAGCTACTTTTCCTTCATTCAGTCGAAAAAAACAACACTTTATGGGAGCCACCTCCAACAACATGTTAACACTGTAAACAGTGAAGCAGAGAGCAGACAGCAGCGGTGTCTGAGCAGAGCGGGGGAGGGGGCAGACACAGCACTGTGTGCACGGAGCTGGCATGGCCATACAGGGAGGTCCAGCACACAATGTCAGTGTAACCACAGAATTAAAAAAAAAAAAAAAAAAAGAACTCCTGAAAGGGCTCACTTCCAAATGCAATGACTTCATTATGTGACGTTTTGGCATCCTTTGACAGGAGTATCGGACATTTTAACAACATTTATCTGCAAGAAAGACAAGAAAGCATAATAGGTTTTCTTTCATTTAAAAATAGACAAAACATAAGGAGCACAGAGTGTGTAAAAACATTTATTGTTGAGGATGTTTTATATTCAGCAGTGCATTTTACCAGTTTTGTGGTTTTATAATTGTACATATTCCTTATGTTGAGTACACACCTGGGATCTGATTTAAGGTAGAAAAACATTCTCAGCAATGGGTGGTTTGGGTTTATGTGGTAAACACATAAAAGTGAGTGTATGTTTGAATCTGAGATGGCATTTGACAATAATGTACATATTATGAATCACAGAATATTTGTAAGTCTTAGCAAAGAAACCGTTTTCCATTGAAGCTGACTGTCCACCAGCAAAGCACAGGAATGTAAATACAAAAAGGTCCAAGAAAAAATCCGAGCAGATATGATCATTGCAAAAGTACATACATATTAAACCCAAACAAGTGAACTCGGCCATACAGCTCTTGTTCATGGAATGTGAGGATGTTAAGATGGAAGAGCATTTTTGGTCAACAGAAACGTGGCCTTCACAAGTGAGTTCATGCCAGTATATTGTTTTCATTACACATAAACAGTATTTACAAGTTTCAAGTAACTTCTGTTAGAGCCGTCACAAGCAGGTTAGTGTACCTATGGAGGGTCAGCCTGAGGCACACACAGCACGTTGACACCTGTTACATAATGAATCACATGCTACTGCTGACAGTACAATGAAAAGTGTCTCTGCGATGGAGTAAAGACGAGTTAAATTTTACATCCTGTACGAGACTTTCTATCTGGGAGAAACATTTCACAAGTAGTTCAAACCTGAGAAGTTTCACACCAACTGTTTGCCAACCTTTCCTCACATCTCACGACGACTTGCTGGACATTTAGCTAAAAATGGCCTACAAAAAGGAGAAAAAAAATCTCCAAAAATTGTTTTAACCCACAGACACTTCGCCCAAATCTGTACTGTGAAGGAGCTGACAAAGTTTAAGCTGTGCATGTGTTAGTCTTTGGCATGGTTAAACATCAGAGAAAGCAGTCTGTTGAGCAGACATTTGCAAAAACACTCAAACGAGCAAATCTAGACCGATGTTTACATCACGTTCCTGTCACAGTACAATCCCACTTTTTCTTGAAACCTAGTTATAGTTTCATGATTATGCATTTAAGTGATCAGAATAACCAACATGAGAATTTGAATCATATGAAAACAAGATCTTTCATTAGAATAAAACAGTGAAATAATAAACATTCTGCACTTGCAGGATTAAACAGGCGTGAGCCAGCAACTGTTCTTCGGATGACTACAACATGAGGTCAGCGCACACTTAACCGTTACACACACCAGTCAGACAGTCAAGCTGCTTTTACAAGGCAACAACACCTGCAAACCAACATGCAGATGGAAGAAACAACAGTGATCTGATCAGAGACATTAGAACCAAGAGTTAGCAGGTCATCACATGGTGATTGAACTTGCAGTGAGACAAGGTTTGCAGGCTAGTAGTCAAATATTAGGTTATAACCAATCTGTTCTTTCTAATGTCAAATTCTGCTGGTTTCACTGGAAGCTTGAACCTCTCACAGCAAACTATTCTGGCAGAGGATACAGGTGTTTCTCAATGTTAGTTATCTTTATTATTTTAAAATGCTGTTACTGTTGCTATTGTTACTTGATAATGTTCACGTTTATTTTATAGAATTAAAGCACAGTATAAAAGGAAGAAAGCAAGTAAAAAGTCTGGATAATCATATAAAGGCTCAAAAAAAAGACAAAGGAGCAGCTGAAATGAAAAGTCCTAAAACTAAAAAGATTTACACCTTCAATGACAACATAATAATAATAAACGTAAGTATGAACAAAAGTACAGAGAGGGCAATTCCAGTTATTTCCCTTCTTCTCAGATGTATGTTCGGGTTGAGCGCGCCTTGCCCCACAGTTTGGCACAAGACTAAAAGTTTCCACACAGTGAGATGAGACCAGGGCATTGGCTGAAATTATTCCACATGGTGAGATGAAACGACAGGACTGGCTGGGAGACGTGTCCCTACTGGTCACCTTCCACTCGCTTCCGGCGGACTAGAGGGGAAAAACAGAATGAATTCAAAAGGAGCAAAAAGTGTGAAATTTTTCCTGAAGTCAGAAAACGGACAGAGTAAAGAACAGCAAACATGCTACACAGCCTTTAATTACACAGGCCTGTTAGTTTGTCATGAGAACGCCAAGTGAGTCATCACAAGCTATGTGGTCAAAGTTTAAACCCGTTTCAACAGCATGTGTCAGCGTGTACAGACAACAAGACGTGAGATGTCGTCACTCTCAAAGCTGCATGATCACACTGTGTTAATGCAGTGAATTCTCCATTCAAACACTCTGACACACTTGTAGTCACACCCATGCGTCACACCTGTGCTACCGCGACTCTGACAGGACAAGGAGCTAAAAGAGAGGAGAGGTCGTCACTGTCCACTGACGTCTTATAGAGGAAAAAGATGTTGGAACTGTCATGATTCACTCTCCCAAAGAGGGAGAAACCAGCTGGAAGGCAACGTGACGTGCAGCAACTCGCCCAGCTTTAGTAAGTTTTAAAGGGATAGTTCACAACAGAATGTAAATACAGAAAATTCAGTCATGATCTGCTCACCCTAATGATGATGGAAGGTTGAGTGAAGTTTTTTAGTCCACAAACCACTGCTGGAGTTTCACAGGAAAAAGGTGTTGCAGTCATCTCTCAAACAATTAAAGTGAATGGTAACCAGTATTAAAACGTAACAAGAAAATAAATAAATAAAAAGGGAAAAAAGAAAACAACAAAACATAATAAACCATAAAATGCCTCCATGCTAGCTCGTCTGAAGTATTCAAATGTCCTGAGGCCTTGACATGCAAAGTTGTTTTGAAAAACGTCTGATGCCATTTTTTTAGCCTCTCTGTTCACTGTGGCCACAGATGATTCATAGGAGCGAAGACCTCCAACTGACCGTTCATGTCCTGCGTCAGCGTCACAGAGGTTTCGTCATGGCTCTGCCCCTTTAGGAGACTAGAAGCCAGTGGTGTAGTCTACATGATATGCAGGTATACGCCATATACCCGCCAGGAAAGGTTACAGATTTCCGTATACCGACTTAAAAATGCACAAGGATACGTACCAACATACTTTCATCCATAAAATTTACCTTGTGTGCTCTGTGTTACGAAGCGCGGACTCTTGGACCATATGGCCCGCCATTGACCATGACATGATTTCACCAAAGTCACCAAGGAAACAAAGTTGCTTGGCGTTTTTTTCAGTATCTATTTAGCGTTAGCTTTGCAAGTTTAAAATGAGCTGACATGAATGTCTAGAATCACTAAAGAAGATATGAAATGAAAGCAAACTCTAATGTTACACGCTTTCAGTGTTTTCTTAAGCCTGCTGGACCTGAAGCTACTGCCGCTTTGGGTGACACTCCAGCTTCAACAGTTGACAATGCTAAACGTTACTAAACTACAGAAAGGAAGCCTGATAACTGATGAAGCAGATGCTATCATAATGTTACCTGATAGTGATACTGATACTATCGTCATACCTGGTGAGAAGCAGCCGGACTGAGAGTCAGGCCAGGGAATTTGAAAAAAGGCAGATATGGATCAATTTTTGTGCCCTCACTATAAAGTGATGACATTTTGTTTGTGTTTGTAACAGGACTGCAGGAATCTTCATTGTTAATACTGCTATAAAATGGCTAAGCCTATTCAGCTCCCCATTAGTTTGTAAGGGATTGTATTCATATAACATCTAAGGCTAAAGGTAGCTACTAACTGGCAGAGTGAGATGGTGATTCACACTGAACAGTAGACAATCAGTCCAAACTCTGTAGCTGTAAATGTCAGTTTGTTAAAATCTTATGTTGTTTATAATAAACTGACGTGTTGAGAACACACAACCAGTTTTGTCAGAATGGTTCAAACTTACATCAAACAAATACCATGCAACGCAAAATTGTTCTGCTTTAATCCATCGACATGACGTTAATAACACTTCCAGACGGTGGGGGCGGAGGGATGGTGGACCCTAACTGTACACATGGGAGACGTGACTCCGCCCACTTAGGAGACAGAATGTGAATATACCATTTCACACCATTGGCACAGCAACGAGAGAGAAAGACCAACGAGAGTTCACAGTGCCTGCAGACCTGTTTTTACACGCTACCCGAAGCAGACACCAGGGCTCCGGACTTAACCTTCAATTAATTTATTTCAGGAGCTACAGGCTACGATTAACAGTGAGGCTAAAATCATGGCGACAGTGACGTTTTTCAAAACAACTCCTCGTGTCGAGGCTTCAGGACACTTGGATTACTTTGGACGAGCAGTATGGAGGTATTTTATGATTTTATTTTTTATGTTCAAATCCTTGTCACCATTCACTACAACTGTTTGGGAGATGACTGCAACATCTTTTTTTTCTGAGAAATTCCAGTGGCGTTTTGTGGACAAAAAAACTTCATCCTGAGTAAATAATGACTGA
>JAQFJA010000001.1:30286682-30300436 GCA_029874485.1 Naso brachycentron
GAACTCTGATCTTTTTGGATTCTGGTGAGTGTTTGTGCAAGTACGTCACAAAGTGTAAGGCACCTGGTTGTCAATCTTGATCTCTGTGAGTGTGTCATTGTCTCGCAACGCCTCAACCAAAGCCTGCACTCCCGCTCCGGTTATGAAGTTAGACTCCAAGTTCAAACTTCGCAATGTCTTATTCTCCCGCAGCACGTCGCTAAAGGCCTGGGATGAGGAACAAGGAAATGAAACAAAGATGAAAACAGTGAAGTTTTAAGGTGTGAACAAACTAATAAGAAGCCACAAGCCACGCCCTCTCACCACAGCCACTGGGTCGTTACTCCGTGTTGCTGCCATGCTGAACTTCTTGACGTGCGTGTTCTTCTCCATGGCTTTGGCAATGTCCTTCAGCGTGGGAATTGGAATGTTCTGAAAAAACAAACAAAAATACACTGCCACTGGTCTAGAGATACATAAGAAAAAATATCTGCACTCGTAACTCTTGACTAATGCCTGAAGGATATGGGATTTTTTTGGCCAGATGCCGATACTAATATTAGGGAACAAGAAAATTCTGAAATACGATATATCGGCCGATATTTTCTACACGAGAATAAATACTAGGCTGTCAAAGATAGGACGTTAATAACGCGTTAATGCAAATTAATTTTAATGGCGTTAATTTTTTTGACTGTGCACACATTCTGGCCCTTGGCTCGCCACATAGTATGGAAAATCAGGATATTCTTATCTTATTTAAGATAAGAAAGTTAAAGTGGAGAGGTGAGTACATTTTCTGGATAGTATTTGTTATAGTCTGTATTATACTGGGACACTATTATATGGTTTCCCAGCAAGTCTTAGTGGTGTTAGTGGCTTGAACTACTCCATGTCTGTGCTGGTCGGTTGCAGTCAGCTGTTAGCTTCAAGGCTAGCTCTTTTAGCACACCCTACAGTGCTGGAATCACTCTGTAACTCCATTGACACCATTTTTTGTAGTCTGTATTATACTGGGACACTATTATAGTGTGCTTCCACTCCCGAATGCAGGGTGAGAGCAGAGCACAGAGTGCTCGATCAAAATATATCAGATTATCTGTCATTGTTTTGGACTGCTGCAATAGTAAACATACATTTGCATAATGCGAGCACATTTGTTCACTCAAGGTACATTTTAATCATATTTTAATCAATAAACAGCACTAATACATGTAAATATATAATATAAACTGAATACTGTTATCAAATACTTGTGACAAAGATATGTAATTGAGGCAAGATATCTTACATTGTAATGAGCTTTATTCCAAACATCAGAGCACTGAACAGTAAACACTTTACTTATTGGTTGTTAAATAACAAACTGCCTTCTGCTGGACAAACCACGTAATTTCACCACTTTAAATCGCCAGCCCAAGCATTTTTCCTGGCCTTAAAAAACTGTTTTAATATTAGCACATATCAGAGACTATAAATGTGGATACTGACATATTTGTGATGGGCCAATTATATTGGCAAACTGATACATCGGTTGGGTCCTACTCTTTGCACACTTGCTTTTTATTTACCTTAATGTTGTTGAGGTTCACCTCTGTTAAGGAGCTGTCATTGCTTTTTATCCTCTGCAGAGTTTCTTCAACATTAGTGGGATTAGGAGGCTCGTCAAACACTGGGACCATTTTCTCCCCTTTGATCACATCTAGAAAAGACAGGCAGGCAGAAGTCAACATGTTGATCCTTTGAGGGACCTTTGAACTGGGACATTTAATGCTATAATTGTACTTACTGTTGTAACCCTCTTTACTTCCAGTCCCATCATATGTCTGACTACTGGTGACTAGTGTGTGAACACCCAGTATGGCTGGAAATAGAAGCAAACCACAGACTGAGTAGCTGTACATGTGTACACGTGTTCTCCAGGGTTAAAAGCACCAGTACGTAAATGAAGGGCAACAGTATCTAAAGGTCATAACAGACAAGTGGTGTTATTTTGCTTAGGGAGCCCTTTTATTCCACCCATCCACACACACAGTAAATGAAGGAGTGAAAGGACAGACAAACACAACAGTCTGCACAGCACACAAAGAAACTCTCACAGTTATGTGGCAGCTTTCTCAAAGGTATTTTTTTGTTCTTACCTGCTAAATCACACAGTTCTGTGTCTGTGGCGCTGGACAGGGCTTCCTCTAACTCTGGATCAAGGGTTGTGACATCCTCCTGGTGGGTTTCTATTGGTTTCTGCTTAGGAACAAATATTTTACCTAAGGAGAAAAAACAAAGGAAGAGAGGAAAGGAGCCCTCATAAAAATGTCCAGGTAACACTTAAACATAAACCCAGAGAGAAGAAACAGGTACATGCAAGCCGGATGAAGGTTTTACAAGATGTTACACAACCTCCCGCTTCTATAAAAATGTCCAAATATTAACTGTTCGGTAATAGGCCATGTTGTTTCCTTTCAGCCATTCAAAGAACTTGTCTTTTGTCACAGTGATAAGACAACCAAGTGCCCTTTGTGTCTGTGTTTTTAGAATTGTATTGTGCAGACCAACTGTAGCTTGAATCACTGTGATAACAGTTCAGCACAGTACGGACATTATGACAATAATGCATATTAACATATATATATAAATTAATACTGTAGGTTTGCAGTTAACACCAATCAAGGCTTTTATGTCAAGTCACTACACTTATTTTATTGGGCACTTGGTCCAGTTGACAGCAGTGGATTTTTCCACTGCTCTTTATCCAGACTTTGTATGCTGTTGTCTGCCTGAATTTCAGGTGAATCCTCTGCAAACAGTCACAGTGATGTCAGCGCTCTGTGCCTGTGCTCGTGCATGTGCCTCTGTACCGTGCCGAGGACAACCTCTTCCAACCGTGCCAAACCTGCTTAAGCACGGTATGGACTGCCTAATGTGAGTGCACGTCTTTTTAAAGTATATCAACTGTGCCAGTGCCACACTGTGGTACTTGGCTTGTTTTCTGAAATCCAATGAGTGTTGTGCTTTCTTTCAGTGTACAGAGAATCTGCACAGATGAAGTTCTAGATAACTTACACTTTCATATATTAAGGTATTTATTGCTGTTAGTAAGTGTTACACCATCCTGATTAAATCCACTGTGATTGGAAATAGTTCAGAAATATAAAATGAATTGAAATTCTTATTTCTAATGCCTCTAACGAGTAGGTGAACTCTGAACAACAGAAATGTGCTGTTTAAGTGAGTCTGGGCCTCCTGCTATTTTACACTACATTCTCCAACCAACAGTGGTTCAGACTTGCTGATCTCAGTCATGCCTGTCTGACAACTGCGGTATTTCCATGGTAACCTATCTGAAGGACATAACAGAAAAAGCGAAGGAAGTAATGCAACAATGGCTGGAGTCTAATCTAAACTGCACTGCTGAGACAACAAACACTTGCACTGCAGAGGGAGACTGTTTAAGTGGGTGCCCTTCGCTGCCTTTCCGTCTCCTCAAACAAAAACACCCCAAGATGAGGCCCACCCTCTCTCCCTCCTTCTTACTCGGGCAGGCCATTCAAATTGTTCACACCAGTCCCCAGTGGGGGGCTCTGGCACTTCCTGAAAGCCAGTAAACAGTAAATACAGTCATAAGGCGGCATCCTGTGCCAGCGACATTTAGTCCCTCAGAAGCAATGAGACAGAGCCAAAGTGCTGTCATCTGTATGATCCCACAGGAGCATAAATCACGAACTAAACAAGGAAAACACGCTGAGGTTTCAACACTGGGCAAATGCTGAAGGAAAATAGGCATGTCAACAATGCAGCCTCTGCTCTACCAGGAGTATCAGACATGCAGAAAAAGCTGCATTTGTGCCCATTTCATAATATGGATTTCATCACACTGATGTGAAAAATGGCTCATTTTTTCCAGTCAAGGCTGCACATTTTGCCATTCATGCTGGCAAAGCATTAAATACATTTTAATTTGATGTGACGAGTCATTTGCCACTGCTTTTCGTCTCACATAACACATCATGCTGGTGTGATGCTGACTGACAGCAGTACTGTAAAAGTTTCTTGTTTGTTTTGGTTTGACACACAGAAAAGAACTTAAGAAATAATAGGTTATGATTACAGTACAAAGAAAGCTAAGATACAGGAAGTAACATCACTGTAATAAATTCAGATGAGGCAAAAAAATAATAAATGTCTAAAAATCAAATTGGCCATAAACAAGCAGGTTAGCTTCAGACTGAACAGATAATTGAACATTTTCAGTTATAATTCCTCATTACACAGAAAACTGATAATGCACAACTACAGCAAGCAAGTCTGTAAACTGTCAACGATGTTTACAATAAACTGTTGTCTTTTGTTTACTCTTCCAAGTTAGTCTGGTTAACCTGTATGCTTGTTTACAACATTGCCAGATCCAAGTAACTCACTTAGTTATTAATGACAGAAATGAGCCCAAGCGACAAGAATTAGGGCTGTGCTAAAAAACCACTGCAGCAACATATTGCAATATTTTTCCAGCTCCAAAAATCTATATTTTTAAAACAATAAAAAACACATTTCAAACAGGTTGAGAACTACAACCTTCTCTGTTTCAGTGTGTCCTCTTAAAATGCAAAAGCGCATTTAAATTGCATTTTGTATTTTGATCGCATGGCAGCTCCATCAGTGTTCGGTAATTTGCCAATACAAAAATACATTGCAAAGGAAATTTTAAACTACACTGCTTTGACTCAATTTGTCAGCTGAATAAACAATATAATGAGATGTGATGTATTAATACTACTCAGCTCTGTTTTCACATTTTCATTGAACTATGTGGAATATTACAATATGCATCATATCGCCGTGTATCGTGATGTATATCATGACACGCATCGTGATGCATATCGTGAAGTCGTTGTCAATACCCAGCCCTAACAATAATATGATGTAATAAACCAGAATTATCTTGTAAACTTAACTATTATTACATCTTGAGCTTTAAATTTGCAGTATCAGATTTACTGCCCTATTAGTTCCCTGTTAAACATGGTCATAAATGGCAAAGGTTTAATTTGAGGAGGTGTGTAACAGACTTGAGACTTGCTTTTTGTGTGTGTGTTTGCATGTGTTTTTGTGTGTGTGTGTGTGTGTGTGTGTGTGTGTATGTGTGTGTGCCACACCCTCGACTGTAACCTTGGCAGATCTCTGTGGAGCTATGCTGCGAATGCTCCAATTAGTGGAGCCACATGTATTCATTTGCTCTGACAGATGATAATTAAGTCACCTCTGACCTGTTTCAAACCTCAGGTGAACCTCGCTGAACACACCAGAAATAACGTGCATCTTTTTCATGGATAATCAACTTTAATTACAATCTACTCAGAAACTTAATAATGTTGGCAAATGCTGAAGGAAATCAAAGTTAAACAACAGAAGGAATACACAATAAAAAAGATGGATTATGGGAAAGCAACAAGAAGGACTGACCCAATGTAATAACATTCACATGGTGAAATGCAGTAATTGTTGCCATGGTATTTAAGCAGACTGTTTTCCTCTGAATTTACGTCTGTTATTGAGAGCATAGACACACACACACACACATGAGCACATTATCTATCAGCAGGGGGTGAGTATAACAAGGGGAAGCGAACCAGCTACATTCCACAAAACCACCACAATGATTCGAGTTTTCCATGTTGTCATAGGGCACACACACACACACACACACACACACACATGGGGGAGTATAATTTCTAACCAGGCAGGGTGAGGACAGAGGGAAGATGTCAGCTTCTTGTTTCCTCTGCGGTGCTGGAGCAGTGTTTAGATCTCTGGAGATCCTGACAAAATGGAATTCCTCTGGACAAAATTTTTTTCTACTCGTAGTAATTTTTCTTCTCCTCTAACTTCCCTGTTTTGTTTTGTTTTTTCCCTGTCATGGTGTCACATAAAGCCTCTGTTTTTTTACTCATCTAGGAAGTAATTAAGATAACCACAACTTTGTTGTAAAACCTGTTTGAAGATAACTGGCTTCTCTCAAGAAGATCAGGTCATTTCAGTTTTCACAGCAACATTAATCCTATCAGGATCAGAAGTAGTTGTTCATTTCACCCTCAAGAGAGATAAATCCAACCAGACATCTACTGTGATGTGAGAAAACTCCAAAATCCTTCGGTTCGACAACCACATGATATCACAGACTGGTGTGCTCATGATGCATCCCACAACAAATGTCTAGTGTTTTTACAGTCCTACAATGCCAATATTAGCAGTACAGTCAGCTGCTAAAAAGTCTGATAATAGAATAACTGCTGTAAAAGAGAAGACTGGCATATTTTTAAAGCATTAGGACTGTCTTGTACAGTTTTTCACCACAAGACAAAGGTCTAAAGCTGGACTCTTGATGTGCATCTTCAACCAGTGGGGCACCGAGATATTTGCCATTCAATGCCAAACAAAAAAAAAAAATCTACGTCAACCCGAGAAATCAGTTTCATTCAAATATGGCTGTAGGCCCAAATTTGCATAGTTTTGCACAGGAAGAAACCTCAGCCTCATAAAAAGAGAAGACAAATTTTAGGAGTGAAGCAGAGGCACTCTGGGGTTTGAAACTGCTCCTGTGATCACATTTTATACACCACACACACAAATTTCACACCAATTCTTAAGTCATTTTCATTTAGTCGACAGGGTTTACTGTCTTTGATTTAGAGGCAGGAGTTTGGGAGGTGCATCTCAGCTAAAATCACTCTGAAATAAACTCTCAGTTACACAGCCTTGAGACTTTACACACCAGGTACGTAATGAAAAAAACAACATGAAAATGCAAATTGTTTGGATAAAAACTCTTCACACCAGCAGTGACATGAATTTGCCACAGAATCACGAAATACGAATTCGCGAAAGAGTTTTGGCAGCTCACTCCAAAGAGACAAAAATGGCCTCACATGTTACAAATACAATATTAAAATATATCTTTACTTATTAGCCATTAAACACAAAATACTAACAGTGGGTGAGTGTAAGCCATGAGATTAGACAGGTAAAAAGTTAAAAGAGCCTTCTATACGTTAACATACGTTCGTTAATGTTACCTCATCCAAAAGTAAACTCTATATAACATAACATTACTCACCATCTGCAGAGCCCAACTGATCGGCGACACTCTGCCATATGTTGTCTAAGATAGTTGTTTCTATAATCTGTGTTGTCAAACAACGTTTGGTGCTGAGAGACGCAGATAATGAGCTTGTCACCCATTGTTGTTTATGTTGTTGTTGTGGGATACAGACGTGACATCCGTTCCACACAACCACTGTGATTGGTTGATGCGTTTGTTCACAGTGCTGAAACTGGGAAAAATCAACCTTGAACTGAAAAATAAAGGGGTCGCCTTTTTGCAGTGTGACATTCGCATTCTGTGTGAAAAAACTCATGCCCAATCAGCAACTCCAAAAATATTTCTTTCATGTGAATCATTTGCACAGAAAAAAAACAGAAAAAACAACAACAACAAAAAACTAAAAGCCTCCAGTGTGTAAAGGCCTTTAGTGTTGAGCACAAGTCAAGGTTCAGGTTGGGGTTTTTAGTTATGTTTCCCAATATTAAATTAACAGGAGCATCTTCAAACATGTCAGAGTAGAAGGACCAAATCTCACAGCCTGATATGGCTCTGTGATCTCTGGTGCAAGTGAAAACACGACAAAAAGAAAACACTGTCAGTTGAGTCTTATTCTCAGTGTGTCATGACAGAAGACTTCCTCTGAAGAGGTGAAGGATCTTAAAACATTTGGGAACCTCTGCTTTAAAACTGAAATACTAAATCTTCCAACAAACATCAATAAACAAATAGATGGAAGACATTTTATTTCTAACCTTGCAGGCTTCTTTGACACTCCCTACCTCCCAGCCCCTGGTACAAACACACCTCCCCCTCATTGCTGTGTGTTGCATAAGAGCAGACATGCATTAATAATACCTGCAAAGACAGCGAATTGTAATTACTGCTGATCGAAACACACCTCACATCTTCATCTCCAGAGAAACACATTACTAACATGTGAGAAGACCACAGTGCTGATGTTATTAATGAGACATCCGTACTAATGTTTGTTTTGCTCTCATCTTTTCAATACTAATAATAGTTGACCTTAATAGTTGTCTCAGTCGGAAAGACCTTTGTAATAATGCCTGTGTTGATCTGTACCTAACCTAGAAGGACTGAGGTTTATTCAAGAACAAAATCAATCAACCCCAGACTGTTATCCTTCACCTCCTCTGTTTTGATTTTTAGTCATAAGATGTGTTTACAATAGTGAATATTCATGTTAGGATGAATCTCGGTGCCCTCTCGTTGACAGCTGTAGAAAACACACACACCTTTTTTCTCTCCAGTGAAGGGAACTACATCCTCTCTGTCCTTGTACTCCAAGGCTTCCTTCTCCAGGTATTTGAGGAGACTATCCCTGTTGAATGTGCCTGTCTCTTTCTTGGTCGTCTGGTCCTTCTGACGTAAGCCCGCTGGCAGAAGAGCATTCTGAGGAGGGAGAACAGGGAGACATATTAGACCGATCAAATGACAGAAGGCTTCAAAACACTCACTAGAGATTGGGGTAAAAGGTAAATGCTAAATTATATTTTCAAAGCTGTAAATGTACTCATATGTCTTTTGAATAATGCTGGCCTGCATCAAAAATACAGACAGAAAAGATGTTAGTATCACTTTAAATGGTGCAGACATCAGTAGAGCATCAGCTTTATCTCTACAGACTGTTCTGCTCTGAAAGCATTTTTCATAAATGTGAGTACTAGGCAGACTCGAAGGGAAACATCTGCCCGTCCACTCCAAATGTTGGCACGTTCATAAACAAGCCCCACTTGATGAATGTTGACCAGGTTTAAAAGACATAAAATAAAAAAGCAATCAACTGTGGACCATTTGTTAAGGTGAGTGAAAACTTTGTCCAAACACTCTGCGAAAGCTGCAGCTACTGAACCCAAATGCAGAGCTTCTTTCTGTTACACACCAAAATCTACTTTGTCTATTTCATGACATGAGATCCAGAAATTAATATTTCCCACACTGGTGCTGCCTGTTTCCTGTGGGCCTTTCCTGTGGGTCGCCATGTAGGGTGATTTGTCTAACTTGGTTTAGATGGAATTTAAATAAAACGCCCAGGCGCCTGGGGGGGATTTCATTATACCCTACCAGTCTACAGACAAATAAACACACAAACACTTGGCAGCCTGCTGACTTGAGTTATTGCAGCTTAGAGTACCCCTTAAATTATTTTCAAGACCACAGAAGAAGAGGACTGGGAAGTTTGGTTGAAGAGAACAAAGAAAAAATCCACTCTAGGATGTGAATTTGTGAGGTTTAATGAATTTCAGGAAGTTCCAATTGCGATAATGTGGTTTTATATGTTTTTGGTGGATTCACTCTGCCTTAATCCCCCTCAACTGTGTCCACTTTCTACAAATCACAAGACTTACAACCTCCACAAGAAGCATTACACTGTCCTAACTAGGTCAAAGTGGATGGTTTTTGTGAAAAGTGCCTAATTTTCTAATTTCAATTTGAGAAAATAAGTTATGGCCGCAAGAGCTTTCGTAAGTGCAAAAAAATGCATAAAGTCTTTTAAATTGGTAGTTTTTCCAATAAATCCCTTTATCACAGAAACTTCCTCCCACTTGAAAAAACCCTGGAGTCCCTCCAACCCAGAGCGAGTGCTGACCTCAGGGTCCATCTCCTCGAGGGCCACCTCCAGCTGTTTCAGCTCCTCCGCCGACAGTTTGTTGAGGATTTCATCTTCATCGAGATCCTTGTACTTGTCCAGGTCCTTCTTAAACGACAGCGCCATGGTGCCGGCTATATCTCACTTAGCAACACTGCACAGCGAACCACAGCCACACTGTTTCTTCACGGGCTCGCTGCTTCGGAACAGGAAGAGGAAGAGGCCACCTGAGGCACAAACACAAACAAATAAACACTGATGATGATGGAGCATAAAAATCCCATTTTACTTGGCCGACGAAAGCAAATGTGATTATACATATGAAAGATGTTAGACACTGTTTATCTTATCGCTGTGAAAACAATGGTTGATCACAGCTGGGCTGGATAATGTGGCCCTGCAGTGATGTAACACACACAAACACACACACGCACACACAGCTGGAACAAAGGACGAACCTTCTCGGCTCGGAAAAATCATCTGACTGCTCCCTTTAGGATCACCAGCGACTCTGTGAATGCTAACGTTGTCCTCATTTAGACGTCATAATCCTCTTCAAAAAAGAAACAAAAGAAATGTATTCTAATGGATATGAAAACGTAAGATCTGGAAATTGTAACAGTAGGATAAAATACTTGAGAGAACTCTTCTGCATAATAAAACAACCTCAGAGTTAAGATGAAATGAAGCTCAGATAAGTGAACACGTTAGGGAGTGTGTGTGGAGCCCGTCAAACTAAATGAAGAGGCCTCAGCTTTCAGTTCCTGCTCCCACGCCACAGTCCGCACACAAAATGACCCCGTGACCTCCAGATTCCCCGCAGGACTCCACAGATGGTCTGAGTCCTAATCACTCACACACACACACACTTAACTGTACACACGCTTAAACTCTACTTTCCCTGATGGCTTGATCACGCCATTGTCAAAAAAAGGCAAGTTTTCAGGAAACACAAAGCTGTTTGTGCTGGGGAAATGCAAAATAAACAGGTATTTACTTGCAGCAATATCGCCTCAGTCTCACTGATTCATGTCAGCTGTGAAATACAGCTTTGTTTCCAAACTCGGTGATAGCAGACAAAAATACTATGTGCTTCAACTCTGTGGTTTGGCCAAGGATTGTTTAAACATTTAGTGCCATTTCCCCGGAGCTGCCTGAGTGATTTCTCCGGTTCAGAGGAATTCCCTGAAGAGTCTGACAGGCCGTCTCTCACACTGTTCAGTTCTTTTCTCTCCACAATCCAGGCTCTGTCCTCCTGGACTAATTCTTCCCCTCAGCTCCTCCATTAGACCAATACAACTGCTCACATTTATTTCTGAACTGATTATGATGAGAGCCACAGCAGGGGCAATCGCAAGCAGGGGGACAGCGGACAAAGCTGAACTCAAATGTCAGCAGTGATGACTTCAATCAAAGCGTATGAATGTTATGACCTACCATTAAAATTTTACATTATGTTCCAATGTGCAGTCGATCAATCAGATGCAGGAAAAAAAGAAGTATCCCCACTTATCACCACTGTAAGGGAGGGAGGAGATCAGCCATTCAAGCTGCAATGAAGCTAAGCCAAAGGCCAATTCATACTTTCCACATCGGCGTGTCCGCAGGGGTCCACTCTGGTATGCTTGATGTAAAAACTGTCACCCACCCATGTCTGTGGGGGCTCACAAGGGTCTGTGCAGACCCCTCTGCTGACGTCTGCTATTCCCGTCCACACGAGCAGACGAGTCCACGGATGCGCAACACGGAAAGTATGTTCGGGCCTTTAAAGATGTTGCACAAGTAAGGTTGTACATTACTACTAACAGACATTTAAATCCAGCCCAAAAAATGTCAAGCTGTAAAATGATGTAAATAAAACAACTTTATGTGAATGGGCTGACAGAAAACAATCTTAAAAATGACATGAAGACAAAGGGGAAATCAGTGCTTGCATTACTTATCTGACAGATAAAAAAACATATTGAATGAATTTGTGTGATAAGAAAATTGTTCTGTTTTGCATATACAACACTGATCATCTGTGCTGTGATCAGGGAACAGCTCCAGAACTGGTTTCCCATGATGTCACTACAGGCCTGCTCGCATGTTTTTAAAAAGGGGAGTTTTGTTCATGTTTCATAATCAACTCTGAGGTGTCCAGAGACAAAAAAAAATATATGGAGGCTTTACTGTAATTAGGCCCGTAGTCCCCTTCACAGCTTGCCAGGTTTCCACAATCTACAAACATGTTTGAAAAAGCTGAAGACTTTGATGCACTCTGCCAAAAACCTTCAGAACGAGGCTAAACTTCACTTACTTCAACACCAGTCAGATCTTTGCTGGCAGTGAGGGCGTGTGGAAAGACTGGTGTTGCATCATATGAAATTTTATTTATGACTTTTCTGTCCTAATTTTTGGTAAATTACTCAATGAAGGTAATAATGAGGTGACATTACTGGCCAAGAGTAGGTTGCCTGGTATAAGCATGAAGTCACTCTCACACACACACGCATATATATAAAATGCAATGAACATGCAAGAGCAGCTCAAAATAACACCATTTACCACATAATTCTACTGTTACAAAAACACGTCACATTTCACTGACATGTAATTCAGCACACTTTAAACATCAGCCACTGTTTCCACACAGGTCCGGTACTTTGAGGGCGCGGACAGCAGAGTAACGGAGCATGCAGACAGGGATAATGATGGCAACGGGTGGGTTCAAGCCCAAGCAGAGACACTGAGAGGATCCATTAGCCCAATCTGATTGATTCCTTTCTCCTTCTCCTCTCCGCTAATCCCCCAAGACAACAACAGATGGCTCTGAGCCAATAATACTGCAAACCTGTCTGCACTCCACGCTCACCTTACACATTCCTGCACTTACCGATCCAGTCAGGCTGCTGTTGCACACAAACATATTGAGGACTGCACAAGGTCGGAGCCGCAAATATCACGACTTGCAGTCACCTGACAGGCTAGATGTTTAGCACTTCGGTTCCCGTCAGAAAGAACGCCTGGTAGATTTAAAGACAGTTCTAAAATATATGTGACCACGTTTTAAAGAGTTTATAAAACTCTTAACAGAAAGAAATCACCTGTTTGTGTGAATAAAAGATAAAAATTAGGGTTCTGTATTGGCGGGAATCTGGTGATGTGACACGTATCAGGATAAAGGGGTTATGATGCGATATATTGTGATATATTACAATACTGTTAGCGAGGGGATTTTTTTTTTCGATCTTATTTTTTAGAAAACTGTCATAGTATAAAGGACACACCACAATATCCATAAAATCTAAGAAAGAAGTATTTTTATGTGCGATCAGAATACCATAGCAATATGTTGTGCAGTAGACATCAGGGGTTTAAAAAAAACAAAATGAACAACTGCCGCAAATCTTTGCACGAAAACTATTAATTAAAATCGATAGTGTTTTTGAGAATCGATACGATACTGCACAACATAACATCGTGATATCGATATGTATCAATATTTTCTTACACCCCTGATAAAAATGATGAAAAAAAAGATGTTAACAGGCAAAGTGCAAGTCTACTTGGGTCATTATGAGCTATGATCCCAAATATATCTGGCATAGATTATATAACTCTGACGCAGCAGCTTAATAAAAACATTAAGATAGTATAATCCCTACAGTAAACATTCAGGCTGCCTGTGCATTTTCAGATCTCAAAAGCAGAAACTGTATGAAAAGCAGCTTGCAGCTCCGACATGAACAGGAAGCCCTGATGGTTATTACATTATTATAAAGCTACACCACCCACAAAAACACTATAGTTAGAATGACCCAGCTCTGCTACTCATGGGACAAGAGTCTGCACTTCCTCCTCCCACCTACTCTCCTCCACTTTTATTTTCTACTCTTCTGTCTCTCCACCCTGCTGTTACTCAATTCTCCTTTATCCTCGTAGTGTTCATCCTCCTAAAGCGCCTGTGAGTGTCAGAATGATAGAAAACAGATGGAAGGAAACAGATATCAACAGATGGTCAGATAACACAGTCACTAAGATATGTTCACTATAAAGCACTAAGAAATCGGGGGGGGGGGGGAGATA
>JAQFJA010000001.1:30482162-30492279 GCA_029874485.1 Naso brachycentron
TTAATATTTTTTTTTTTTTTTTTTTTTTTTTTGGTTAAAGAAATTCAGCTGCCCAGAATGTGTGGATTTTCTGCTTTTTTTTTGCCATATATTGAAATTAACTGAACCCTGAATTTTTCAGCTATTTATTGTTAAGACAAAACACTGAATAATTTCTCAACTGTTTAGTACTTAATTTCATAGACAAAACAATCACTTAAGAAAGTAATTTTCAGCTGCAGTCCAAGTGCATGGCTCCTGCAAGTAAGATACAAATTTTAATCTAAATAAAACCACACAAACCACTAAGATTAGTATAGCAGTGATGATGTGAAGTCAGTGTGAGTCAAAGTAAACTAACGCATTAGACGTCCTGTAATTTAATGCCATATATGAGTGCACAGAGACTCAGCTTTATTGTCTGATGCGCTCCAGTGTGACCGTGGTAGGAAAACGAGGTAGAGAGATATCCCCTTCCTGTTTTTGTCACTCACAGCTGATCCTGTCATGCCCTCCTCCTCTCTACTCCTCCTCCTTTTCTCGCGGCTCACAGGATCTGGCCGGGCCCTCGCTCTCTGTTTTCAACAATGATGTTTTCTAGACAGAGCGATCAGACTCTGCCAAAATGCTTGCCACCCCCTTCAAACTGTTTTTTCCCCCCATCTTGCTGTGTTTGTCTCTGTGTGTCTTTCCATTCATTTTCCTTCTGTTTCTTTGGAACATTAAACAGTTTGTCCCCACTTTAAAATCATGAGGTTTAGAGGGTTTTTTTGTCTGTTGTGACTGGGTGTGTTATTACTGTGCAGAGCGTATCTGTCTAGTCTGAGAACAGGCATGTGAAAAAACCTTATCTCAGTCTGTGTTAACCCCGTTCCCCCACCTCTGCGGGAATGTTGACTTTTCTACCAACATCCCAATGTGGAATTCTGATCTAATTCCCTGCGCGTACCGAACATAGCTGCAGGACTCAGTGGTGATGTATTTATGACCCGGACACTTATTGCTGCTTGTAGGGAAAATGTTCATCTGTGGAATATGGTTTGCATTAGCAACACCCCTCTCAGCCATGAAGGCTTTCTGCTTCAGGCCTGAAGCTGCTCTCTGGTACTTAAATAAAGCCAGTCGTCAGAATGAATCAAAAAGGACAACTGTCAAAACAAGCAGTCCTCTATTCCCTCATTGTGTGGAGGACAGAAGCTCTAGTTTTCTCACTCAAAGTCACATCTAACTCAATTTTACAGGTGTGATGCAAACTGAAAGCTGCAGAACAAACTTTCCCTTCTTTACGTTCATCCTGCTCCCTGCCAACAGTTGGAGATGACGTCTGTTTGAGAGAGTGACTCATGAATCTGCTCTTAGTGCAGCACTGCTCTTGGAGGTGGGCCTAAATCTCTAGTCCAGTATTTACGCAAGTAAGGGGTTATATGAAAGTATGCTGGCAGAGAGAGAGAGTGTGCTCTCAATGGCTGGTTTGACGGTAGCAGCACTTTATGCCACAGCCTTGGCAGACCAGTGGGAGGGGCTGCAGCCAGTCAAGGCCACCTCGACTAATTGTGTCATAGATCATGGCAGCGGACAATAAAGTCTCTGACGCACCCGAGCACGAGCTGAGCCTGATCAATCAGGGCCTGTCCATCGCAGGCGTGAGGTCACAGTTAAGCCTGCACTGCAGGCTGATTAGGATGACAGGCGCAAATGAGTGTGAATGCACCAGTGATGACTTGACAACTCAGAGCTCTTGATACGCTGAGGCGTCAGAACCACATCTCACTGCCACTCCGACTGTTTTCATCTAATGCTGTAGCACATAGTGGAGACAGATGATTTCTAATTATCAATACCTAATTAGATCATAGCTACCTATTAATGCTACACATGATAAATAAAATATGTTACCAGTCCATTTGGAAGACTGTGGCTTCTGTATAATTGTGACAAATGAAGATTTCATACATCCATAAATGCAGCATCTCTCCATGAAGAGCATGCACTGTCCAACCACAAAAAGACTACAAATGTTGTTGTTTTTGCCAATATGATGTGTAATTTACATAAACGCTCCCTAATGTTCAAAGTATATGATTCATCTTGAAATGATTGTTGTTGGACAAAACAAAAAAATGAGAGGATATCAGGTTTTTTCTCAGGGAAATGGTGACAAGCAATTTCTTGATTGTATAAATTGACAAGAATAAAAAATAATAGTTAGTTGCAGCCCTCTATTTTCAGTCTCTTTGTTTCTTTTCACTTTCAGTGAAGTCTTTCCACAGTTAGCAAATATCCTGGTTTTTCTTTTTTGGTTTTCCTGTTTTTTCTATTCTACTCTACTCTGGATGTAGACATGTCCTTATGTATCATCTTATATATTTGTTCTGTATGGTAGCTCTTTGCCATCTTAAATTAATTGTACATAATAATAGGATATATTTTTGGGGGTAGTGTTACTAAAAATACAAATTTCTCAGTTGGATACATGTGCTTCATGTGCTGATTCATCTCTCTTTTTGCAGGTACTTTTAGTTTTTGCCAAAGAGGACAGTCAGAGTAATGGCTTCTGCTGGGCATGTGAGAAGGCCAACTTCAGGTGCAGCATGGCACGAACACCGGAGTCGGCTCTTGAATGCTTCTCGGAGAAGCATCATGACCTCGTCATCATTGACCACAGACATTCCAAACACTTTGACGCTGAAGCACTATGCCGGTAGGTCACTTCATGTTTCTGTGTCTAGAATGATGTAGTGCAATGGTTTCCAACTTTTTATTTATTTATTTTTTTTTAATTTTCTCTTGTACCCCACAGCCGTAAAATTCTTTTTTCATACATTAAACTGCCAGTCAAAAAGGGAAAACGACTGGAGCTCAATGGATCATCTCAATTTTTTATTTTTTATTTCAGTGCAAGCATTCACTAACATTTTGACACACATGGTCTTCTTCAGAGTGATTACAGAATGATTGATCCTTTGAGCTCCAATCGTTTTCCCTTTTTGATGTTTTTGTGGTCCTGATCTGTGAGCGCCAGTCTTAGTCTGAAAAGATGGTTTAGCGCGTGAACCCTCTTAAGTTTAAGATTAAACCGCCAGTGTTTAGCTGTTCGGTCAGTGCATAATTACAAATGTGACTGAAGTGGAGTGTTTTAACCAGTTTCTCCATTGTTTTTTATCCAGCATGTCGATAGGCCTATAGCTGTTTTAACTATTTCAGGGTTGTACACTTGTCAGCTATTCTATTTAAACCATTTATCCAACTTTTAGCTAACTATTGTAACCATGTAGCTAATATTTTCAATCATATATTCCGTAATGTAAACTATTCCATTTTTCAAACTTATAGCTAAATATTATTAATAAAAGTAAAATATGGTGCAAACATTTGCCCACAGCATATAAATGCAACAAATTAGCTGTTAACAATTTAGCAAAGATTTTCTGACATGCAACATTAGCCATTATGCTAATGTTACTATTAAGCTAACACTACTTAAACTATTTATCCAACTTTTAGCTAACTATTCTAACAATGTAGCTAATGACTCCAATAATGTATCACTTATTTTAAGCTATTTAAGCACTTATCGAACATAAGGATTACTAATGTAACATACATATAATACAATATAAATAAATAGCAAATAAGTATAACCAATGAGCTAGCTATTAATAATTTAGCAAAGCTTTTCTGACATGTAATGTTAGCGATTATGCTAACGTCGCTATTCAGCTAATGTTACTTCAACCATCAACTTTAAGCTAACTATTTTATCAATTAAGCTCATGATTTCAA
Source organism: Naso brachycentron (assembly GCA_029874485.1). NCBI lineage: Eukaryota > Metazoa > Chordata > Actinopteri > Acanthuriformes > Acanthuridae > Naso > Naso brachycentron. The sequence goes on from JAQFJA010000001.1 coordinate 30,485,925, forward strand.
ACATTTATCCTTTATTTTGACTCTTCACCATTTAGTGGTTACTTTTAGCTCACTATTTCAATACTTCATCCATAACTTAGTCTCATTTACCAACTACTTTTAGTTAACTTCACTGCTTGCCTGTTTTCATGTATCCTTAATTGCAACATCTTGTGCTCAGATGTTACAGCCAACTCAATATATGGATATTTTTTAAATCTAATGGTAATTTATTTATTTAATTTAAAATTAGCTGAGCTACTCCACAATCTTTCTTTTTCTCACAGCTCCCTTTGAACTAACAGTCCCTGGTTTAAAATCACTGATGTAAAGGAGACCGTTAAATTGAATTCTGTTAGTGACTGTCAGGCCAATGGCATAATCCAGACCAGATCAACTTGACAAGGCAAATTATAGCCCCCTTTTCATGTTACTGTACACTGGGTAACACGTGTGATTATGACTCTGTGTGGGTGTAGATGGCCGCCTCACTCTGGGCTCAGCAGCTTCCATCGCATGCTCCCTCATGGAGTCATGTCAGTGAGAAATGAGCGGTGCCTGCCCATACCACCCTCTATCTTTAGCCTCTGCCCAAACCAAAAACACATTTACAAACATTCATTCGCCCTGCCCAGCGTGTATGTTAACCCTATTCATTTTGGCCAATCCATATGTTCATTATACACGCACGGGCTCAGATGGGGAACTAAAGGGCCTTTATGACCACTGGCTGGGGAAAACCACAGGCGGATGAGTGGCCCTGTACACTGCATTCTTTCAGAGGCCTAGGCCTGCTCACAGAGCTCCACCACTGGGCTCTGCCTGCCTGAGAGAATCGGAGCGTGAAAAACTGAAAAATACATTGATTTGATGCCATGGGCTTTTCCACCAGCCTGCTCACTGGCTAAAAGGCTCCCTCTGTTTACATTCAGGTCAATTAGAGCGGTCAACTCTTCGGAAAACACTGTGATAGTCGCCGTTGTGAAAAGGTACGTACAAGTTCATGCCACCCTCTTCCTCTCTGCCCTTTCTAGTCCTTTTTTTCCTGTCTGTATAAGTGGCTGATCATTAGGAGTATTGTCAGAGCTAGGGGCCCTGACTCAGCAGGGGTCTGTAGGCCCGCTGCAGCCTGTCATTTAGAGCAAAGTTCTCTAAACAAGCATCTGTCATAGCAGTGTTTGTGATCTCACATGTTCTCTTTTTAAGGCCAGACAGAGAGGAAGCCTCTGTGATGCCCCTGATCAACGCTGGCTTTAATAGGGTGAGCAGTTATACATGTAAACGAGTGTTTGTGTGTCTTCTGCTGCATGTATTTGTGTTATTCTTTTTGATATGTTTTTATATCCCCACTGTCAACACTCACTGTAAGGCAGGAATACAGATTGTAAATCATTTTTGTTTGCTGAGTAGACCTGTGCATCGAGCTCCATGTGCCGGAGTCATATACTCATGGCACTAGCAGCTTTAGTACATAACCTGTAATGAACACTTCTAGATGACAGTGGGATTTTAGTTGTCTTCAACTGATCTGTGCTGCTTGGTGTTGACCCTCAGAGATATGTGGAGAATGCCAATATGATGGCCTGCTATAATGAGCTGCTACAGTTGGAGCATGGAGAGGTGCGGGCGCAGTTCAAACTCAGGTGAGTTGTGTATTTTTAAAGTACTGTAGTTACATTTGGTGGTAGCAAGACGTCAGAAAGATGATCTACTTTTAACAAATCCTTCTGCTAATTTTGATACATGCTAACACTAAATATATGTTTTTATTGTACATAAAACGATGAGAGACAGTTTGCCTGTTGCATATGTTAACAATTCTTCTTTTACTGTTGTCTCTCTGCCTGTAAAAGGGCTGGAAATGCTATTTTCACAGCTCTAGAACAAAGCCAAGAGGCCATAGAGATCACCTCTGAAGATCAAGTAATTCAGGTGGGTTCCTAATCAAATTAAATGCCTCCAGTTGCTTTACTGTAATCAACACTTTGTCTCTCTCTCCCCTCTTTGCCCTCCCCCTCCTCCTCTTTCTTTCTCTCTCCTGTCTTAGTGCCTGTTCATGTCTTCTGATCCCAGATGTCAGTAGTGATAGTTGCGGTCTCTGTTCCTCTGAATGCCTCCTTTTGTAAACATGAAAGCACTGTAGCCTGTGTTATGACGTTATGTTTTCACGTGAAATACACACCTTTGAGCACCTTGAAATAAGCAAAGTGAACAAATAACTAATAAAAAAACAATATCCACTCTCTAAAGATCTGTTGTTTGAGGTCATCATGCTATCTGTGTTTAAACTTACTGTGGATTTTACACAAAGTAAATTTTCATTTCGCTGTTGTCACCTCTCCTTCACAGTACGTGAACCCTGCCTATGAGTCCATTATGGGCTACCAACAAGGCGAGCTAATAGGGAAGGAAATTATAGAAGTGCCTAAAAGTGAGAAGAATAAGCCTGATCTCCTTGAAACAATAAATTCCTGCATACGGAAAGGAAAGGTAAAATGCATCATTTACACTATTTATTTCAGGCTAAACACATTTTCAAACATGAGTTACTGAATCAGGATTTAAATCAGGAAGTAAATGATTTTTAAATGGTTTGTTTGTAGTTGTCAGTGCTCTTACATACGTAATTTTGACATGTAACACAGTATGCATGTGTAGTTGTCACTATAGACTGTCACAAGACAATTAGATAACTCTTATAAGTGCTGTTGCTCTCTGCTCGGGCCTTTGTGTGTGTGTATGCATGCGTGCACATGCATCCATGTGTGCTGTAACTCTGCACCACCGCCGCCCAACCGCTCCGTTTCATGTGCACAAAGAACAGCAGTTGATGGCTGTGCTGTAATCTCACTACACAGAGAGCGAAGGTCAGTCCCAGACAGGCTAACAGCGGGAAGGGTCTTTTTTAAGCTGCCACAGCCGTCTGTAGGTGGGGGGACATGAAACAAGCTCGTTGGACTCCAGGAGCGCTCCCCTGGCTCTTTAAAGCAACTTGCTGCTCTCTGAAAGGCTCTGACCCACCTCACCACAAACACCACCCTTAGACACCCAGTACACACCCACTTTTAGGACATTTACAGGTCTTACGTTTTGTAATTTTTTCTGATAAATTAATCCTGTATGTGTGTCTATTCGTTTAATCTTCTCCCTCCATTTTGTTTTGTTATATCCCAGGAGTGGCAGGGGATTTATTATGCCAAAAAGAAAAATGGAGACAGCATTCAGCAAAATGTGAAGATCACACCTGTGCTTGGACAGGGAGGGTGAGTGACTAAACTAAACTGCATCTCCACTAAGTAAATAATTATACAGGATAATATAGGAGTCAATATTTATCGTGTATTTTTCCCGGTGTAACTGGCTTTTCTCATTCACAGAAAAATCAGACACTATGTGTCTATCAACTGGCCTTTAAATGATAATAATAAGGTAAAGGTGTGTTTCCAGTTTTGCTGATTTATACATAAATAAAAGGAGGATCCTCATCTGCATGAACCAATGTGCTTTTCTCCTCTGTCCATGCAGAGTGATAAAACCAGTGAACGTGTGCAGGCAGAGTCTCAGACAGGTAAGAAAAATTCTGACTGTAGGTGCAAGGCTGGTGGGTCTTCACTATACTCTGTGTTAGAATAACATTACAAGGGATCTTATTATGCTGTTCTGAAGTTCTCTTCATGGCACTTGTGATCTGTCACAAGGTTCAAGGATCTGAGGGCCAGCTTGGTGTTTGTCACTGGGAAGCACAACATTTAGTTCCAGTGCTGCACAGAAGATACACACTGCTAATTTTAACTTTATTATTTGCAGCCACCAAATATTTATTAGATGTTGATAACATTGAGTTGGAGGTCGTCACATTTGGGAATCTGAACTTTGGAAATAAGGTGTGTTGCACCATGCCAGAAAATCATTGTTTTCTTGAATCATGGCCCAAATTTTAAACAGTGAACTAACAAAGTCCAGTCCTGCTTTATCTTGCTGAGGAATATCTCCGATAAAAATGAATTCTGTCAATTGTTGACCTTGAAAAAGTTATCCGTGCTTTTATTTTCTCTTAACTGAACTATTGTTCCTCGCAGTATTGTTGTATCAACCTTAACAGCGATTCCCAGCTGCAAGTGATTTCAAAATGCAGCAGCTTTGCTCCTGACAGGCAGACAAAACAGGGATCATATCTCTCCTGTGATGACGTCCTTTCACCTGCAAACTGAAAAGAAGTTTGTTTATGAAACTTTGCGTGGTCATACAGCATAATATATTTCACAGTAACTCCTAAAAAACACTCCTATGTCCTCGAGGTCTTCATATTAGGGCTGTAAAGGGTGTCTATTCTCCTGTTACATCTCAACCAAAAGCATATTTGCAATGTTTTAAAAACCTATTTAAAAAAATTCTTTTTCCTCTCTCTGGCTTTTTAAAGTATTTTTCATGGTTTTGTTTCTTAATGTACCTTGATTTTTGTTTGTGAATTGGTAGTGTTTTTTATTTTTACAGTGCATTTAAAAATGTTAAAGTATCTATTATCTTGAACTGACACAAGCAGTATACTAATAGTGTCAGTGTCTGCCTACTAGAACAAAGAAATAATAGTTTCCTGTACACTTCTGTGGCTTTCTTTAGATCAAATCACACACGCAGAATAAGTTGTTTTGTTACAAACATTATCTAAAGTCTAAGTTAAGGCAGAAACTTGATACCAAGATGCAAATTTATGGAGGAAAAGTTAGTTAAGTCAACTAGATTAAACAGCTTTAAAATCTGGAAAATGGTTCTCAATAAATTCCATGAAAAGACCAAAACCGAAGACTGGTAGATCCTACAGACAAATATTGTCAAACGTGTATTAATCAGCTAAAAATAGTTCCCAACAAATACACTATTTGCTCACCTGTTTCAATTTTTTTTTCTTTACCTGAAAAACTACTGTTTTCTTTACCTGTAAAACTACTTTTTTTCATCCTTATTATAAACTAATAAGCTGAGGCTGAGAACCATATAGCCAAGAACAGCTGAGAAATGAACGAATACAATGTTGGTTTTAATCTTTTCTCATTCACCATAAGTAAACAGAATAACACAGCCCTCAGTCTTTGACATGACATGTGACTATAGGAATAAAAAAGTTAAGTTTAAAAGTTTGATGTGCAGAATGTTTACTAGCATATAAAGTTCTTAGATTTCACTGTGTTAGGTCTTTCTCTTTTTGTTTTCAACTTTCATCAATGATTAAAATTTTAATGTATCAAGACCTAAAAAAAAAACCCTCAAAAACCAAAGCTTGTGAAAGATAATTGAATAAGTAGAGTTACAGTTTTTAAAAAACAGAATGAATTCAATTTGGATGTATTAAAACATCTTATTCTGTTGCCAAAGAAATTGCAAAAGGGGGCCAAAGTCAGCCTTGCTAAACCAGGATTTACTGCAATTTAAAACCTAAATTAGAACAAAAATAAGCAGTGAAAGAAATTATTGTAAAGTGAAACTAAATAAAAACGGCACCCTTTTAGAAAACTGAAACCACGTTGCCTGGTTGCAAAACTAATAAATATGAAATTTATTTTTTAAATGAATGTAATTTTTTTCACTGTTGTAGGTTTTTACCAATGAGGTATCAGGTTCATGTTTTGTGATCTTGCCACAAGATTGCACAATGAAATAAAAGCTGCAGCCCCTTAAAGCTACACATACATAAAAAAGTATACAAACGTAAAAATTAAAAGCATTTAGTTTCACACTTTCCAAATGTATTATGAATACAAGTTTATGTGGCTACAAACCCTGTAAAGTATATGACAAAAGCTAATCAAAGATTCAAAACCATTATGCTGAACTTGAACTGTGTTTGTGTGAGTGTGTGTTCATGTAAGGTGTTTTCTCCTCCCCAGACATCCAATCCAGTAAGCACAAAGACCGGAGGAAAGGCTCTCTGGACGTAAGATCCACAACGTCTCGAGGGAGCGACGGTGAGGGTGAAAGCAGACAGATGATGGAAACTCCAGGCGATTCTTGTCAGCTTATGCAACCTTCCCAGTTGTCTGTCTGCATCCGAGTTGTTTGGGCACATGATCATTAGTGTTTAAAAAAGTACAACTTAATTTGTTGTTTGATGACAGTATGGAATTATTTTTGCTGTTTTCATCCTGACAGGGAGCTCACAGCGAAGGCACTCCTCGATGGCTCGAATCCACTCCATGACTATAGAAGCTCCCATCACCAAGGTGGGTTCTTCACCCTCCCCATCATCCCTCCAGCATCCATCATATGATTAGCACTTTATCAATCAATCAATCAATCAATCAATCAATCAATCAATCAATCTATCAATCTTTATTTGTAAAGCGCTTAATCACATCTACAGACATTTCAAAGTGCTTTC
>JAQFJA010000001.1:30523860-30535085 GCA_029874485.1 Naso brachycentron
TCTGTGCAGTCCCAAGAAAATGAAAGCTGGTTTCTCCTAACTTGCACAATGAACAGAATTAACAAGTTTACTTAAAAAAAGGGCTAAAGCTGCAAACCAAGGCATCTTTAGACTGCGCTATGTTGTTTTTTTTTCCTTTCCTCATTGTTGGCAGTCCCACAGATCCAACTGGTGTGTGCAAAAATAATGTAATTGCTAAATCAACATTTTCTTTGGATAATATTTACCCTCATCCTCCCCTTGACCATTTTTGGTCCATGTGTCACACCCTCCCCCAATCCTTGATCCATTCCTCCTGGGTTTTTCGCCTCCCCATTTTGAAAACATTTTAACAAACACAAAAAAGCTACAAACACTGGAGGAACAGATCAAAAACAACAACAAAATTTTAGACGAAGGCCTTCCATACACCCATAAAAGGTACAAGGAAAGCCCAATATGCAGAAAAGTTAAAGCGGTAACCTTTCCCTCTGTCACGAAATATGGAAATGACCATAAAGAATTGTTCCTGCACAAAGTAAGGAAATATTTACTGTTTTTAAAAATGATAGGGGCTATGCACAAACAAATAGGTAATCCTTAAAAGTCATTTACTGACAAAAGTAGTTTGTTTGAGATCAGACTGAAACATCAATAACAGAAAACCTGATAAGATTTCTTTGGAATTAAGGAGGAGTGGTGCTGTGTAAAAGCACAGTCACATCATCAGATATGAACCTGCTGTGTTTAACTGTTTTACAGCTGCGACCCCAAACAGAACATTAGGGTTAATAATTTCTGCAGTAATACCAACAGAAGCAGAGCGCTGTTACCTTGATGGAGTGAGGATGTGTCTCATACACCAGGAGGTATTGTTTGCTCCCAGGTATGAGTGTCTTTCTGTGTCCTCGTACGCAACTCCAATCCTAAATTCTGTCCCATCATCCACCTCAACTTCCCAGTAATGTCTGCCTCGCACTGGGATCAGGTCTCCCAGGACAGCTACACATCTGTATACACACACACACACACAGTTATTACTCATACACTCTAAAGAGTCATCTTAAAAATTCTAATTTTGTCACACAAGAAGCCAGTTATACTCCACCGGGTAAAGGTGTTATCATCTAAGGCCATAGCACTTATTGGCAGCTCTTCATCTCCGTAAAATATGGTGAAGCCATCTTCAGAAATGGACAAGCAAGGATGGGCACTGTCTTCCAGGAGATAGAAGAATGTGCCTGCACAGGTAAGAAAGCATGGTTGTCGTGAACATGCCGAAAGCAGTGCTGGAAAATAATTTTTAAGGAGGGACTTTAAATTATCAGATACTCTGATTGGAATACGTCCTCCATTCATGGCTTTAAATAACATGAACAAGCTGCTCCATGATGCTTCTCACCTGTTGTGGAGACGGTAATAACTTCACTTCTGTCGCTGGGCCCGCCGATGTTGACTGCCCTCACAGAGATGAGGTAACATCGTCCTGCCTGAAGCTGGATGAGACACTGGCAGGTGGGCACGGCCACTAAAGATCTGAGGAATAACCAATGGGGCAAAAAGCTGCTATCACTGCATAACTATTAGGGCTTGACCCATAAGGGATTTTCGGGGTTGATGTTGATATTAGGGAGCACAAAAACTTTGATATCTGACATATTGTGGTTGTCAAATACTAGGTAATGGAGGCAGGATAGCTTACATTTGAACAAACTTCTAAATATTAGTGCACTGAACAGGAAATGCCTCTCTTAGTAGTTTCTAACTAACAGACTGCCTTCTGCTGGACAAACAACCAAATTACACTATTTAACATCACCGGTTCAAGCTTTTTTTATGGCCTTGAAAACCAGTTTTAATATCACCACATATTGAAGATTGTATGTGCCGTCAAAACTGATACATCTGTGATGGGCCAATATTATCAGCAGGCCCATTTCAGTTAACACAGTTCAGGCTCCTTTGTGCAAAAACAAGTAACTATTCAACTAAATGGCTGTTCTCTAAAGTGACCGCATAAAAATGACCCCAAATGCGAGGACAGTATTCTCGCTGAGGCTAACAGTGCTGCAGGAGCTGATGCTAAGAATAGATTTTCTGGGACAGTGTGTATCTTGATTCAGCAGCTCTATAACCATGGGACCTGAAAAATCACAAGCAAGCACTAACACAGGCTTGTTTATGGACGTATTGAAGCAGAGGCCTTGTTAAAGGACGGGCCGTGAAGACAAAAATCATTCTGCATCTTTGAAGGTCTGCACTCTCAGCAGAATGTGAACTGAGCCATTTTAACTTTGTATGAGAACACTTAACATATTTCAGGAAAATGCAGAAAAATCTTCCACTTCTTCTTTCCCAAATTTGTCTGTATCGTATCTTTGGAAATGTAATAGGTTACAGATTACTAGTTACCCTATTTAAAGTGTAACAAGTAATGTATATTTCATTTACTTTATCAAAGGAATGTAACTAACTACACTGAATTACTTTTTGATCACTTTTTTTTTTACTTTCTAGGGAATGTTTTCAACTGTTAACCTTTTTCAAATGCTTAAACCAGGCAGTGTTACAGTGGCTGTACTCAACAGCAGCGTGGCAGGAGGGAGGCAGACGATGCCTTCCCTACTTTATTTAACATGACTACTTGCAGTTACTGTATAGGCCAGTGGTTCCCAAAGAGGGAGGCGGGACCCTTGGGGGGTTGTGAGATACCTTCCAGTAACAAATAAATTTTAATTGGAATTAAAAAATTGCATATTTTACCCATTATTGTATAAATACTGGTAATATTCTTTCTTTAATGTTTTCTTAAATTACTTTGAGATAATTAAGGCTGTCAGTCTGCTGATCTTTGTTTTATTATTTTATTGATGCCTGTGTTTGCATAGACCTCATGGTGCGTGTGCACGGCTGTGCACATTTCACCGCCAGGGTCGATGGGGGTCCCAGTCTCTAGTACTGTTATTTTGGGGTTGTGGGCTGAAAAGTTTGGGGACCCCTGGTATGGGCTGTCTGCAGATGTTTCCTCAGGCTTGACATGGAAACTTTTTACATTGCTAGTATTTTAACAGTTGGTAAACATATTCTGCATTGCAATGTTATGTTCGAGCCCTTTTCTGATTTCTGAATAATTTTTTTAAATTTTATTTTATTTTATTTTTTAAATTTTATAGCACTGGAACGTGTTTTTTATCTGTAGACATGGTGGCGACTCTCAAACAGGTTGTTTAGCTTTGAGCGGCAGTGTGGACCGATTTAACTGGCAGATGTGGGACGCTGCAAATTCAAACAAGAGAACCAATTAAAAGCATCAGAACAGCAAACTTTGCTTAACGGCCTAAAGGGAAATGGCAAAGCAACAAAATGTATATTATTTAATATACAGCCTAAACTTTTTACAGAAGATATTCAGATGTACCCCCCTTTGCAATCGTTAACATTGTCATAAGTAACTGTAATTTAAGTACACATTTTTTCTCAGTGACTGTAACCGATAGTTACACTTATTTTGTAATTAAATTCTGTAACACCGTTACATGCAACTAGTCACCCCCCAACCTTGGATGTTAATGACACAGTTCTTACTCAGTAACTCCGCGCTGTGTGACATCAGTTCCCATGTCACTGAGCTCCACAGTGTAAGAGTCGACAGGGTTGGTGTTTCCTGACTCCCAGCGGATCAGAGCAGCCTCTGGACAGCTGGTGCACTCCCTCTGCTTGATCACTGGAGGTGACGGCACTAGAGGAATCAACATGACTTTATTCTTTCTAATGTCAATCCTTTGAGGTTGGATTCATAACATATAGAAAAATGTATCTGTAAGGAAATCTATGGGACAGCCTGAGACAACAGAGCAATTATGTAAGGAGAAGGAGCGTGACATGTATTACCTGTCATGTACAGGGCCTTCTCGCTCGCCGGGCTGATGCCTGTGGTGTTGGTAGCTGTCACCCACAGTTCATACTGAGCGTTGGGCAGTAGATCTGTCACAGTGCAGTGAGTCTCCTTCACTTTAACCGTGCTTACTGAAAAGCAAGGCTGCTCTGAGTAAAACATGTCACCAGTCTCCTTAAGAGAAATCACACATTTTCCACAACAATAGGTTGTATTTCAACAGTAGATGGTGTTATCATGCAATGTGAATGTGCAGGCAGCGGCTCTGTGTTGTACTGTGTGGTGCGCAGGTGCTGTCTGCTGGTGTGTCCTCCAGCACCGGCCTGTAGTAAAGCTCGTAGAACTCCACCGTGTCGTCGGAGAACAAGCTCCAGCACACACGCAGGGATGTCTGGGTGGCAGAGTTGGGAATCTGGGGGTTGATTACGGGGGCTGATGGAGCTGTTTTTATATCGGAGGAACATAATTAGTTCAGTTTGGTTATCATATCATTTCATTGAAAGTGCTTAGATAACCAAACAGGATAAAAGGCAACACGATATGGCAGACTGCTCTAGTTTCATCTCAACACTGACACATCTGTGCTTTTATGGGTTGTAATTCCTATCCATAACACAGTGACTTTAATGAAGCAATATTACACGAGAAGGAGTGCTGTTGTACTGAATATTGCTCATAATCTGCTTCACAATGGACATAAACAGACATTTAAATGGTCTTAAAGGTTAAATCATGAATTAAACGTTAAAACTCCTTAAAAAAATATCATGCGATACAAAATCCATCTGCTTAAATCCACTCACACGACATTATAACACTTCAGGTGGAGGGATGGTGGTTCCTAACTGTCTCCAAGGGAGACATGACTCCGCCCACTTAGGAGATGGGACGTGTATGTACCATTTCACAGCATTGGCGCAGCGTACAGTGGGGGATCTTGTGTCAGTATTGTTTATATTTGGTAATTACATAAAGTTAAAAGTCCCACTGTCGTTGTGCTCTATATCAGCACTCATGGAATTCTCCTTGTCCAATCAAATTGCTTGGTGGGAACTAACTGTTGTATAAAATAAGATTTATCGTCACAATATCCTAGTTATTTCTAACTTCATAGATGTTTGCACCAACAGGGCAACTGACCAAAGAGATACAAATATGAAAGTGTATAATACGCTGAAGTAAGCTTAAGATAATGCTCAGTTAGAAAGACTTCTTCAACATTTTGTCTTTATTTCTCTCTCAGTGAATTTTTGCTATTTTTTCTTACTTTAATCTTTTACATTGCTTCTGCTTTCCCATGCTTTCAGAGTATCTAAGCACTGATCTTTCTGCCTGTGTTTCTTAAATCGAATCCATTCTTAAATGCTGTTTTTAAACATCTGTGTCATGCAGTAACTCATTCCCCTTTCCCATTCAACAGTTTTCATCATCCTTCTGCTGGTTTTACTCTGTCTAGACTCTGTGACACTCTGTCCTATCTCCTGTCTTCATGTGGGCCTGTGCTCATTGAAGATGCTTTAACATCAGTGGAGTCTAATTATCATAGCCTCTCTCTGTTACCGCCAGAAAATATTATGCATTATCACAATCATCTCTCCTTATTGAACATTCTTTGAAACATCACATGGGAGGTAACAGTTCTGTGTGCCTGTTATTTTAATTAACATCCAGGTCTGTACTTCTCTTGGCTATTTGTTTTTCTGACAACTTTCTGCTCTTCCTCTCTACATTCAAACACAAATCTGAACTTTCTACTTGTTACAGTTTCAAAACAGGCTCGTTACTCTTGTGTTAAAGCTTTTGCCTTTTTGGCTGTGTTCAGGACTCTTTACCAACACAAAATGTTCCTATTTGACATTCTAGGAATGAGACTCAACAGTCAGCTCATTTTCTGGTGTGTTTAGGAACAGCTCGGACAAATCCTACTGATTCTACCTTCAAGTTAAACAGTCTTTGCTTTATATTAACATGACGTGAGGTTCAGTTACCTTTGCACAGAAATGGCAGCCAGGACTGTCCTTCAGAAGGAAACTTTTTACTTTGATACTTTGAGTACACTTCACAACCGTTTTACTCAAGTAAAGAATTTGAGTCAGTTCTTCTGCTTTTTTTTTTACACAAGTATCTGTACTTCTGCTTGTGTGTACTTTTGCCCCCTCTGAGAACATCACTTGATTATTGACACAATGGATGTTATCCTTGTATCAAAGATAGTCAATATTGACACGAGATCCCCCCCTGTACGCTGCGCCAGTGGTGTGAAATGGTATATACACTTCCTGTTTCCTAAGTGGGCGGAGTCACGTCTCCCATGGAGACAGTTAGGAACCACCATCCCTCCGCCCCCTCTGGAAGTGTTATAATGTCGTGTGAATGGATTAAAGCAGATGGATTTTGCGTCACATGATATTTGTTTGATGTAAGTTTTAACTTTTAATTCATGGTTTCACCTGTAAGACCATTTAAATGTCCGTTTATGTCCGTTGTGAAACGAGGGGGGAAGCACCAGTTCACAGATCTGTGAAAGTGTGTTGCTGAGACACAGACAGGTCTCGAACAAAGTTAATTTTCTCCTGATTTGTGTGTCTGAAAAATGACATTTTTGTGTCAGAACGTTCAGAAGATGTGTGTCTTGTGAAAAATGGGTCCAACATGTATCTTGGTGATGATGGGGCAAAAGAATTGGTCATAATCTGTGATCACGGTCATTTCTCCTATTAGAATGAATGGACTCAAGACTGCTTCCTGTCTCCTAAAGGGGCGGGGCCGTGACGAAACTCATGTGACACTGACACAGGAAATGAACGGTCAGTGAGAGGTCTTGATCTCTAATGACTGTCTCTGCCTTCACTCCAGTGGTGGCTTCTTCATTTGCACCGTTGCTGATGTGTGGGTCATCTCTGCTGTTTCTTACATTTTCCGTCACATTTAGGACTGCAGAGCCTCTTCCAGCTCAAAAAGTGAGAAACTTTGAGGAGTGCAGAGGGACAGAGAGGTGGGCTGGTTACAGTGGGACTGAGTGCCGTAGTTATGTGAGCTGTGAACTGTTGGACTGCTCACAGAATGACGTTCAGACGGGTAAAAAGGCTAAAGCATCTACTGAGGGAGATCAACAACAACTGCGTTGCCTAGCAATGCAGTGTTGTGTGTGCACACTTTGCTGTGTGTGAAAACAGAGCAGATCTCTTCGCTTGAAAGTCAGTCTGTGGCTGCAGCCGCTTTGACGTCTCTTTCGGCGGTACATCCTGTTGTGTCTAATTGGTGGCAGTTAACCTTCAGCGCAGAGCGGACGAATCAGAACAGAGAGACAGTTTATATTAGCACAGCCACTGATGCTGTGTTAGCCACTACCGCTCACAAACAACATGAAAGACAGATGCTAACTTCACCGACTTATTGTGATGCATCAGCTAGTTGTCAGACTCGTCATCTGAGTCTCACACTTGTTTGAACTCCAGTCTGAGTTTCAAACATGGAGTCTGTGAATACATTTCTCACTTATTTTCTTGAGCAAACGTTTTGATGCACACAGATTTCCCGCTGGTCCGCCTGAGGCAAGCAGCGGTGACGGCCGGGGCAAGAGGGCTGTGACTCACCGAGGAAGAAAGAATGGATGTTTTCCAGCTGTTTTTTCACAGCTCTTCTTCACTTTTCATGTAGAAAAACAACATAAAACAAAGTATAAATCATCTCCGAGTATGGCTACTTGTTGAGAACTCTGTTACAATTTCTTGTTTTTTACTTACTGCATTGTTTTTGTCACAAATGTCAGCAGTCACACTACATATGGCTGTACACATCTGAAAACGACAGTGTTGCTCTCAGTGAGGAACTGCGTTAAGAGTGAAGGAGGCTGTCTCGTTGCTGTTTCACACCCTGCATGAAGTCATCTTTTACCAAAACAGTTCTGTCTTTGTTTTTTTCTCTTGTTTCATTTCATCTGAATCTAGAACAAGAACAACTATTAACAGTTAAATCATGTGTGCCATTACTTAACATTGTTGTGGCCTAGAGGCTTTTCTGTAAGACAGTTTTGTTTTTATTATTTTCTATTTTTTTATTTTTATTTTTTTACTTAAACAGGAGTCATTTGTGTTTTATCCCCATAAAGATCCTTCCATTTTGATTTATCTATAACTAGAACTTGGTACAATCTTTATTTGTATTGTGTTGTTGTTGTGGTTGTGGTTGTGGTTGTTTGTTTGGTTGGTTGTGCAGAATGAGCGTCATGTCCGGCCCCCGCTGTAGAGCAGAGGGTTTAAAGTTTTAGCCCCTGAACGTGGCCGGCACCATCTTTGTTTTGTGAGGAATTTCAGGCTCTTGCCAACAGAAAATCCCTCGTTATTGAAAAGTTTGCAATAGTAATTGAAAGAAATGTTCTGACAAGCTGGATTACAACCTTGGCAACCCAACAATTGCTGTTTTTTGTGATTACTACACGTGGGGAAGAAAAGGAGTCTTTGGTGGGGTTAGGGTAGGAGTCACCTTAACCACTAACCCCGGGGGATGAGTCCGTTTTTCCCTCTTTAGGGTGAGCTGTAAAATCTCATTTGCAAATTTGTGTCACTGCCGGTGTCACAAATAGTTTTGATCCAAAAAATTAGCATCCAAACAATTCGCAGTGTTGTCATTTATTCATTGCACACCCAGTGTGTGAATACCTTAAGAGAAAGCAAAATTTGGGAAAGTTTTACACAGATATTTAGGCCACAGTTGGTTTAGGTTGAGTTCTTTGGTGAACTGGCAACACAAAATGTCCCAAGGCTGAACTGTCCCAAAAATGTGAAGGTTTTATCTTTAATTTTGTATTTAATGATGTTTTTTCTCCTCAGGCAATGCTGGATGTAGCTGCTAATGAAGGCTGGCTCGTTACAGCTCTCAGTATCTGCAACCTGGTGCAGATGATCGTCCAGGGTCGCTGGCTGCACGACTCCTCCTTACAGACGCTGCCTCACGTAGAACAACAAGACCTCTATCTGTTCAGGTCAGCATCATTTAACCACAACTAGAGGTACAGCTGAAACGCCTGCACAATCATCTGTAACTGCCTGAAGCAGATTGGTAATCTGCCTCATTGTTCCCCAAACTGTGCTTCTAATAAAATTACATCTCATTGTGTTTCATTAATGTCTGAACAGCGTCTCCCGGTGACATCCTAGGTTCTCTGAAGCTGCGTTCAGGACGAAAGCAATAAAGCAATGTTTATCACAAGAAACGCCAGTGTCATGTAGCTTGATCATAATTAAATCATATTTTGGATCATTGATTGAGTCTTTCACGTGATGTACACAGTGTGTTTCTGTAAGCTCATTCAGAGGAGGGCTTCTGCACTGAATCAGTTGTGGAAGTCCCAGAGATGTTGGAAAACTTAACAATGTCGTGTCTGTGTTCATAACAGGGCTGGGCATCTGCGGCGTGAGGCCGATACGATATGTTTCTCGACACCCTGTCAACAATCTGATGCATTCAAAATGCATATGCAGCAACCACGGATACGATACGATTCACGCTTCAGTGACGATGTAGTGCGATTCAGCACAGTGTGATTTGATAGAATATAATGGGATTGGACAATGCAAAGGAATGATGCCACGCAATTCAATAAGTTTAATTATTTATTGATCAATGGTTTATCCAATAAAAGGTAAAATGAGAAAAAAAGCCAAAAAACTAGTGAACTGAACCATTACTCCGACATACAGTAAATATCTTACAAAATGACTGACAGTCTGTTAGTTAGTTTATTGTCTCCGAGGGGAAATTTGTTTTCACAGGAGCTGTGCAGGCCAGTGCTACATTTAACATGTAATCACACAGAAACATTTAGTCCGACCTCAGACTGCACATATGATGGTGAACACTGTGCAGGACAGTAGTGACGACAGGTTGTACAGTGGATGAGATAATGGTACCCTAGGGCTTCACTCTGTTTAGGGCGGCTGTGGCTAAACCGGGAGCTTCTGCACTTCAGGGTCCTGTACCTCCGTCCAGAGGGCAGTGAGGTGACAGATGGGTGGGGGAGGTGGTGGGTGGTGTCCTGTGCTATTGCATTTGCAATCCGTACGATGGCCTTGTGGTTCAGTTCGGAGAGACCGGGAGTAGGGAGACCTATGATCTTGGCAGCAGTGTTGGCTGTGCCTGTGAGTTTGACCCGGTTTGCGACAGTGAGCATGTTTAAGAAACAGGTGGAGCAATAAAGCAGAATGGGTTTGCAGAAGGAGGAGATGGAGGCAACATAAAGTCCTTTGAGTTTGCGGATGGCTGAGAGTCTCTGTTAGCTTCTTTTTTGAATGTCCGTTGTGTGCCGGTCAAAGCTGAGTTTATTTTCAAGTGTGAGTCCAAATATTTGAAACTGTCAACTATTGCTGCTGTTTCATTGTAAATGATGGTGGGTTTCTGAGGCGATTGGGCGCCAATGACCATGAGAAATGTGTGTTATTGATGTGTTCTTATCTGTTTCTGGTTGTCCATTTAATCTTAATATGATCATTTGAAGTTCACCCTCTTAACTGAGTGCTGCTGTAGAGCAGAAGTTTAAAAGTTTTAGCCCCTGAACACGACCAGCGCCATCTTTGTTTTGCAAGGAATTTCAGGCAGAGCAGAACACCCTCCTTATTAAAAACTTTGCAGTATTAAATAAAACAAATGTTCCAATGTGACAAATTACAACCTTGGTGACCCAACAGGTGCGTTTTATTTGTCATTGCTACACATAGAGAATAACAGCAGCCTGTAGAAGGAGTCTCTCTACCGATCTGTGTGGTTGGGACCTGAGACTCAGCTATGCATAGCAAGCTGAGTCTCACACAAAATATCTGCACATCAGCATGATCAGGTCCAATTTAGGAGGGATATAAATATCAAATTATTGGATTGGTAACATTTCTTAACAAATGCATTAACATGTAATATCCAAATAAATCAGATTTTACCAATACAAACAATTAACAACAGCATCTTGATTTCTTTCCAAAAGTGCATCCGTTCACAGCTGCCCTCCCAGTGCTCTCGCATCTTGCCCACACGTGTCCCAGTATCAATACAAATTGGTTAATCTTTCCGTTCCTAGATTATTACATCATCCCGTTGGTGTATGAGTCGTGTTGGAGGAGCTCCACAGTATTCACGCACAGCAACAGTTGTTTCAACCGCCCGGTCTGATTCAAAGTGCGTTCAGCAAATACCAGCAATGTTCATGCCACCAGAACGCCAATGACCTCCAGAGAATCTCAGCACTGATTGGCTGTCACGGCACAGTGTCACATTGATGTCACCTGAAAAGTTCAATATTTTTGACTTTGGGCGATGGAGGCGATGAAGGTCGCATCGCTTGATTTGTGTCCCTCGAAGT
>JAQFJA010000001.1:30559903-30571191 GCA_029874485.1 Naso brachycentron
ATAGAAATAGCCAGAAATCCTTAGTTTGTTATTTAAATACTTAGATTTAAAGATGTGTCCTCTAACTGCCGCTACTTTGTCCATTATGTCTGATTGAAAAAAAAGAAAAATAAAGAAAAGATCGGTGGCGTTGGTGCTATAAATCTGTTCGGCCGCATTTGAAGGAGCCAACAAATTGGGACAGCCTTCGTCACGCCGCTGTGACACAATTGGTCCACAAATACACAGTTCAGAGGGTACGGCCGCTGAATTGAGACACAGCCTGTAACCTAGGTGGCCAATGCTGACAAAGGACAATGACATGTAGTAACACCAGTACGGCCATTTAACAGTATAATTGCAAAGGTGGATACAAGGAAATCAAGTCATTACCCAGAGAGACATCAGAGCATTTCATGTACTCCAGACATGTTCTGTCACGTCTCCAAACTAAGGCAGGGCTTTGGAAGGCATCAGTCAAAAAAAAATCAGATGTCCTTTCAGATTTTTACTCACTAATATGCTTTGAGAGAAAAAAATCCAACTGAAAACGGAGCTTTACTAAAGGACATATGCATGTTTGTGGGAGGATGGGAGAGTAAAGCAAGACTTTCAGACGAGCAGGCGACACAAGTGACACATTAATGCCTAGAGACCACTGAAGGGAGGCTGTTTAAAATAGGAGTGCTAAATGGGTGTTGTGCCTGCATGACTGTATCCTCCAGCTGACACGTGAAACTTGATCTCCACGTGGGTCGTCATCTTTAAATAGAAGGGAGCCATGACCAAAAAATACAGAGGTTAGAATAAGTGGATTAATTTTTGCACACATTAATAGGAGGGAAGTCATTTTCAACAGTTTCACTTTCCTCCAACTTTTCACTGACTGGACAGCGGCTGAGTTTTCAATTTGGTGGCCTCGTGGATAAACGGGAGTATTTGAGAAATCCCATTGTCTGTGCCTCTCCTGCTTAGATAAGCTGCTTCAGTCAGTTCTGCTGTCACTGTCATTCAGCTGGCTGTTGCAGAAACAGGCAGCCCAGCTTTGTTAAGCACAAGAACTTCAGGCATGCCACTGTTGGTTTTATTCTCCTCCCTGCTTGGCTTGAAAGGCAGCACATATGCGACAGCTTGGATGATAAAATGCTGCTCTGAGTCAGTCCGAACAAGGCGAGATGAGCGTCACTATCCATGCAGCTCATGTCAGACTTGGCACGCACTGGGCATAGAGTCATTCAGTGAGCCTGGCACTTCTGGTTTTACAGGGAGTCTGATATTACGTAAAATATTTATAATATGGAATCAGCCTTGAAGAACAAGGTTCAAATACGCTGGAAGGTGACGGGCATGAAGCTGTTTTGTTTTTGGCAGCAGCAAATTCTCACATCCAACTTAAAAGAACAATGTGGAGCTTTTTTTTGCATTAAAATTGCTAAAAATGACTCAAACTATGTTCTAAAGTTTATTGACTTGGGTGTTCACATTATCAAAAAGTTTCCTACATTTCAAAAACTCAGAAAATTCCACCTGTCGCTAACGTGCTGGGTAGCAACAGATTATACGTCCAAGACTGAGGAAGAAAGTCTGCAAACGTCACTGACCTACAGCTGGGCAATAAAATGATTTAAATCGAAATTCGAAAGTAATTTGTTTGGACGATGTTTAAAATGAAAATCAATTTTTCCTTTAACTAGGGTAAACATGGTAGCCCACAGTTCTCTCTCAGCTCTGGGCTCTTATTTTTTTAAAAGTGAAGTTTGGTGAAAGTTAGTCTGACACTTTATTTATCACAAATTAGGGGATTTATCTTTGTTTGATCAAACCTTTATTTAAAAAAAAGGTTTAGTTCGGTTAAAGCTAAGTTTGTGCTTTATTCCCAATGGTAAAATTTGTTTAGTTTGTTAGTTTTAGTTTGTTTAAAATAAAAACAATTTATTTGACATAATTCCTTTATCTTTTGTGGTTTAAAAAAATTAAAGTTGATGATTGACTGTGGTATGAAAAAATTTTATTTTCAGGCCATATCGTTCGGCCCTGCACTGAACTTAAGGCAAATGAAGTTGTAATACCTCGCCGGTGCACATTTCACTCTCACGTCAGCAATAAAGGCTGTTTAAAAATGAAGACAACTCCCATGATCTCATACTACTACGTGTTTCATCAAAATACATCTTTTGTTTTCATTGTTCTGAGTGAGAGACGCCTACAAGTTGAACTTACACACTGTGTGTTTAACCCAACAGACACACACCTACAGAGATGTCTTCAGCAAAGCTCTCAACTTCAGCTGTTTTTGTTGTCAGCAAAACCGATGCAATCTGCGCCACTAAGGAACTAATAAGCCGTGACAGAGATGTATTACCTCTGTTCTTCAGACGAGGAAGAGGAAACGTTTTCAAAGAGGCAATAATCCTCTCAGTTTTGTTCTCGGGATGGACCTTTATTAATAGATACAGTTTCCACAATGTGCATTTGTGAGCCACGTGATAGGAATGTTGTGTCACCGGCCCTGAAGGCAGGACAGTGAATAGGAACGCTCCTTTACGTCCATCTGAAAGCTCTGTCTATGCCTCAGAGCCTGTGTGTTACCTCGCTGTGGCAAACATCATGTTCTCACGTGTGCTGCGAGCTCAAGGTCTGATGTGCTTTCATACTCTGCTGTAAATCACTCCCTCTTAAAGAAATGTTGGGTTTACCGGGTTTCTTCAAACCTACCTGCAGTTTTGTGGTGATGCTCTCGCACTCGGACATGAGCTGAGGGATGATCTCTGCCTGCTTCCTCAGGTTCTCCAGCTCCTGTGGAAAAGATAAAGAACAGACATCAGTTTATCACAAGATAACAAACTCCTCTAACCAGCACCTCTAAACAAATGTGATACTACATGTTAATTAGTGAGCTTTAATATGTACAAAAGCCAAAGTGTAAAACGTGTGTGTTGTGGTTTTATGAAGGACTATTTCTTGATCAGGAACAGTGACTTAAAGAAACAAAGTAAACAAATGAAATACAACATGGGTTCAAGTTTGCCTAAATGACAAACAAAATTTTAACAAATATGTAATTTAAAACTTCACACCATCACCACAGAAAATTATGGCTCACAAGCCCTTGGCTATCTTACACAGAGGGAAACACATAGCCTAATCATTTTGGACCCGACAAAATTTTTTTTAATAATTAATTCAGTGTCAGTATTTTTGGGGGGAGAAAGCAAAACTTTTATTCCACATTTGTCTAAAAACTACAGAGCCTGGGAGGTGACAAGGGTGTGTTCATTTTTTGTAAAACCCAGGCTGTTTTCTATTCCGCATGCATGTTTTATAAATTGCATGCTAGTTTTAGAAATTGCATGCGCGTTTAATAAAATGGTCACGTGACATTCGAATATAACGTGTGCGCAATTTCTAAAACGCGCATGTGAAATAGAAAATGCATGTGTACTTTTTAAAAAACCAAACACATCCATGTCACTTCCCGGGCTCTGTACAAAACTGTGGATGTAAAAAAAACCAACATTAAAATTAAACTATTCATCTACATATTAATGTTAATGTAATACATATAAAACATATATAATATCCTAATATGATATATACAGTATTTTTTATTTATAAACTACCTGATCAATGAAGAGCCCCCTTTGGGTCATGACGAGATTTTTCTTTCTGTGTTCCCTCACAAAATGTTTTGCATTATGTTTGTTGTGAGGGAGCGCAAAAGTTTCAAGAGGAAATAGAAAAAGAAAAATCTAGCCATGACCCTTGGGAGCCTCCATAAATCAATGATTGATTGAACAGGAGACTGAATCATTTACTTGATGCAAACTTTTTGTAATTTACAGTTTAACTATCGTGCAACAGACACATTTCAGGTGTCACAAGCTCAATCCTCGTGGTGACCTTGGTTACTTGTCAGAGTTAATTGTACACTGTATCCTATAAACACACAAACTTTAAACAAAAAATGGCTGCAACACAATGCAGGTAAGAAAAATGAAAAGCAAGGAAAAACGTTACACAGAAAAACATCAAAACACAATTAATGCTGTGTCTTCCTCTCAAACAAACATCTACTATTGCTCTAAAAATTTTAATTACTCTGCTGTTTTAAGCCACACGCACATATGCACACTCACACACACACACACACACACACAGTTTCAAGCCTCCGTTTTTGCCCCCTGCCTGCATGCCAGGTAATAATTGGCCGAGTCTTTGTGGTCACCTGCAGCAGCTTTGTTCCGTTAGTTCACAGCTGGGGTCAACACCGCAGTGAACGCTTAATAATTCATAGGCACGTTTTTAATTGGAAGAGTTGCGCGTGTGCATTTCTACAGGGGGGTGAGTCACTCAGCAGACGAGCCTCAGTGAGCCGTCTGCTGTATCAGTGCTCTGCAAACAATGAGTCTTCCTCCTGCAGCCCCTTCGGTCAGTGTTAGGAGCATTATGGATGATGCACAGCACTGTGGAAACACTCGAGCTCCCAAAGGATGTAATTCTTTGCTTATAATCTTTGAAAGTCATCTCCACCTCTTTGAACTCCTTCCTTCCTGTTGTTGTGTAAGATACACCGCTCTCGAAGGAAAGATTAATATGTTCTATTAATACTCAGCTGCCAGGTGCTAAACTCAAACATGCAGACACACAGTTTACCTCGGGGAATTCAAAAGGGACTTTATGCAGTAGAGCTATAAATGTTGTTGTTTCGCAACAGAGTATGAGCCCCATTAAATTCAAACCAAACGACAATCAACAAAGAAAATCACTCCACAACAAGTTTGATTCATCATTTAAGTATTTATGCAGTTAAAGAATCAAAGATTTGCTTCCCTGCCACTGAAATGTGAGGACTTAGTGCTCGTCTCTTTCAATGTGACTGCAAACTGAACATCTTTGTGATTTCTTGATGAAAGTAAGCAACTTAAATATAAATATTAGAGTTCAACGATTAGTCCATCAACAGGAAATAGTCTGCAGCTATTATAGATTATGGATGAATCCTTTTTTAAAGCAAACATTTGATGATTCAGGGATATCAAATGTGAGGAATGCTGTTTGTTTTAAATTTGAATTGTGTAACTGTGCTGCTGGTGGAACAAAAGATTGTATGAGATCACCTTGATCTTTTCTTCTTGTGTTTTACATTCATAACAAAGAAAACATTTAGCTGATCGACTAATAATGAAAACAATTGAGTTACTTTGTCAGTTTTTTTGATCCATCTGTAAAAAAAATAGAACTTCAAATTCAAAAAACCTTGGGATGCTGTATAAAACAAACAAAAACAGAATGCAAACATTTGCAGACAAACTGTGTTTACCATTTTTATGAAGTGTTCCTGAGACCATGTAGTAACATGCTTGTCCAGTCATGTGTGTCACAAAGTGTGAACATCGCCCCATCCACATTTGTTACATCTAAAACATCTGCAAACATCTGTACGTAGATGCTGCTTAGATACACAATTATACAACAGTTAGTTCCCACCAAGCAATTTGGTTTGACAAGAGGCATTCCAAGAGTGCTGATAGAGTACAACAGCACTGGGACTTCTGACCAAAGATAGTCAATTATTAACACAAGATTTCCCACTGTACGCTGTGCCAATGGTGTGAAATGGTACGTACACTTCCTGTCTCCTTAGTGGGGGGAGTCATGTCTCCCATGGGGACAGTTAGGAACTACCATCCTTCCACCTCGTCTGGAAGTGTTATTAACATCGGGAATGGATTAAAGCAGATGGATTTTGTGTCGCATGATATTTGTTTGATGTAAGTTTGAACTTTTAATTCATGGTTTCACCCATAAGACCATTTAACTGTCCATTTATGTCCGTTGTGAATCAAGGCAGGAAGCACCGATTCCCAAATCTCACAAGAGTGTGTTGCTGAGACAGAGACAGGTCTCGAACAAAATTCATTTTCTCCTGATTTGTATGTCTGAAAAAAGTAGTAAGCAAGAAAGTAAAGTAGCCAGCCCTTCTGTAACTTATAGAGTAAGCTAATGTGTAAGAACATGTCAACATTTTAATTGTTTGTGTTGCTTAGCAACAGTCCTGTACCAGTCCAGTTGAGGAACTATTTGTGCTGGCGGAGCCAAATAAATGATTAAATAAACAAAAAAATCATAATCTGTTTTTGTTTATTACTGTCGTCTAAATGGAGTCGAAGTTGTGCTGTTTGACTGAATATCATCACTGGTGTGATGATTTTCGGCACTCTGCCAGCGTCCTCGTGCCTTCAACTATATCACACTAGTGATGATATTCAGTACAGCAGCACGACCTCGAGTGTGATGTTGCTTAATTGTGATACAGTCATCTCTTACCAGCAAACCTGTTTAACTGTGGAATGTTTCAGTCAGCTGATTTTGAAGCATCCCTTTCACAACTTGAGTAGATGTCAAAACAGATTAGGAGCTTATTACATTTTGTTTTATTAAAGTTCTACACAGCATCTCAGCTTTTCTGGAATCACGGTTGTTTCTTCAAGGATTTGATATAACCACTATGTACTTCAAGAGCCACATTGAACAAAAGCTTACTACTGGAATATTCTCCTTTGCCTTTTCCCTGAATTTTTTCTATTTTTTCTGCTGCTTCACACCTGACTGATTGGGTCTCCCTTTCATGACGTAAATGGGGAGACCCAGTCACTGCAGGAAAAGGCAGCAAGTCGGTCAGATTGCTCAAAGCCACTCATAATTATTTGTCTGCAGACAGAAACAGCGTTTAACCAGAGACGAGCAAAGGTCAAAAGACTGTGTGGCCATGTGGGGCTCATCCTCATTATAAATAACGGCACCATTAGGCTGCACTGAGCCGACAGGCAGCTCGTTTGGATTATGGATGACTGATGCAGCAGACATAAGGCGATGCCGCTAATAGTATTTGTGCCAAAATTCCCCACTGCTCTGACGAGAGGCAAAGTCAGTGAATAAATTTGCATTCCCCTGGTCTCACCATTTTCACTGTGGAGTCCATTTGGACCAACACATGACAAATACCAAGTAAATTACTGGCAAACATGAGCAGCTCGAGTGTGAAGAAAATGAAACTGAGATGAAAAAACAAACAATGGACAGTAAAAAGGTCTGGGTTTTGCCAAAGTCCTTATAGTTGAGTGGGAGAAAATAAGAAGACTCATAATAGTTTCCAAATCATCAAAATATAGACGCACATCAATATGGAATATTTAAAATAGTTCCAATACTCATTTTTTTGCAGTATCAATACTCAAGCACTGGCTGTAGTTTTTGTTGTCACATGCATCGCTGTAGTGCCAACATAATACCACTTCTTCCACAAGTACATTTACTTACTTACACCTGGTATTAACATGCGATCTGTATCCTGGTAACTAACCCAGTTATGGAAAAACGTGTGTTAAAGTGACTACGAGGAACTTTCAGTTTTTGTTGACTCAGCCAGTTGTTTGGCAGTAATGTCCCCTGAGACCTATTACCTCTATTTCTATAGGCTACGTTACACAGCCATTTGCATTAATGTTACATGCTGAGGTGCAAACTAACAGCCGTAGGCACAGAATATTATGTTACTGACATCGCATAGAACAACAAAATTGGAAAAAAAAAAAAAAAAGTTTCATCTGAGTTTGCAGGGATTTGGACTCAATCACAGGCTTTAACAGTAACTCTGTAAAAATAGCAGTCAGTCTCAGTCTCTTCACTGAGGGTCTCGTTTGCTGTTACAGGAAATTTATAATCATCAAAGGAATCATGAGACTGTTTCATAAATACTTAAAAGTTCCTCATAGTCGATTTAATGCAAGGTGTAAACACGTCATGATCAGAATGTGATCAGATCCGCCAGACCACATCTGAAGGTAGCCTGGCTCGCATTGTGTTTGGATCTTATGTGGGAGTAAACGCAGTCCGTACAACATGCAGACGTCCGTACGTGCCGCTTTGACCCGTGACTGCTATGCCATCATTCAGCGGTGCACCAAACGGCGTCAAAATTGCCGAGCCAAGCACTCATTACTCCGCTCCCTCATCCACAGAAACAGGTTAACCATTGTAGTATTTACAGTAACTGCAAATTAAATTGCTGCCATCAGTGTCAGTCGTCTTTTTCCGTTTGCTTCTGACAGAAAAGCATTGCAAATGACCCCTTCCTCGACAGAGAAAAAGAAAAAACAGGCTGTACAGTAGTAATATTTCTGGCGACCGCACACCTGCCATGTTGACAGCCTACTTTTGAGGACAGAGATCCGATCTCAATGTGGATAATGAGAATGCATTAAAAACACCAGGTGTAAATGCAAAGGCAAGATCGGATCTTATCTCAATCTAGATAACTTATCTGGACTCAGATCGCATATTAGTATCAGGTGTAAACGGGGTGTTAGATGCTGTTGTTGTTTTTTGGTTAGTTTTCTTTTAATAAAATTAAATCCATTTTATACCCCAAATGTTATGACATTTACCCCCTGTGGTGTCGAACAGTGTATCAAATACAAGAGATACTTTCTAAGGTGTTGTATCACAGTTAGAAATTCAAATATCGTGAGAGCACTAATCCATACAAAACCAAAGATCGACAATAAAATCGATCATTTCCTACAGGTGAGTGAGGTGTTGATGGGTAATGATGCAAAGGAGCAAGAGGAGAAGAGCTGGTGTGCAAAAAGCGACTGAAATGAGGAAGTAGATCTGTAACTTTGAGATAAATGTGTGAACTTTCAAGGTAAAATATCACCTCTGTTACAAAATGAGACAAAGATTCACATTCTCTAACAGACACTCATGCTGTCGACACTGGCCTGGCTGTTTCCAGACATAAGCAAACGTCTCACCTGCTCTTTGTCTCGCAGCTCAGCCTCCAGCTCCTGCACTCGTGCACTCAGTTGGGTGTTTTTCTGCTTCTCCTGGCTGGCTTCATTACACTGAGCTTCTAGTTCTGCAATCTACAAATAGAATGAAAAAGGAGGATAAGTTGTCTAAGAAAATATCATGTTTTATTGTGAAATCTAGTCGCCAGATTTGTTTGTTTTCCCTCACACATCTGTTCTGTGTACATGTGGAATATCCTGCAAAAGACAAGTGGTGTCATCTTGAAAACCAACACTGGTAATCAGAAATAAACTTGCAGCATGTTACTGAATGTATCCTTGCCACACCAGCCCAGCTGCAGCAACAGCTCACATTGATTATCAAATAAATTGATGCTATTTATAGTGAACACTGGTGGGGGGAACACAGAAGCTTGTAAAATGTTCAGTGCTTTGCTGGCTCAGAGTGGAGACACTCGAACAGATTTTAAGTAACAGATTAAACAAACTAGGAATCTCCTCGTGATCTCTTTGTGTTGCAGTTTGATTACTTTTAGAGAAGAGGCGACACTATTTCTAAGCAGCCCTCTTTTCTGCCAGCAGGACTGATGGGTTTTCATACATTGTTTGACTTTCCTGCGGGAATGCGCGCCTGTATTACCTTTTCCCTGAGTGTGTCACTCTCTTCCTTGCAGGCACTGAGTTGTTTCTTCCAGCTCTCTACATTAGCAGAGGACTCCTGCAGTGCGTCCACCAGCCTGGCGTTATTTTCTCTCAAAGTCTGCAGCTCGGTTTCCCACTTCTTGGCGTTGGTGTTGCTGTCAGACAGAGAGACAGAGACAGAGTAAGGAAAAGAGGAGTTAAGAGTTATTAACAGGAAGCAAAATTTAGACAGGTTGCTGTTGGAACGCCTGAGGGGTTGAGCCAACTGACGTGACACATAACGCTTCAAAATCCTTCCAGTCATAACTGCTTAATTAGCTGTTATGCACATCACACTGTTAAGAGATGTGCAGACAATAAAAAAAGAAACGAGGGGGAAAGTCTCAAAGGTCTAATGAGCTGCAGCCCTGATTTGCACCAGCACACAGTGTCACCCTTTCATACCACAGAGAGTGTCCTACTGTCTTATCAGTAAGGATGGAGAGGTTGCGATGTATATTTAGTATGCATTGCTGTTCCCTGGCTCATGCATGGCTGGGCTGAAGTGTGCTGCTCTCCATCAAATATGGACAGACTTGTAGCGCAGCATTCTGTGCAGTCCTCGGCTGCCTCGCTGCCATGACACACTTCCACAAAACTAATTCCCAAAGCCTCACGAAGGCATGAAAAGAGGCCGACAAAGACGGGGAACAGTGGTGGAGTAAACTGTGTTTAACAGCCACAACATGGACGAGCTTAATCAAGCGTGAGCTTGATTCACTGCAATGAGACAAATGACTTTAGTTTACAATGTTTTGCTTGGAAACTGTTTTAAACAGAGATTAACAGTAAGAGCACATCAGAAATAATCCAAGTATTCATTTATCACTGGAAACCTCAGTCCTCATACTGCCTCGTTCTGTCCTGTTATGTTTGATTGTGTATCAGTTCTTTGCCAGGAAAATGCCTGGATCTGTAAACTAAAGCGTTACCCACAACTCTCACATGCAGATGTTCATTATTCTTAGGTAGGGAAAATCTGCTAATTGGCCTTTTTGTTACCTCACGGCCTTTTATTGCATCTGGATCAAACATGTATGTGATGTTGTTACCAAGCACCAATTCTGGCTAAATGTACTCTCTGTAGTTTTAGTCGACTCTGATGCCCTTGGGTCATTTTAATCCCATCTGCAACCACATCTGGTGTTTCATGTAATTACCGATTTATACACTCAGCATCTGGATTATAAAGGCCAGTGAAGTGGTGCAGCGTCGCTCTTTTCGATTAGATCATGTGATTTCCGAGCCAGTTGCGGGTGTGACATCATCCCAGTGGCAATAAAATTAAGAGGGGGGACATTTAAGCAGTTTGTGCAAAGACAAGTGGTAGCTGTGAGTTTTGCTGTATCATAAGACCCATTTGGATGACTCAGTAAAATGAATGATGTTCATGTGCAACACCAAATTGTCCCTGTGTCGGGCAGGAGATTTTTTACTTTTCTTTTTTGAATGATTGCGACAGCCTCAGCATGAGCGGTTGTAAATAACCAGGTTTTATGTGCAGTAACTCTGCTGACTGAGCAGCGTGATTAAAATGAGTCGAAAGCAGTGAGTGCTGATAATAACAGTGTTTGTACATGAGTCCGCAAACAGTATCTGCTCTGCTTGGTTCATACTCAAATAACTAAATTCCCAACACCTGTGCTTTTTCTGTTAGTACTTCAGAACAGCTCAATACACCAGCTGCAGACTATTTTGTGTAAATTTAAATGTTTTTGGTCATGATGAGACAATTTAAGATGAAAAAAGAAACAGGCACAAGAAAATGCTAAACCCAAAAACAGTGCTTTTACATGTAAGGTGGATCAGAATGGA
>JAQFJA010000001.1:30613340-30626139 GCA_029874485.1 Naso brachycentron
ATAAATAAACACAAACACTCACACACACACACACACACACACACACACGCACACACACACACAGAGCTTCCAGATGGCTGCTCATATGGAGAAGCTTTAGTTAAAGCTTCCGTTACTCTCTGCTAGTAAAACCTGAACCCACCGCTCCCTAAAATGACTAAAACATATTGATGAACAGACACATTTAACACATTCGGTGTAAAATCATGTGCAACCTGTAGTTATTAATTCCAGCTGGAGAAAATGATCAGCAAAAGGCCATCAGAGCATGTCATATTTTTGCATTACATTACATATGAATCCTCCAACAAGGGAAAAGAACTCTTCCCATGTGCTTGATCCAGAGATCGTGATACAGAAATGCTGTTGGCTGAGTCTATTTCAGGCTTTGTGCATGAATTTAAACACAAAGATAACCCCACCTTGTTTCTGCATCTCATTTACCAGAGCAGTGACAGCATTTTAAAGTGATTGTTGTGGATTTTTTGCATTATCGTTGACTGACAGCTTGAGTTGCTGCAGCCCAGTCAGTGTAGTTAATGATGGTATGTCTGTGTTGTACATGCTGCAGCATACTGTGTACATCTGAATCCACTGTCACAGCTGGTTGGTCTGCTGCAGCTCTGTTTATAACCAGCAGGTGGCACACAGACAGTGATATCCGCTGGAGGAGGGAGTGCGTGAATACAAGCAACTTGCTAATCTGAGCATCTTAAACAGACTGAAAATGAAGTGAACCAACATGTAAGACAGCAAAGAGGTCATTGTGTGAGTGTGTGTGTGTGTGAGCTCACATACAGTATATTATAGCTGTCAGCACAAAGACAGGCACATCCTTACAAGACGTTTGCAATCAACACACATTGCACAACACAAAATACAAAACAGAGAAGTGACATTGTAGACACTTCCCATTGAAACTGTGCTCACACTCAACAGCGCATTTTCACAAACATCTTTCAGATCTACAGAGGCACACAGGAAGGCAGACAGGGATCTGAACACACACACACACACACACACACACAGGTACTGTGTGTATTTAATCAGTCATTCATGCAGATGTTACGCTGCACCTGCCCCACCACAGACAGCAAACACACACAGTGTACATAAAGTTTAGAAAACGGGGTGTTTTATTTACACTGTAGTAAGGGTGATCAGGCTAATCCACAGAATTAGAAACAATACGGGTGATTTGCTATGGATTTATATCGCTTATTTGTGGCTTGATGCTTTTCTTCTTCTATGTTTATGGTAATGAGAAGGTGCCCCAGATAAACCAGCTCCAAAATATGCGACAGTACTGTTAGCCTCAGCAAAATGACTTGCTGTTAGCACCGTTCAACTAGTGAAGAGAGCAGAGACACTTGGGCTGAAAAGTTGCAGATCTGAGTTCTCCTTCACTCAGCACAATTATTGCTGGATGAGCTGCTGCTTTGGTTTGTTAGCCGTTTAACTGACCACTGAGGCCGTGCACCGAGCCTCATCTCCAGTTTCATTTGAGTTTGACTGGCATGAAAATGAGAAACCTGCTCAAGTGTTTTACCAGATAACTGCAGTGATTTAGGCTGGATTGGCTTTTAAACCACATTAAATCTTTTCATTTAAACTCCAATGCACCGAATTTTAAAACTATGAAGGCCTAACGGTCGAAACACGTAGGCGTGCTTTTATTGTTATAATGAAGCCATAATAAAATAAAGGCTTTTTGACATCATCACCCTCTTGAGTGCTTTAGATTTTGTCAAGAAAACTTGTTTAAAATTAAGAAAAATTAAATTTAAACTTCAGTTTAGTTTTTATTCTGAACCAAGATTAAATTTAACTCTGTTGCACCAAAACTTTAAACTCCAGTTTAAACTGTGATCTCAGGTTAACTTTAAACCTACAGTGAAAGAGGTTTAATTTTTGCAATGGCTGCACTTTTGAGAAGGATTGACCAAAATAATCAAGTTTCTCAAAGAAAACTGAGAAATGGACTCAACCCTCTAGACTTTCCCGATGATGATGGTCTTTGGTCAAGATACAGGCTCACCATGGCAACTGTTTTGGAACTGAACAGGAGGATTGGACCAACTGTCAAACATGGCAGTGACACAACGAGACAGAATTTGAGCGTCTTTGCCGTGTCATCACAAGTACGGTTAAGCTAACAACCTTTTAGCTAGCTAGCAACAATGTAACAAATTTGTTTTGGAAAAGCAGCCATTTTAACAGGTAACTGGCCATTAACCGTCCAACACTCTTTTATACTTACTAAGTCCTGACAGCACACAGATTAATTAAAAGCTTATGTAAGTCTTTATTTATTTTAATTTCAATATATATGCTCGTCCCTGTTGATTAAACTTAGTTTAAATGAATAATCTTGGCTTTACTAAGCCGAGATTCATTTTAAAAGGTGCAACAAACAGATCACTTTATTAAAACGTAGCCTGGGCAAGAAAAAATATTCACCCACATCATGATGCAGAAATTTGTAAAAACAAATGGTATAGATGTGTTTACAGTCCTCTGCTGAATAATAAATCTGGGTTAACTCATTTTAAACCCTATTTTACTCAGCTCTGATTAGTGCTAATTCTTAGATTAAATTAATACAGAGATAGTGTTGCAGTATCACACAATGCTACATCACAGCTTAAAGTTGCAGTAGATAACTTCTGCAAACAAGCTAGTAAGCTAACGTTAGCTGTAGCGCGAATCTCGTTGGGAGGCAAATCCACGGCAGCCGTTTGCTCCGGCTCGCACTTAATTTCGTTTGATGTCTCTCTCTTTAAGTCCAGTTTGAACTGAGACCAAACGGTTGCAGGGAAAGTTGCAGCGGAGTAAACTGGTCCGTCTCAGCTCGAGCTCGAGCCGACTGACGGTGTGACTCGCAGACACTGTTGTTGGTAGAGGCGAGTCAGAACACGGTGAGCTAAGCAGCTCATACCGGCATCACCTGTCACTACGAAGCACAGTGTGGACCGGCCAATCAGGACAGAGTGTACAGAGAGCGATTTTCAACCACAATTTCACTGTTTAATCAGGTTATACATCATAATGACAAAGTTTATTCAATAAAGTTGTGTAATTTCACTTTAAGCTTAACAGGAAACAAGCTGCAGTTTGGAGAGTACATTGTTAGTTTATGTGTGTGAAGTGAGGATATGGCAGGTGATGTATGAAGACATTGTAAAGACAGACTTTAATAAAACATCTTCCTATGACCCAGCATGCTTTGGGCCACAGTGAATTGCTCTCCTGCATGCTGGTTACACATTTTGCCAACTATTGACTAATATCCTCAGTGTGTTGTCAATACTTTGACAAACACAGTGCAGCATTCATATGGTTATGATGCTGATTCCATGGGGTATAAATAAGCAACTGAATCCACAGAGAGTAATGAGCTTTTGCAGTCTAGAGGCTCAATTATAAACACTTGCCCTCCCTCCTACCTCCATTTTTAAAGTGTGAAGCCCGAGGAGACGTGGAGTGGAATTCCAACCAGGATGATGAAAGAGAATCTAATGAATCAAAACCAATCCTATTAGTTCCGGCCCACATCTCCATACTGTGGTCCTTTTTCTGCACAACAATCCACTGCATGATTTCACACAAGCTGGGGAACTGGGGGATTTTAGCAGGGTGGGATAGAGGATCTAAAACCTTTCAACCTGGAGGGACTTGTTGCCTGTAATTGACCGCATGATTACCGCAAAACATGATCTTAGCCCCCGCAGAAAGGGCCACTGAGAAATGAATGGAGTTGGCTGCACTAAAACTGAAGAAGAGGCATCGGCTGGCAAAGATATTCAATTTAACTTTCACTGAGACCTTTTTGACTGTTTTAATTTGACCTATTAATAAAATTTCTTTTTGCAAGCATTCGGATTCAGTTATATTTCTGGATCGCAATGTAAAAGATGTTTACAACAATTCCTCACTGTCTTAAAGCCTGCAAACTCAAGATCCTTGCAATCCCTGAAATGTGAATGTAGAAGATCTGACAGTATTCCTTGGCTTCCTCTTTGGTTCTCACACACTCTCTCCCTCTACCTCACCTTTTTAATCTCTCTCTCTCTCTCCCCCATCTTTTTTTCCCGTCCATCCTTTCCTCATTTTAATTTTTGCAACAAAATTCCGTCTCTGGGGAGTGGGAAAATGAGCAGAACAAAGCATGTGGGGGTGTGAGGATCATTTGAAACTGGGAGAGAGAGTCTTTGTGGCGCAGCCAGCTGGACATATAAAGAGATGGGGGCGGGCGAGATAGAGAAAGGGGGAGCGATGCAAGGGCAAAGAGGTGTGAGCAAAAAGCTCAGGGTGCCTGGTTTTGAAACTGCAGAGGGGACGGGGTGTGCTCCTCTCTGGTAGATCCTGCATTCATATGCACTCATGCAGAACTTCTTGCTTGCCGTTCACATCCTCAGCCATCTAGCCCTCTTGTTTGTGATATGGATCCCATCACCCCCCCACCCAGGTCTCACAACACTGAAAATTCATTAAGGATTTCAGGCGAAGCTGGTGCACTTATCCCCAAAGAATGTAAGCCAGTTCATGTTAAATCAAGCAGATAGCAATGTTTGCCATCCTTTCAGATAGTTTGGTAAATAAAACTTGATGAGTCCTTCATGGGGTAAAACTAAAAACGCAGAAGTTCATCTTAAATCCTTATATAAGCTTGGGTTGAATTAGGGTTCATTAGCCAACAAATGGATGTTTGGCAAACCTGAAGACATCGGAGTGCACAGGCTGGGCATTTCACGAAGCTGTGAAAGGGTTGGTGATTGAACATGGAAATGAACAGGAGCCTTGTCACCCAAGCAACAAACTATGCAGCTTTGTGGCCAAGAAGAGTTTTTTTTCTCAGCGCTGCCTGGTCATGCTCTATTATGCACTTTTGTATAAAGCCAAGGGATGCTATCATTGCAACACACACTAGGGGGGCAAAATCCTCAAATTGAGATACTGGTGTTGCCTTGCCCTTTTACCTCTCTCTCAGGAAGGAATTACCCTAAAGCTCTGCCTCTTGGTGGGACGATGAAGGCCCAGATTAGAGGTCAGGTCGCTCACCAATAGCCCTCTGCTGCTTGGACATGACACCCCATCGTGGGCCGAAGTCTCAGCCCAATGGGAGGTTCCATTTTGACAGAGCTGGAGACATGATTGAATATTGGCAAGGCTTTGAAAGGCAATGGCTACACTGATCAAAGAAAATGTTCACAATAGTTTAACATGGGTGGCCACAGTGGCTCACAGAGCTCACACATGCTCACTTAGGCTCCAGCTGGGCGTGCTCTGGTTTTTGGATTGATCTGTCCTCAGGTACAGTTTGGTGCAAACAAAAAAAAAGTGAAGAGAATTTAAGGAGCTATATTTTACATTTTAGCACCAGTTACAGCGCAATTCTTCTGTAGTAGTCAAATTGTTACAGTATACTGTATGTGCATATCTACCTTAAACCTTGCCATAAAAGTGTATGACATCTTATGCTGCATTCACATGGAATCAGACACGGCAGGAGACACCGTGTGAACGGCACAGGAAAAAACAAACAGTCTGACAGAATGGAAGGACAGCAAATGGAAACACAACCATGTGTTGCTATGGGGATGTCGTAACATTTACAAAGAATAGAATAAAATATATTTAAATTATTTTGTGACTATTATTTTATGAAACCTAAATAAAAGTTAAATTCCCTCAAAAACGTTATGTTTTGGAGGAAAATCGGCTCTGTGCCGATTGCCTTCCATGTATCAGCTTTCGTTTGACATGTCTTTGGGCTTTCAGGCTGTGGCAAATACAACTCTGGGTATTATTGCACCAAAATAATCAGCTTCTACTTGGATCAGACATGTTTTATCCTTGCATGAGGCATCTGAGGAGTTACGTTGCATCCGGTTAGAAATTCTGTTACAGAGGACAGCAAAAAGTTAAAATATTTGAACCTTTGATGGCAAAGCCGTTTACTGTTTTTGTTGCTGGCATTCTTTGCCAGCCTCATCAGATTTTACCGTCCAGCTCTCATTCACTTAAATAACGTCCAGTTTGCTGTCTACCATCTGCCTGATTCCATGTGAATGCAGTATTAGTCTGAGTCACAGAAAATAAAAGCTGGGTGTAAGCCTCTCATCGGTCGACTGCTTCAGTCAGCATTTTTCTCCCCTTCTGCTATTACTTTCCTGTTTTGCAAGGGCACCATGCTGCATCCTGGGCTTTACATCACCAAAGACGATGGTTTAATGAAATACAAAAAAAAATAGATTCTTTTTTTCCCCTATTCCAGAATGATATAGGAACCAACATGAAGCAGGTGATGCTGTACGGATCAGAAACAACATCCAAAAACATTCATCAATAGCTGCCCCAGGAGGATCCTGAATATTTGATAGAGGGACAAAGTCAGGAATGTGGACCTGTGAAGAGAACTGGACAGGAACCCACTGACCTACAGATCCTAAGACGAAAGTGGAGCTGAATAGGACATACCCTCAAGAAACCAGTGAACAACATCACCTGACAAGCCCTAAAGTGGAACCCACAGGGGAAGAGAAAAAGAGGTTGCCACAAGAACAGTTGAAGGAGAGATGTGCAGACAGAGATGGCTGAGAGTGGGCACAACTGGGTAAACTTCGGAAAACTTGTCTCAAACTGAGTGAGATGGAGGACATTCATCAGTGGAGGAGCATAGGCCGAAGGAGATAACAGCTTGGGCCAGACCTTCCTCCAGCGCTGACATAGCGCTAACCTGGTGTGGAGAGAGGTCTGGCTAAGTGAGACTAACGGCAGCCGAATGAACGCTGACTGATGGTTCCTCTGTAAATGTTGACAAGAACTTTCTTCAAGAATTTTACTTTCTTAAAGTGACTACGATGAACTTTTAAGTGTTTATGTAACAGTCTCATGATTCCTCTGATGGTTATAAAATTTCCTGTAACAGGAAGCGAGACCCTCAGC
This sequence comes from Naso brachycentron, assembly GCA_029874485.1. Lineage (NCBI taxonomy): Eukaryota > Metazoa > Chordata > Actinopteri > Acanthuriformes > Acanthuridae > Naso > Naso brachycentron. Next base: position 30,620,289 of record JAQFJA010000001.1, read on the forward strand.
AAAAAGATTCCTAATTTTATACTATAAATGCCTGTGATTGGGATCGAATCTGTCAGATGAAACAAATTTTTTTGTTGTTTTTAAATTCTGTTGTTCTGTGCAATGACAATAACACAATTATGTTCTACGCCTACAGCTATTAGTTTGCACCTTAACATGTAACATTAATGCAAATGGCTGTGGAAAGTTAGCCCACAGAAAATAGAGGTAAGAGGTCTTGGGGACATTCCTGCCATACAACTGGTTTATAACTTATTTCTCAGTCACATATAAATACATTACCTCACGCGATCCATCCTGCAGTCTCTCTGTCACTCGCTTCCACGGATTGTCAGTGTTACGCCGAGTTCTGCCTGCCTGGCACGTGCTAGCAAAGATCTTTAGGACAGTAGGCGCTTATGTCACTAATGCTTTTGTCCAGAGGGGCCATTAGAATCAACAAAAACTTAAAGTTCCTCCTAGTCTTTTTAAATAAATGTTCCAATGCAATGGATGACAACCTTGAGTTCTGTTTTTTTGTGATGCAATGCATTCTGGTACATGTAGGCACTGTAGGAACAGTTGTGTGAGCAGGGCAATTCAGAAAATTCAGCTTTCTCTTACAATACAGCACAAACTGTGAAATTTATTACTTCAATTGACTACAGTTACAATCAACATTGATTGGACATCCACATGAAAAGTGGGGGATTGTCCCTTTAATGAGGTACTGCACATAAGTAACATTTTAAAAGGTATATGTACGCTTTGGTCTTAAGCCTACACTTTGGTTTCTAATTAGCAGGACTACTCGACAAGCCTTTGTCGGGGTTTTCGGGACCTTCAGCACATTTCTTCCTGGAGGTATTATTTACTTTCAAATTGATTATCTAAAATAATGACAAATGAGAGCAAATATTGTACTTTTTCACTGCATCATATTTTTATGTTATAATTATACAACTATTAGATTAGATTAGATTAGATTTTACTTTATTTATCCCACAGCGGGGAAATTTACTCATATTGACCGCTAAAGTTACATTACAGATTGAAATGTTGATCCAAATATAAAATGATCTACCAAAACTACCCAACAGTGCATGAATTCATTACAAATAGCTGCATGTGGAAGAGCCACAATGAGATGTTGCTAATGTGATGAAACCCCTTCTTTCATGTTGTGCATACATTTAGTAAGTATAGTACCATTTTAAGTTACTATTACTTTAAACATTTCTATTTTTTGGAGCTTTAAACTACTAATTGAACGTGTTCCAATTGGAAATGTTTTTGGTTTTTTTTAAACTTTTTTCGATTTATGTTACAGCTATAGTTACTTTACAATATCAAATGACAAGCTCATTAAATATTAACATTGTGAAAGATCAAACATTTTTGTACTGGTACTTAAAGAGTCAGAATAATTCCTCCAGTATTTGTCAGTTAAACCAGTAATTTCTCCTGCAGATTTAATTTATATATTAAACAGTCTGAAGAGGCAAATGAAATGTTTGTGCAGCAGAATTAAAAAAAAAAAAAAAAAATCATTTCACACTGTCTCTGCTTCAACCTTCCATTGACCCCTCAGACTCCCCACCTGTCTGTTTAGTAGTTTGAGAACGGGCTGTTTGGAGTGTGTGGCATCACCTAGTGACAAAAAGAGGAATCTAAGTGAAAGTGAAGTTTATCCAAGGAAACAATCTTACATTGGTCTGACCAAATTTTATTGCCAAAAAGCTACAAATAAACATTTTTTTGTCATGTATTTCAACATACAAGTCCTGAATGTTTTTTGAAACATTTTAATGAAGTGCTAAGCAAATATGAAGTCATAAATTACAGCATGTACCACTGGCAAAGTTACAGAACACACATGGATCCTTAATACGATGCAATAAAACAAAGTACTCAAAAACACCTGCTGAATACATTAGAACAGTGCACAATTTAAACAAAAAAAGAAAGAAATGCAAACATGACACTTTGGGTAAATGCATCTGCAAAAACTGACAAGATAAAATAAAAAGGCTTCTACCAACGAAATGGCAGCTGTCATTGTAGTTTCACTCGTGCAGGTTTTTACTTCTGCACTGGCAGCTTAATGATACGACACACAGACAGGATATCAGTGTTTAGATTATTTACAACTGATGAAAGTTTTATGCCCAAAAATGTTTGTCACTGTTTTGACATTCCTGTTTAATGTCAGTACAACACACACACACACACACACACACACACACTCTTTACTCCAGGGGGTCATGAGGCACTACTTGTATCTCCAGCAGTCCAGTCTTCCCAGCAGTCTGAGGTCTCCCTGTTTCAGTGTACCTGCATGACACCGTGTCAAGTTCAGGTGTAGTAGATGATCTCTGGAATCTGTCCGTCCTCTACTGACGTACCATTGTTATTTCCAGGTGAGCTAAAAAAGAAAAACGTCGTCTTGGTCCCTGTTGTTGATTCCTGGGTCACTTTCTTTAACCCTTTTGTGCCATAATGGGAGTCAGGGCCCTTCGATTAACAAAGCAGATACTGGGTTAATCCTAACCTGAGTTAAAACAAATCTTGTTTATTTATGCAATTTAGGACCAAATTTTTAAACACAACATGTTCAGACTGACCTTTAAGGTGGCACATGCAGTGTAACTAACATTGGGGAGGATTTCCACAGGTTCTTTAAACATCACTCTGAACGTGTTTGCGGTGCCGTCACAGCTGAAACCGGTGTCGTTCTGGCCCAGTGTGATGCGTTTGTCGCTCTCTAGGATCTGCAGGACAGGATAACGTCTTTACTGCATGAACAGCAGGGTGCAGAGGAAACATCTCATTTGTAAGAACTTAACTGTTGAAAACACAGCTGGCAGGGACTTCGCATATTTGAATTAATCTATGTTGATGGTGATTTTTTTCTGACTGGTAACTAGAAGTATTGGTAGTAACTAAAATCCATTATCCAACACGTATTCTGTTATATTCTGCCAGAATGCTTATAAATCATGACAATATGATTTTCATGTCTATCAAGTATCATGACATTTTAGGCTTTTGATTTCAGAGGTACCTCTGCGAGTTGACAGGCAGTCGATATTTGAACTGGTGAACAAATCTGAGATGTGAACAGTAACTCAGAGGTCTGGAACTGCACCGTAACCAAGCACTAACAACTACAACTCACTGTGCCTTCTGCATGCACAGGGCTCATAATTTAACTGACCGTAGCAAAATACTCTTTGTTCTATATAGAATTTCCCATACAGTAAAAGTAAAACCTTGACTCCCAAAAAAGTTGTGCTGCTCTGTATAAAACATTAGTAAAAAGATTTTGTGATCATATGCTTTTTCTTTTTGACATATACTCAAATGAAAACTACTGAAAACAATATATTTAATATTTTGCTTCATCAATTTGATTGCTTTTGGTAAAAATATGTCTATCCTGAATTTGATGCAGCAACATTCCACATATAAACCAGTTAATTGGTCACAAGGTGATAGTATCATGACTGAGTGTTAAAGTCATTCTCGAAAGTCTCAGTCATTTATGAGCAAGGATGGGGCAAAGTTCACCACCTTGTGAAACACGTGATGGTATCAACATTATTACTACATGGGCTTGGACAGACTTTAACTGTTGAACAGTTTCTTTGCGAATGATTTCATTCTGTTTTTATTTATATTTTATCAAATATTTTAGCTGAAAAACATTAACTGTGAGAGTTTCTGTAAAAGCAGTTGCTTCATTCCAAGTTTTAATAATCATACAGGAAAAACTTTTTAAAACAGCAGAGATACTGATTTCTCTATCACCAGTGGTTTCTACAGATCGTAATGTAATGCTGATACAAAACTTGGTGATGCTTTTTTTTTTTTTTTTTAATTGCTTTATCTACAGTCACTCTCTTAATTTTCACTCATAACTCACAATTAAATGCAGCAGGTTAAAACTTGTTCTCTTTAGCGGGGAAATACAGAAAACCTTTAATGAAAGGGGAAATATACAACAAACAAAATGAGGGGAAGCAGGTTCAACAGAAAGCCGATTTGGGTATCGAACCTCAATAATTTGTGGGGTGTCCGAACAATGCCTAATTTTTTTCCTCATTTAAAACATTTAAGATTTTTCAAAAAGTGGAAATTTAAACTCCGCTCTTAATAATAGTAGCTGCCACTGGTGGCACAGCGCGACTTCTTGTGTGCTGTTAAAGAGCGGCAAAGAAGAATTAATTTCAGGTATGTTACACCAGCCACAGCTAACCAAGCTAACTGAGAAGCAGCTGGGTACCATTTTGTGGCCAAAAAGTCAGATGGTATCATATTGGTGCACAGACTGGCGTACTCGCCGATGCCAATCATTCGCATTTTCGGCGGTATCGGAGGCATTTTCTGATACAGGTATCGCTATCAGAACAACTCTATAAAAAACACTGATGAAATCAGTAACAAAGGACTTCTGTCAACATCATTCTTCATCAGTGTCAGAAGTTACCTGGATGTTGACCTGATAGTCTGTGGGTCCGTGTATTGAACCATACAGGCCAAAACCCACTATGGATATTCTTCTATTAACGTTAAATCTACAAAGAAAGAAAAAACAGAGAGAGAAAATGAGAAACAAATGTAACTACACTCAGGTTCGAGCACTTATGTTTGTCTTCTCACCTGATTCTGTCGCTGGTACCACTGTACCCCCATCGACTCTCAACCTGCTGGAATCTATTAATGCTGCACTCCTCCCCCCTGAGGCAGCAGCGGGGCCTGTCAATGTAGTCGACCCGGGGTTTGGGGTTTACTGTAAAGTGTAAAAACAGATTTACCACCTCCCGATCGAACAATATTCCAGACTGGGCAGGCCCTGTTGCACAAGAAAGAATATCAAGCTGGTTTCTGTGGTTTGAGTTGTATGGACACATCAGGAACATGACGATGCGTGTAATGGCCAAACTGGTCGGTATAGTGTCAAAAAAGTACCACTGCAGCATGAGAAACAGTTCATGTCCGTGTGATACTCTTACCTGCAGCAAACTCCTCAACGGTCATGAGCGGGAAGCGGATGAGCGGGAGGGCTTTACCCAGAACCTTCTGTTTGTTCTCAGAGGTCGGGGGAAGCTGTTGCCTGTAACACTCGGCCTCTGCCCATCGCACCACCGCCCCAAACAGACGGTTCTCCCTGATGCTGAGCGTGTCTCTTTGTAGCACTGCACACAAGGTGTCTACACATGGAAATAGGAAAAACAACTTTATATCCAAACAAACTGTAGAAAAGGAAATATGAGGCCAAGAGGATGAACATACCGAGGTCAATGTCTGTGAAGCCCTCTGCGTTTATTGCATCTGCAGTGCTTTTGTCAATAGTGTCTAAGCAGAGACTGGCAAGCTGAGGTTCATCGAATAACCTTGCCTGTAATCAAAGCACAAAACAAGGCAGGTAAGTGTCTTTGATCAATACTTGCCCTTTATTTTGCAAACTTACACCAAAGACAAACTGCTGCATTTAAAGACAAATGAGTACAAAACCCCTTACCATTGTGAAAGATTAAAGGGAATATCCACCACTTTTCACATGGATGTCCAATCAATGTTGATGGTAATTTTAGTCAACTGAAGCAATAAATTCCTCAGTTTGTGCTACACTGACAGAGAAAGCTGAGTTTTCTGAGTTTGTCCTGCTCACACAGCCGTTCTGCAGTGCCTACATATACCAGGATGCATTGCATCACAAAAAAACAGAACTTGCCGGGTCCCCAAGGTTTTTATCCGGAACATGGGAACATTTCTTTTATTTAATATTGTGTAATTTTCAAGAATGCTGGGTTTTTGGTCCTCCAGAGCCAGAAAATCCTCTTAAAACAAACATGGCGCTGGCTCGCCT
>JAQFJA010000001.1:30654801-30672869 GCA_029874485.1 Naso brachycentron
ATCTATTTTAATAAGAAAAAAAAAACTGTAGCAAATAGTGATGCATGCTGTTTGGTGAGGTTCCTTGAAGGCTGGAACTGCAGTTCATCGAGAGGGATGATTTAAGTACCGGACCGTTGTTGTCTTAAGCGACCATGCTTGTTGCTGAGTGTGTCGTGTTTTCATGCAGGTCTTCGGATCATCTCAAACCTGGATGAAGTGGCTTTTATCCAAAACCTGGTCTTCTACATAGAGGCTGCCTACAAAGTGGCGGTGAGTAACACTTGCAGAGGTTTGGGAGGATGCTAGCTTTTTGTGGTTGAGAAAATCCCTCATGTGATGCCACCAGGCAGGGTACAAGGTTGTAAGTGATAAAATCTGTTGGTGTGGAGTTGGAGAGGAAGTGAGTTTCCAGACTTCTTCAGCCCTCTTTGCATTTCTGCTTGAGGCCATCAGTTTGAGGCTGCATTAGCTACTGCAAGCATAACACGCAATCTACAGCTAAAGTGTTGTTGGACAAGTGGAACTGTGGGTAATGTAGGCATCAGGTTTTGACAAGGAAGAAAAAAGCACGAAATGAAAAAGTTGACATCTCTGGTTCTGCAAGAGAAAGTAAAGGAACTGAGACAGTGCACTGAACAATCACTTCCTGTATTAGTGTCACATGGGTTGTGCAATAGCCCCACCCCCTTAGGAGACAGGAAGCAGTCTTGAATCCATTTATTCTTATGGGAAAAATGAACGCGATCACAGATTATGATCAATTATGTCTCCCCATCGTCACCAAGATACATATTGGACCCATTTTTTCACAAGACACATATCATCCAAACATTCTGACACTAAAGTAACATTTTTCAGACAAAAATTAGGAGAAAATTAACTGTGTTTGAGACTAGTCTCAGCCACATACTTTTGCTTCCATATGAGGTGGCGGGAGATGTGACTCTGCCCACTCAGAAGACAGGAAGTGTATACAATTTCGCACCATTGGTGCAGCGTGTAATCCAGTATCTATCTTTGGTTCTTCTGCATTGATTTTGACAGTTTTTGTCTCCATCTGAACTCTTAAATTTTTCAGAAGGTCAAGGCTAAATCTGTGGAATACTCTTTTAAATTTGATTCCCAGAGAGCCACAATGCAGAGATTGGAGAATTGGGTATGAAATGATGTTGTGATCTTTTTCTTGTCCCCCTGTAGGATTATGGGATGTGGGAGCGAGGTGACAAAACCAACCAGGGCATTCCTGAGCTCAATGGCAGCTCTGTAGGAATCGCTAAGGTAGCAACAGAGTCCTTTTATTATTGTCTGCATTATGATGCACTACAGCAAAAGAATTTTTTGCCTAAATTATGTGTTGAGTGCAAAGATGTGTGTGTATTTGTGTGTTCTGGGCAAATTTACAGGCAGCTCTGGAGGCGATAGATGAGCTGGATCTTTTTGGTGCCCATGGAGGACCGAAGTCTGTCATCCATGTCATGCCTGATGAAGTGGAACATTGTCAGGTATCGATGTCTTTGCCTCCAGCCACCTCAGCATCGTCTCTGTCTGTCGTCCTACTGCTTAACACGTTTGTGTTTCTCCTCAGTCCATCCTGTCCTCGATGCTGCCAAGAGCTTCAACTTCAAAGGAGATAGATGCCGGTCTTCTGTCTGTTATTTCCTTCCCTGCTTTTGCTGTCGAGGATGCCGACCTGGTGGCTATCACTAAGTCGGAAATCATAACCAAACTGCAGGTATAGTCTATGGCTTAAAAAAACACAAATAATAATAAATACAAATAAATACAAATAAACCCAAACATTTTCCCATAACTCTAACCCTCAGTCAGCCTACTAAAGCTCCCACTCTTCACAATAATTTCAGGGTCGCTATGGCTGCTGCCGCTTCATCAGGGATGGATATCATTGCCCTAAAGAGGTAAGGTAGTCTGCCTATTGAACATTTAAATGCTGGGATTTAAAATGCTGCTTCAGTTTCTGACTGCTGTCTCACTAGGATCCATCTCGGCTGCACTACGATCCTGCAGAGCTCAAGCTGTTTGAGAACATTGAATGTGAGTGGCCTGTGTTCTGGACTTATCTCATCCTGGATGGTGTCTTTACTGGAGATCAAGTGCAGGTACCAAACCAAACACACTTTCCTACATGCTGATTTAATAGTATTCACGCAGTCATGAAGTCACTTTGAATGACTTGTCCTGCAGATGTAGTAGTGAACCAGTGAGTGTTTGCTCTGCACAGGTGCAGGAGTACCGTGAGGCCCTGGAGGGCATTTTGATCAGAGGGAAGAACGGCATCAAGTTGTTGCCTGAACTTTATGCTGTCCCACATGACAAGGTATCAATACAGCCGATGCACATTTATTTTGGTCACATTTAAGTTGCATGGTTTCAATGACAGATGACAAAACAGGTCTTTACATTTCAAAAAGCTTGTTTGTTCTAATTTTGCTCTGGGCAGCTTCTTTTTTTTAAGGAGGATTGTATTGTATTGTAGTATATTACAGTATGAATATTATGGTAATGGATAAACTGTGAGCCTGTCAGCTCTCTACTGTCCTATTTACCCGCTGAACACACCAAACCTCAGTCATTACCACTGATAGGCTTAGAATGCGGTTTTGCTTTGCAAATGGTAATAAAACATCAGATTAAAAGTGCTTGTTTGATCTGTAACTGTTGCACCTGCTTATCAAGCAGCCATAAAAGACTGAAAACATATTTTTGGCCTTTTACAGGTGGAGGAGGAGTACAGCAACCCTCACACAGTGGACAGAGCGGCCATGGGCCAGCTGCCGCACATGTGGGGACAGTCTCTGTACATATTGGGCTGTCTTCTGGCTGAGGTAGTCATATCAACCACATCTCTTTTATAAAATAAACGTACAGTAAAATCTGTGCTTTTAATTTCTCTGTCATAATTCACCTTTTCTGACTTGTTTATGTTGAAAGGGCTTTTTAGCAGCAGGAGAGATTGATCCTCTGAACAGGAGATTCTCTACAAACTTCAAGCCAGATGTTGTCGTACAAGGTTGGTGATCAGTTGTTTTGTTTGAGGAAAACGCAGCCCAGAAGCTGGACTAAAACATGGGCTCCATCTCAGGAAGCAAGGAGAAGGCAGAAATCAACTCTCTTTTATCCCAAACAAATGTTGTTTGCAACCCCCTAATCGTCTCACTGTTTGAGGGCCCTGTTTGGTTGTTTCAACGTGTTTGCATGGATTAAAAACAGAAAGCAAAACATTTTTTTACTGGATTCTTACCACTTGTTGGGCTTTTCTCTGCTTGTTGTAGCTAAATCAACATTGTTTATTCTGTAATTAGCTGTTTAAGAAGCTATTTAACTCAGGCTCAGCTGCACATTGTCACTTGGCTCGGCTGTCACCAGCCTCAGTTGTTCTTTGGCTCAGCTTTTATTTTTCTTTATCAAGGATATACAACTAAATCATTCACAGCTTCAAAAATCAAATCAAGAATGGCCTAGAGTTATTTCTAATGTTCTGAGTTTAGCATTGGCTTATATAGAGTTGCTTACAGAAGGTTAGATATAATCTGTGTCCTTTGTCAGTTTGTGTTCTCGCAGAGTCGGAGGAGATCAAGGAGCTGTTAAGTGATCACGGCATCACGGTCCAGGCGACGTCAGACGTTCTGCCCATCAGAGTCATGCCTGCTCGCATCCTGAGCCACATCTATGTCAGACTGGGTAAACGAGCACCCTTCCCTTAGTGTGCAGGTATTTGTGTGTGTGTTTGTGTAATGATGAGAGTAACATCTTGTGTCATTAATCCAGGAAACTGCAAGAAACTGAATCTAAGCGGGAGGCCGTACAGACACATCGGAGTTCTGGGAACATCCAAATTCTACGAGATCAGGAACTGCTCTTATATTTTCACTCCACAGGTAAAACCAGCTTTAGATGTTGTGATTTTTGTAACCGCAAGAACAGATAGAAGGCGGTAGTGAGGAATTCCACTAAATAACTTGACCAAATAAACACACACTTTCTTTTTCCTTCTTTCTTTTGTTTGTGTTTTTTCTCTTTTGTTCTTTTCTGTGCTCACTGTTCAGTTCCTGGATCAGCATCATTTCTACCTGGCACTGGACAACCAGATGATTGTGGAGATGTTACGAACAGAGCTAGCTTATCTCTCCTCATGCTGGAGGATGACAGGACGGCCCACTCTCACCTTCCCCATCACCCACAGCATGCTGGGTAACAAATCTGTTTACTGTATCCCAGAGAGCATGCTTGTTGGATGGTTCACGCCTCCATGTCATCCATTCATTCCTGATTATGGACGCCGTGGAGGGCATTGTCCTGTTTATAGCATGGTCACTTACCAAAGAAAATAATGATTAGACCATTAATTTATATTTTCATGTGTTTTGTGGTCAAAAAAGAAAGTTTTGAACAAGCAGCAACTCCATTTCCTTAGCAACACCTGAGACCTTGACTAATAAGTGGAACAATCATTACAATCCTATAAGGTTCTTATGTAATGAAAATGTAGATCAGTACTCCAGTAAATACGACAGGCCATAGATATGGCATAGCAATGGGAGATAAACATGTCTGCTCAGCTGTTAGCCAGAGAGCTAATGTTATGCGAGCTAGATTCAAATTAATTACAATGCGCACAGTAGACAAAACAGTAAATGTAATTGGCCAGTATGTTCAACAACAGGTCTAGCTGGCCAATCAGCCATTTCATAGTTCCAAAATCAATAACAGATTTCACAAAGAAAATGACTGGTGAACATTTGTAGTATCAGCTGTAGCCTGAAGTTACGTTACAGGGCTGAACAGATGGACAGTGAAACTGGACTATAGTGGTTAAATGCATATAAACTCAGTTACTAACCTTTCTCAAATCAAACACAGGGCTTACTCACCTTTTCATGAGATAACCACTGGAACAGTTTAGCCAGCAGACACTAACCACTTAACTTTACTACTACCATAACAACCCTAATGTGGGCTGCTTCTTGAAGCTTGTGTGTTACGAGTGCCATCCTGTGGTGCTCTGTGGAGGATTTTGCACTGCAGGCGACAGAGTGTTGGAAGAAAGGTTTTCAGGTTTTTTTCATTTAATTTATTTTTAAAGTGGCTGCAGCGCATTAATTTAAAACAGTGAACTGACTGTTTAACTGGAACTACTTGAGAAGTTCCATAGGTGTCCGGATATAAAAAGTTAAATGTCACCCTCCAGCCAATCAGAACTGAGCATTCACAAAGACCATGGTGTAAAGGAAACTGTTTTTATCAGAAAAAGTTTGCAATCTGAATGTCTTATACAAACAATAAATTACACAAGCTTGTGATGTTGGACATAAATCAAACTGCATCTTTAAAATGCTGATGCCAATTAAACTGAATTAAATGCACCTCACAGCATTTATTTTCCTTTTATGTCCAGTGGAAGATGGAGATGCGATTGATCCATGTATCCTAGCAACCCTCAGGAAACTACAGGATGGCTATTTTGCTGGAGCGAGGTCTGTTTCCATCTTAACACAGGACATCATACTGTTACTGTGAATAAAAGTGTGTTAAATGTCTGTAACATAACAGAACAATTGTCCTTCTCTCCATGTGCGGATGTTTTATGTGATGTTACTGCAGGGTGCAGATGTCAGACCTCTCCACTTTCAAAACCACTTCGTTCCACACTGAGCTCAGCTTCCTGGATGAAGAGACAGACGAGGACTTATGTGGGGATGAAGAGGATGATGACGAATACGAAGAGGGTAACAGCAGTAGTGTCCCTGGTAGTTAGTAATGACAAAGTGTTTGTCTTCCTTTCAGTCATAATTAAATTGAACTGTAGGTAATGGAGTGTGTGCGTTTATTTCCAGGGGGCTCAAAAAACATGTTCAGCCAGTACCTCACCCAACTGCTCCACAGCACCACCATCAAGAGTCATCTTCCTCCCATCCAGAGGGGGCAGCACCATGTCTTTAGTGCCGAACACACCACCAGAGACATCCTGTCTTTTATGGCCCAGGTTCAGGGCCTGAACTTACCCAGTGAGTTTTTAGCAGACTTATGAGTCAGCAAAAGTTTTTTTCCAAAAGTAAATCTACATTTGAACACATGTAGCTACAAGAGATGCCTGCGAAATGATACACCCTCTAAATGTTTAGATTTGTGTTGTGAAACTACTTTGTTAAGGTTTGGAAAAAATCTCAGGGATGCATAAAGATCCTTTCCTGTTTCCCCTTTGAACAGTTTTTCCTGTACTTTTAGTTTTGGGGAATTGGACCATGTTGTATGTGGATGTCCAATTAGCACTAATGGTAAATATAGTCAAATGAAGCAAACATACAATAGCCTCATCAACCTATAATGCAGTGCAGCCAGAAGACATGTTTTCTTTAAGGACACATTTTTAGGGGTGGGTATTGGCAAGGACTTCACGATACGATTATATCATGATACATTGCAATACGATGCATATTGTGATATACTGGGATGTTCCACATAGTTCATTAAATATGTAAAAACAGGGCTGAAACAGAAATTGCTGTGTACAATCAGGGTAGTCTTAATACATCACATCACATTATATTGATAATTCAGTGGACAAATTGAGTCAAAGCAATTTAATTCAAAATTTCCTTTTCATTTTATTTGAACAGTATTGGCAAATCACCAAACACACTGATGTAGCTGCTATATCATCAAAATGAAAACTTAAATTTAAGCACACTCTAGCGCTTTAACTGAACACACTGAAATTGAAAAGATTGAAATAAAGTGCATTAATGTTCTTTTGCATTTTGGCAAGAACGTCACATTATGATACGCGTTACGATATATGGGTCACGATACGATACAGTATTTCGAAAATAAATATTGTGATATAATACCGTGTCAATTTTTTAGCACAGCTCTACACAATTTGATTTCCCGATGTTAAAAACCTTCTACTCATTTTGTTCGACTCTTTTCAGTTCTAAATCTAATCTAAACCTGAAAACACCAATTTAAAATCTCCTTTGTGTTGGGTTGTCACAATCTGAACTGGTATTATCAAACTAACCTGTTTGTTGAAACCTTCCTCACCTCACTTCATAATGCATTGGAATTTTGAAAGGACCATACCAGCGTTACTACATGTCATTGTCAACATCCACCACATAGGTCACATAAACCATTTTTCCCAAAATAGCTTTATCTATGAGATGTGATGTTCATTTACATTTTGTCCATATATAAATAAAAGTTACAGAAAGTAGCTGAAAATGTGTGACAGTGTGAGTTAAAAAGACAATCTGTGCTAAAATCCTTTTTCACATTAATATTCAAGCTAGGAAGGCAGCACTTGTAAGGAACTATTTTTCTAGGCATATTAACTTTCATCTTCCCGGTTCCTCTCTCTCTCTCTCAGTGGTTTTTGACCAAATAAACGCAGACGTTCTCTTTAGAAGGGTGAATTACCTATAGCTAGCAACTTTCATTTGTCCTGTAGTGCTTCTATACCCTGTTTCAGCATGAATGGCAGTGAATGGGCTTTAAAATGCAGTCTGACATCTACTAAATTAAACACATGGTCACATTTGAACAACAATAACATTTGTAGAAGATAAGGCTGATCTCTGCTAAAGGTGAAAAGTCAAAAGTCGACTGGCATGGTCCTTTAACTGTTTGTTTTAGTTTGTTTGAATGTGTGTGTTTCAGAGTCTTCCATGTATCTACCTGTGACTCCAGACAAGAACAAACACCGCAGATCCCTCAACCTCCTCGAAGTTCCTCATCCTCAGCATGGCCCACATGTGAAGCAGCACAAGGTAGAGACCGCAAGCAACCTGGTTTTCTCTTGTGACTTAAGTGTTTTTGTCTCACACTGAAATCCGTCTGAAGCCTCACAGTGCTGCTGATCTGCACCTGCCTCGAGACTCTCAGGGCAACACAGACTTTGCAGCGTTGGTGAGGCAGCTGAAAGAGTGTCCAACTCTGCAGGACCAGGCCGACATACTCTACATCCTTTATGTGATGAAGTACGGACATAGAGACGACCACACACATGCAGAGAGTATTTCCAGCATTTCCACGTTAATAAGTAACCTCTCTAATTTTCTGTGATTTTCACAAGTGTCCTGTGTTTTCTTCTGATGACCAGAGGAGCTGATTGGTTGGTGGAGCTGTCAGGTCCCGGGCAGGGCGGGGTCAGTGTGCGCTCCCTGCTGGAGGAGCTGTACGTACAAGCTGGAGCCTGCAAAGAGTGGGGACTCATCAGATACATCTCGGGAATACTACGCAAGAGAGTGGAGGTCCTTGCTGAGGTCAGTGAGAAGTCACAGCAGACAACAGGGAGGCTCAGCAGCTGCTGAGAGAGACATTTTAAAATGAAGAGTTCCGGTCAGAGCTGGAAGTGCATAAACTGATTTTATTTTAAAAATAGCCTTGGTTTAGCTTACTGGAACCTGAGGTCTTCACAGCTTAAGCTCTGTCTCACCTAAAATATACAGACTTTTGTCATGGGATGAGTATGTTGTGAAATAATTGGACTAAACAGAATTTGGATTCAGCTCAGGTCCTGTATCAGACATATTTAATTTGTAGATAAACACTCATGAAATCATTATTCAGCCAAGTTCTTTGCATCTTTCACATAGATCACTCTCTGGGATAAAGAAAAAAAAAGAGAGAAAGAAAGAAAAAGAAAGTGAAAGAAAAAGAAAGATAAAGGAAGGTAGAAAATGGAAAGAAAAAGAATAAAAGATTTAAAGAGAAAGAAAAATGAAAGAAAAAAAGAATTAACAATGAAAGAAAGAAAGAGAGAAAGAAAATGCTCTATCACCACCTGTCATTAGCAAAACTGCATCGTAACCCAAGTTTTAATCATCGTCCATGGTGAGGTTTCTCTAAGCAGCACCCTGAAAACTCACTGAATAACCAGCAGGTAGCCAGAAAAGGTTTTGATACTGAATCAATAAACTGTGAGATGAGTTTAACATTTTCATCCATCTTAATGTTTTTCCTTCTTCAGGCCTGTACAGATCTGATCTCCCATCACAAGCAGCTGACTGTAGGTCTGCCTCCTGAACCCAGAGAGAGAGTCATCACAGTGTATGTCATGGATGTTGTCACATAACTCACAAAAAGGTTTTGTCAATTAATGACCACATAAAAAGCATTTGCTGTTTCCTTTCAGTCCACTTCCTCCTGAAGAGTTGAACACTCTGATCTATGAAGCCAGCGGTCAGGACATCAGCATCGCTGTGCTCACTCAGGTAAACCTTCAACATCTAAAATTGCCACAGCACGTTTTCAGACACTAATCTCATGTCTGTTAACTGTGTGTGTTCTTCATAACAGGAAATCATGGTCTATCTGGCCATGTACGTGCGCTCGCAGCCTGCTCTGTTTGGGGACATGCTCCGGCTCAGGATAGGACTCATCATGCAGGTGATGGCGACTGAGCTGGCTCGCAGTCTGCACTGCTCTGGTAGGAAAACAGAGCACACTCACCTTCATTTGTGAACAAAGACACAAACTGCTCTGTAAAAATGATAACCCATGTTCAACCTTTTGTAGGAGAGGAAGCGTCTGAGAGTTTGATGAGCCTGAGTCCATTTGGCATGAAAAGCCTGCTGCATCACATCCTCAGTGGAAAAGAATTTGGAGTGGAGAAAAGCAGTGAGTTTTTTCTTCTTTTTGTCTGTCTTTCATTGTCTTCACAGTAGGGCCCAACCAATATATCGGTTTGCCGATACTATCCGCCAATATGTGCCTATCACAGATATATAGGTATCGATGTTTATGTTCTCCAGTGTGCGCTGATATAAAAACTGTTTTAAGACCAGAAAAATGCTTGGACAAGTGATTTAAAATGGGGTAATTATGTAGTTTATCAGCAGAGGACACTCCATTATTTAATAACTAATAAGTCAAGTGTTAAGTGTTCAGTGCACTATTTGTAATAAAGTTTTTAACATGTAAGATATCTGGCCTCCATCGCATATCTTTGTCACAGGTTTTTGATGACCGCATCCAGTCAATATTATATATTTGTATTGTTAGCTAATATATCAGCTGTCGGAATTTTCTTGCTCCCTAATGTCAGTAACTAGCCTGGGCCCATACCAGAGACCCCGCCCTCTCCATTGAGTTGACTTTATTCTTTTGGTCTGGCATTGTGCTTTGAAACTGTGATTCTCGTGGCTGAAAAAGTGATTATCCAATGAGCTCCAGGGGTGGGGAGCCACGAGACTAAGCTGCCTGTTGACAAATATCTCACATTTCAACCCACAAAGCCTCATTACAAGACAAGTGGTGTCTTTGATTGAGTTTTTAAAAAAAAATGCCAAATGTAGCCTATATGTGGAAAAGAAGCTGCCATCCATCTGTTTGTGCTGATACTATGTGTAGCTCTGCTGTCAGAAGACAGCGTCTGTCCTCAGCAGCGAGAAGCAGGAAGCACCACTGAAGGTCCTTCTGTCTTTTCACGTTGATAATGTGATATGATTTAAAGCAAAAAAACCTTTATTCGTCACTTTCCACGATGCATGGTGGGTCAGAATCTCAATCACAACACAACATAACAACATCTGTGTGATTATTGAACAGCTTGTGGAGACACTTTTAGATTTCGGTTGTCTCGCTTAGCCAGACTTCTTTCCACACTCACTCCACAGTAGGCGAAACGCCCCTGGCAACGCAATGACTGTTCACGCGGGATAAATTTGAAAAGGCAACGACCAATGAAGAAGGGTAAGAGAAAGTGTCATCCCTTCCCTCTGAGAGTCCCTCAAAGTGGAGGCAATGCCACACAAGAGGATCAAGTCCACTCAGTGGAGTGGGCGGAGTCTCTGGTCTGGGCCCACACTAATCATTAACTGCAACGGCCCCCAAAACCCCATATTGGTCGAGCCCTGCTTTACAGAATAGGTGTGATTGTTCATTTGAAATAAAGTAGAGCTTAGAAATAATTGTAGTAGAAGAAAAGCAATTATGCACTTTATACCAGGAATTTATTAATTTTTTCATTTTTTCATTCAGGACAGCAGGCTAATGAGACATACACTGGCTCAAAAGTAGCTTAATTGTCCTTGAATTTTACCTTTTTTTTTGTAACATTTGGGAGAGACAAGACAAACATGTACATACATCTATAAACAAAATAAATAAATAAATAAACCTAAGAACATGGGAGATTTTAAATAAAAATAAACTAAAAATAAACTAACAACAAAGCAGATGACATGAAAAAGGCAATGTTTTCTTTCCATCGACACCTCTATAAAATCTGGCTTTAGAGGTTTTACATATTCAACCCAGTTTTCCCACAGTCTAATAAACACATCCCTCTGGGGACGGAGACAAAAGGTAATCCTGTCCATGGTGTAGATATCATTTACTATGTCTATTCACTCTTGTATAGTGGGGGGCTCGGGAAGCAACCAACGTCTTGTAAATACTATTTTACAGGCAGATATTAAAATGCCGAATAAATATTTCTCAGGTCTCCTTGCCTGTAAATCTACATGTCCTAAGAATAAGCATGTGAATCCCAAAGGAAAATCACTATTAAGAATATTTTTTAATGCATCATGAACCTCTGCCCAGAAAGGTTTCATGACTGGACAGTCCCAGAATACATGCCAATGGTTGTGTACCAGGAATTTAATTAAAAAACAGATGTGAAAAAGTCATCAGATAATTTGTTTTCGTCTCTGTTCATCAGTGCGCCCGATCCAGTCAACAGCCACCAGTCCTGCCATCTCCATTTATGAACTCGGCCACACTGGAGCCACTAAGACTGAACGCGCAGGGATACACAAGCTGAAGAGTGAGATAAAGCAGGTGGGACGCGCTTTATGTTCTTGATCTGTCTGTCTGTCTATCTATCTATCTGTCTATCTAGCTATTAGGGGTCTAATGGTTCACAAAAGTCACGGTTCGGTTCAGACCTCGCTTTAGACCTCACGGTTCGGTATGATTTCGGTACAAAAGTTTCATCATAGCATCATCCTCCTTTCCCATTTTTAGTTTTGGTTCAGGTTAGAAAAACACTGTTCACACATGAATATGTCCATATGTCATAGATCGCCATAGTTGATTTAGTAAAACAAGAAGATCTGCAGCACAGAGTGTTTTATTTTAAAGAGTGATCGGATTTGCTGTTGTGTCTGTGACTTCCTGTGAGCAGCTTACAGTGGGGGATCTTGTGCTACATTGACTATCTGTGGCTAAACTTACTAAAGGCTCACCGCTGCTTAAGGTTTCCGGATGAAACTTGCATATGTGACTTTGGTTCCATGTTATGTTCATCAGTCTTAATTTTCTGTGCACCTGAACCAGACTGTCTGTCTGTCTGTACATTAAATAACACTGTTCTTGCTCTTGCTTGCAGCTGGATGACTCTCGGCCTCTCAGTGTGGGTTGGGTTTGATATTAACTAGCATGTGACTGACAACCAAACCGCCGGCTAAATGCTTCTCATGAAACACCTGCTGGTTCTTAATGTTTTCTGAGCTACAGCGCCCTCTATAGCTGGAATGATTCTCACTTCATCATGAATCAGTTGGACAGAATGCTTTGCTGTTTTTCCAAGAATCACACAGCCATTGTAGATGAGTTTTTTGTTTAAAATAACTTGAATTTTAAAAAATTCAGGAGCTCTTGAAGCAAATCCAGATCTACGCTGCTTTTCAGTCGCCCATAACCCATTTCGGCATCATTTGTTTGTCGAATGGTCTTTCTTTCTTGATTCCACTTTTCACTCTACAGATCAAACATCTGCAGTAAGATTACACTCTGTGTGGCTGCAGTATCATCGTGACTGTAGTACAAAGAACCCTGTGAACCATCTCAAACTGTTCTTTCATCTGTCATTCATATCCATGTGTAGATCGTCAGCGGCGGTTTTTCCCTGAGTAGCAATGTCACCTCTCCTCGCTCCACGGTAAACCATTTCACCTCGTCCGTTTCAGACTGACTCGGTTTGTTTGAGTTAGAATGTCTGTGTGCTCTGAGCAAACTCATTTTAAAAGCATTTTTCATTCAGATTTCATATTTTCTTTAGAAACTAAAATATTCTGTGTCTTGCTGCATTTCAGGATAAGGCTGGTAGTATTTCATCATGTTATTGTCAAAAAGTGTCCTAAAGAGACCAGAACAACAATACATTATTTTTACTCCACTTGTGCAGACATGTTGTTATTGTGACGTTTCTCATGTTTTTCCTGGTAAACAAACTCAGAGAAACAAACCTCACTGTTTTTGTTCATCATGACAAAGCAAAAATATTTGCCATTGCAGGGTCAAAGATCTTTTATTTTCTGCACAATAATCCTCTGAGGCATAAACTTGTTAGTAGCTGTTGGTAGTGAACTGTTTGTTTGTCATCACTAAACAATGACACCAGCCTTTTCTTGAACATGTCTGCTGAAATGTCTTGTATTGCAAAAGGTGATGGAGCTTGATATCAGTATGCATGAATAACTGCATGACCTGTCATTTTTTCTGTATGTGTGTGAGAGAGAAAGAGATGGCTATTGCTGTCAATATTTCAACCTAATTTTTATGTATTTGTTATAGTATAACAAATCTGTATATGCCGTTACTCTTGTCTGTATATTTTCTCTTGTAAAAAGGTCAAAACCTGATGACACAGCCAGGGGGCCGAGCAGTGGGAAGACATTTTAGACTGCTAATCATTTTCTTAAAGGGGCACCTCACTAGTTTTATACATCAATGTCTGTATACAGAGAATACTACTATTAATGTGAGAAAGTAAGCATAAGCGTTTTGTGGCTCTAGTTTGAGCTGTGGGAACGATGAAGATAATTGCCTCTGCTGATGTCACATGAGGCCAAGGTTATAACAGTTCTGAATTTTTCATCAATTTTTATTTTTATTTTGTTTTGACTTTTATTTTTCAGTTTCAGTTTTAATGAGTTTTTAAAGCACATTTTATAGTTTGGTTTTTATTTTTGAAAATGCTTAGTTTTAGTTTAGGTTTTATTAGTTTTAGTTTTTGCCTCTTTCTCCCAACTTAAGCCCTCGCCGCCATGATGCCAGCCAAGTTAGTTTACGGTACCAAGAGGAGAGGGGCGTGGACCGACTGCAGACTGGCACGCCACAGTGGGGACGAACATAGATTCAATATCCACCCAAAATACCATGACAGAAATGAAAACCAAGGATACTTCCTTAATGATTTTAATTCAGTTAGTTTTGTAAACCAGCAATGCAGTTTTAGTTATCGTTTTTTGGAAAGTCTTAATTTTATCTCAGCTAAGGAAACATTTAGTTTTTGTAAATGATAATGACCTTGCTTGAGGCAATGTCATTTGGGGCTTAAGACTACAAGTTTTTTTTTTTCTTTCAAATAAAAATCTGCTGGTGCACCTGTAGAAAGTAGTAAGACCTCTGTAGCTCGCTCATCTCTATTTGATGATAGCAGCTTGAGGCAACGATAGCTGTAAGTAGCATCACACACCCAAATATCTGGCACAGCTGTTGTCAATCATTGTGTATTGTGTGTAATGTAGGCCCAAATTTTGACATGGAGGAAAAATTTATGACATAAACAAAAGAATAACTCTGGCTCTGCTGCATCAAGTTTGATTTGATTTTTTTTTTAACTGTACTAAGTGCTCTTCTAAAAGAAACAATGCCATATCAGTAGAATTCTTGTTTGACCTCTAACCAGCATAACTGCATTATATTTTGTATTTTAAATTCATTTGTCCGACTCCAAAATGACTGTCAGTAACACATTAAAGCTTCATAGAAACAACTGCTGGATATCATGTTTGAAAGTGAAATCCTCCTAACAAAGATCTGAAAGTATTTATCTGGTTTTGTTCCTATGACCTTGAACTCAAACAAGTGTGTGGACAGACACTACTGACAAGAGTAATGGTGTATATAAGGAGTAATTTAAAGTACATGCAGATAAGGTTGAAAATCAGTAAAGTGGTTCGTGAATATGTTCTAATTGCATCTTGTTCTCTCATGTAGCGTTGCAGCAGTCCCTCCACCCCCAGTGGGATCCTGTCACCGGTGGGTACTGGTTCAGGAGACGGACAGCTGCACTGGGGGGAGCAGCAAGGCCAGTGGTTGAGGAGACGCAGGCTGGATGGAGCTATTAACAGAGTGCCAATGGGTTTCTACCAGAAGGTCTGGAAGATCCTACAGAAGTGCCACGGCCTCTCCATCGATGGATACGTGTTGCCCTCTTCTACCACAAGAGAGGTGCTGTAGCATCTCGCAGTTGCAGCTAAATCTGAATTCAGGACTTCTGTGTTGTTCCTTGAGTTTATGTCTGTTTTCTGTGCAGATGACAGAAGGAGAGATCAAGTTTGCGGTGCAGGTGGAGTCTGTCCTGAACCACGTTCCTCAACCGGAGTACAGGCAGCTGCTAGTGGAGACTGTGATGGTTCTAGGCCTGGTGGCTGATGTGGACGTGGAGAGCATTGGAGGGATTATCCATGTGGACCGCATCCTGCATTTGGCCAATGACCTCTTCCTCAACGACCAGGTACTGTCACAGGCCAGAGATCATTTTGTCGTTTGAAACGATGTTTACATTCACTGATGTTCATCCTGTCAGTACACAATGTGAGTCCCATGTCAATGTTAGTTGCGCATGTGCAAAAAGGTCCGCCATATTGGACAGCTAGCTACAGCTACATCACCTAGGCAAATCATGTGTGGTTAATAAATGCTAATGTTAAATGTAATTGATTCATTTTCCACTATTCCCAAAATTTTATTTATGTTAGGATTAAAGTTGAGTTAGAGGAAAATGCATGACTTTGATGTAAACTGGACGTAAACTGTTGATGAGTAATTATTTGCAAGTTAAATTAGCTAAAGTAGTGTTAGTGGCTGGCGTTTAGGTTATACTAGTGTCTTTACTCTGCACTAGCTACCCACCACAAGTTGAAATTATGTAACACGGGCTGTCACTAGCGCTAGCCACAAAGCCAGAGCTATCCTTATTCAAGCAAGCAATAAGGTTAGCACAAGCAGGCATGAGCAGCCCTGTTAGCTGACTAGCGCTAGCATCCTTGCTGGCCAGGCTAGCACAAGTTTTACTATGTAGCACAGGTAAAATAGGTTGTATGAAATACTTGATATTGAAGACTGTGGTGAGACTATGCTGGTTTCCTAAACTTTGACAAACACTGTGGGTGTGGGGTCAGGCACAATGAACAGAACATCCAGAACCTTGATTTGATTTATTGCTCTTTGTCAAGGTGATATGGCAGGGGTAAGTTGACAACATTGAGTGCTGGTCTTATCTAAACAGAAACAGATAAATCTAATTACTAAAATTATTCTCTCCATACAAAGGAAATAACTGTTTAACAGATAATGGAATTAATATAATGTGCAGCCATAACCGTTACATCTTAACATAAATGTTCCAAATATTAAGGCATTTAAACATAAAATGCTGAACACAAAGGAACTCACAGAATCACACAGACAAACAATTGCTGCCAGGGAGAGCAGGGATCTGCTGCAGAGTGTGGAAAAGGGCCCACACCTGCACTCAATCCTGTATTTATAAGTGCACCTCAGTCTCCTCCTTCTTCCTGCTCCTCCTTAGCCAACTCCTCCTCCAGCCCCGCTCTTCACAACAGATATATTAATAGTTCTACAACAACACTAAACAAACAGCTTTTTGCCTGCTTGCAGTCAACAGACTGTATTGTGTGTAGCTCCACCCTCTTGGGACCACTTGGTACCCCAACGAAAGGGTAAAAAAAATAGGGACTGTACAGTATGGTTATTCGGGTACCCTACCCAACTTTTCACAGTGGAAATGCAAATAATTCCGTACCACACCTTACCAAACCCAACTGCTCTGCTCAGTGGAAACAGGGCTGATATAATGTAGTCCAGAACAACATCGACATTTATTGTTGAGTTAACTTTACACATTTGAGACAGTGTCACTAAAATGAGTCTTGTTAGCATACATGTGGTATTTATTGTACAAATGTGCCTAATAAAGAGGCCACTCAGTGTGTATTTCTCACAGTAATTTTGCATTTTTCATTTATCTTGTGATATAAGCGATGGTGAAAAGGTCTGCCTTGTTTCATTACTAGAGATGAAATTGTTCAATTTGCAGCTGAATCTGTCATTTACTTTGATATTGTAGTGGTTAGTAGGAGGTTTGTAGTAAAAATGACTTTAATAATGTTGTACTGAAAATGAGAACAAAACTAGGCCCTTTTGTTTGTTTTTACTGTGAACAGTCTTTACAGAACTGGAAACACAAGCCGTACTTACTGAAAAGTCACACTTCTGTGGTCCCCGTGTGTTTCCCCATGTTGTTGTGTTTTTTAGGGCAGCACTTGGCATAGCTGTAGAGGTTCATTGCCTTCATGGGGGACAGTTTTGTGGTGGCTCTGCAATGTGGTGTTGGAGTAATGGAAGTTGTAGGCGCCATGGGAGTCCTTGGTGAAAATAATGTTATGGCATAAGAAAGTTTGTTTCGAAGAAAACACACATAACACCTGGTTATAGCATGCTGCTTGCTACATCTCTATTGAAAGGGGATGACTTGGCTTACAATCAAAAACAAGCGAGTTGACAGCTTTGCTAACACTGCCAAACATCAAGGAAGTGCAACAACACAAGACATAAAACTTTGCAAGCCAGCTAGTAATACTTATCCAACAACAAGAAGTCCAGCTGAGCATCTTGAAGCCCTCTATTTCACCAAACTCTCACTAACAACAATAGGCCAGTTCAAGTTTACTCTTGTGAGACCTAATGCTTGTTTTCTCTGTCTTTTCGTCTTTGTCATCATGTCTGTAGAGACTGCTGAGCGCTCAACCTGCTCCAGTCCTTATGTCCATTCTGATGCTGCTCCTCGCCAGCATTCCTCACTTGGTCCCCCTCAACCCCGGACATTAAAACCTCTGAGTGGTCCAAAGCTTCTGTGATGTAAACACCAACTCGCCCTGGTTCTTCATGCAGTAAACTAGTTAAATGGCTAATAGGGGTAACTAGCATCCAGTTAGCAAGAGTTACAGGTTACTCAGTAAATGACAGCTGATACGATTATATACAGTTCAAAAGAATTTAAGTGGAAATTCCTCTTTAAATCAGATACA